>LQNS02278102.1:4976339-4986943 GCA_001587735.2 Parhyale hawaiensis | reverse complement strand
TGACAGGAATGCTTCAAGCCACCGAAGGCATTTTCCACGGATACCAATGCGGGAAAGTTTCAACAATAGGATTCCGTGGTCAACCTTGTCAAAAGCCTTAGCAAAATCTATGTAGATTACGTCCACATTCTTTCCTTGGCACAATCTCTCTACGATGGAGTCATAATGCTCCATCAATTGTGAAGTAATGGAACGTTTATGTCGAAAACCGTGTTGTTTTGATGTGAGTAGTTCATTGCTCTCTAGATGGTGCACTAGGTGTTTACGGAACACCCTTTCAAACGTTTTCATTACGTGGCTTGTTAATGAGACTGGTCTATAGTTTGCTGGGTCTGTACTATTTCCGGCTTTTGGGATTGGGGTAATGATTGCGTGTTCATAAGTGCTTGGTATAACACCATCGTCCGATGATTTACGCCACATGATGTAGAGCGGGTAAGAAATGCTTAGCTTGCACATTTTGAGGATATTTGCAGAAACATCATCTGGTCCTGAAGCCCCATGCCTAAGCAGATCTAAGATTTGTAAACATTATAAGAGTTTTGACAAGATAACAAGTGCATGGCAGCATAATTGATTTTACTGAATAAATCGCAAATTCTCTGAACAAAGTTTTTATTCTTATGTTGGAACAAAATAGTAAAAAAAATACTTTAACTAAAAGCAAATAAATGAAAATTTTTCGGCGTCTCTATAAGACTCACAGATCCTCATAAAGCATATGACCGTCCTTAGAATGCGTTAGGTTGATTACGTTAGTTAGGACTAGGTAGAGTTACGTTAGGATAGGTTCGGTTCAGCTAGTATAGGTGTCTTATTCCTAACCTAGAGCACTCTGAGAACGTATACAGTACCTCCGCCGAGCGAGGCAACGGTAGTAAAAAATTCAAATTGGCTCTGAAACCATGATTATTATTGTATCAACTCCAAAATTTAATCATTTGTGCCTTTTGATAGTAATGACAGTTTGTGCATGCAATTTTCTTGAAGATCCGTTCATAACTATTTGAGTTATGCTGCTAACAAACGCTATGACAAACATGAGTCAAACATTCACACGAACGAACCGATCTGCACCATAATTGGATCATTTATGTCTTTCAACATTACTAACAAGCCCAATAAATTTCATAAAGATCCATTCATTATTTTTTGATTTATTGTGCTAACAAGCATAAAATTAAAATCAGTGACAAACGAACGAACGAACTTACGGATCATTACCAAAATTTGATCATTTACTCGTCGTTATATACCTAACAACTCTTGTGAATTTGTATAAAAATCCGTCCCTAACTTTTTGAGTTATGGCATTGAGAAAAATGAGGCAGGCAAACAAACAAAGGATGGAAGGATCTTCACCAAAAGTTAATCATCTGTTTCTTTTAACATGCCTAATAATCCCTGCAAATTTCGTCCAAATCGGTTCATAACTTTATGAGGTTTCTTTGTGACAGATAGACAAACAAATAGACAGACAGACAAACACGACGAAAACATAACCTCCTTGGCGGTGGTAATTAAGCCAGATAATTATTACATTATATTATATTACACCAGCACTGAAGTACATTGTTTAATTCAAACTTTTACATAGACTGCTGGACGCGACCATGTTTTGCATGAACTTCGATTCATAGCTTCTTTTACGAATTCCATTATTGAGCACCACAGTTCTTGCTTCACCCTATCCAAGAATTACAGCATGCTCTCATACCTACTATATATTAGCTCTCTGAAATGCAGATTTAAATATAATAAACAAATGCATTTTTAGGTACACGTAAAGACATGTATACCAACCACAGCTTAGTACTATAGCTACGGTAGATACCAAGATCGGGTTATTAACAAACTACATTGCATCGCAGCCCAATGTTTGGCCCCTGTTTGGTAATAGTATGCGCTACCATCGGCTGTACATGTTAGATAGTTTGCCGCCAGGACTTTTACGGAGCACCTTCAGTAAGGGCTCTCCCGGATCGAGTCAAACTATGTAAGTCCAGCCGAGTTGTCCCATGGCTGCTCAATGCTGGACAGAGTTGGTCATAATTCGGTAACCTTTCCGATTACCCTCAAGACTTACGTAATCGGGCTGCTCGTAACACTTGTAGCGCCATGCAAAGTGGCGAAACCAACATTCCTAGCTGAAGTTTTGCGCAAATCAATTAAGCTTAGTGAGCTCGATATCGTGGCACCAGTTGACAGCGTGTTAGATGTGGCAGAAACCTCTGTTACAAGACACACGATAACACAAGGTCCGTTTCTGAAGGGTGTGGAGTGAAAGATCTTTAGAAAATAGTCTGCGAAACTGTTCGAGTATCGTAAGTACAAATGACATACAGTCGATCTTCAACAGAGTTTCAAATAATGCTGCTCTATAGTGAGGAACCCAAATTTCATTGGTGAACGAGTAGATGCAAGATGCAAGCGCAACGTAGCTAACTTTTATATAAACAGGTTTTTTTTCTCCGTCTGTGATACGTACGCATGGATTGGTAGTGGCGGTCTTTGGAAGTACATATTTCTCGGTCGGGCTACAATAAATATTAGCTAATAACTCCAAATATTACGGTAAGGAGAGTTCTTCAGCTTTGTAACGGTATGTTATACCGTCTAAAAATTCTTTTCGCTGTTGACGGTAGCTATATTTCAGCAGCACGTAGGCCACATCCCTAATACTCTCTAAATACTCTGAACAAACAATAAAAGTTAAAGAACTATGAAGATGACATGAAGTGAACAACAGCCGCCGCAATATTGCAAACTCTACTCGGGGCAAAAGTTAAATAATTTCTTTCGGCGTGCGCTCGTGATAAATAAAAAGTAAATGTCAAAAGTTGGAGCTAACTTTATTAGAGTGGCCTGCTCTTTTGAATACTGCACGAGAGGCGCATGGTTTTAGCGCAAAGTTATTGAATGGAAATTGAAAACGCAATCGAATAGCATACGAAACAAGCACGAGCGTGTTGCGTGGCGGGGACGGTGTATGAAGTGATGGTGAGAGTGTGATAGTGACGGTGGGTGGATGAGTGATAGTGGCGGTGAGTGAGTGATAATAACGACGAGTGAGTGATATTGACGACGAGCGTGTGATAGTGACGACGAGTGAGTGATATTGACGACGAGTGTGTGATAGTGACGACGAGTGAGTGATATTGACGACGGGTGTGTGATAGTGACGACGAGTGTGTGATAGTGACGACGAGTGTGTGATAGTGACGACGAGTGAGTGATATTGACGACGAGTGTGTGATAGTGACGACGAGTGAGTGATATTGACGACGAGTGTGTGATAGTGACGACGAGTGAGTGATATTGACGACGGGTGTGTGATAGTGACGACGAGTGTGTGATAGTGACGATGAGTGAGTGATAGTGACGAGTGGCGATAATGTCAGTGAGAGTGTAATAGTGGCGACGAGTGAGTGATGGTGACGACGAGTGAGTGATAGTGAAGACGAGTGAGTGATGCATCAGTTTGTGTTGGTGATGGTGGGTCTGTGATAGCCCTGGTGAAAGCATAAAAGTGATGGTTTGTCAGTGATCTAGATTGTGGGTCTGTGAGAGTTATGGTGTATCTATGACTGTGACGGTGAGGGTTTGATCGTGACGTGAGGGCGCGCTAGTGACGGTGAGGAGTGACAGTGATTGTGAGTGTATGATTGTGACCATGGGTGTGTGACAGTGACTGTGGGTGCCAGTCGTTGCCCACGTGTGTGTGTGAGATAATAACGATGAAAGTGTGTTATGGTGGCCGCTGTTGTGGACGAGTGGGCGAAGGCCCCAGATGCCAAGCGGGCTCGAAAGCAGGAGGCTTAACTTAGTTTTAGGTAACGTACGGCTGGGGAGGGACTCTTGGAGCGCCACTTCCCAGAACATAGAAGGGCAAAGCGAAATAGCCTAAACCTATGGTCTATGCAAGTAGGTCTATGCAAGTAGACCTCTTAGTGTCTATGTCCTGCTGTATCTTCTGCCCCAAGAGAACAAACACTATCGTCAGAAGGAGTACAAAGAACGCGAGCGAAAGAAGTAAACTGGTCCTAACAGTAAATTAACTGCTCTGCTCTTCCAAGGCAACGTACGTGAGAGCGCATGGCATCAATGCCTACGGCTTCTGTCAGTAGCAACAACAGCTTTCCGAGAAGAATTTTTACATTTTGGGGTCGGCAGCAACAGGAAGCAAATTATTCGCGTTACTGAAGGTTTAATTGAACTTTCTGTGTTCGCCTCGACCCAAACTTTACGGTTCAATTAGAAACTTGTGCCGGCGAAGCGTGGCAGAGCTGCGCACAGAATGCAGGCAGCCGCCCCATGGTAGCGCGGTCGCAGCCTCCCAGCAAATAATAAAATTATTATTAACCTTGCAAGGAAACAAGAGAGAGAGAGAGAGGCAAGCAAAGGGTAGTTTCCATCTGACCGTCTCATATGAAAGTTAAGTACATATTTTTGGGTTAGATTAGAACTTGGGCTGGGCTAGTTTAGGTTTCATTTCTTTGCAACTACTGTAGAAGAGAGGAATGTACGGAAAGTCCGCGTGATATATAGATTATATTCGTTTTCAGCACTTTATTTTTTATTTAGCTTCACCGTTTTATTTCTAGGTCTTCAATATCAGCACTCGTAACCAACGGGTACCCATCCTATCGAACACGTGGAGCAAAAGGTATTATTGTAGTTATTATTATTTGAAATTCATACTCGTGGGTTTCCCACCGCACCCACAATAAAATGTAATCCAAGCAGTGAGGTTCGGTGAGGCCGCCGTGGGGCGAACACCCCGGACGACAGCGTAGCTTTCAATGTCACATAATTTAAAGGTAAAGTATATGTAAGTCAACTTTGACCGCAACCGCAACTGGGATATAGGCCCACTGGCCCCAGAGGAGTAATTGCGGCTGCAGTCGACCACGGGACACCAAGAACTATGGCGCCAATTTGACGGAGAATTAAAAAAAAAAAAACCGCGAACCCCTCCCCCCTCATCTCTGAAGAAGGCAAGTTACGTGTCCGCCACAGCGCACTGCACGTATGACTGTCGAGTCATCACACCCAGATCAGCAAAGAGCTCGCGTGCCTAGGTTGGCCTCGAACCAGCGACATGAGTTAGAGCTGCGAAAGTAAGCACGCTGCTACCGTTGCACCGAGTCTGCCACGTGCGCTACCATAGGCAGGGAAACAAGCCATCAAGCCTATATAGTTTCATTGAGACGAAAAAGGAGAAGATAGAAGAAAGAGACACCCGTACTGAGAGCTCATTCCGTAGCCCCTCAAGGAAGCAGGTAGAAGCCCCGCGAATAAGTCCGCCGCCACAATTGGCGGCCCACATAACGGCGTAGAAGGGGAGTTATAAAGAACCTACACAACTATACAAATATTATCAGCAGGAACTGCCACCAGATGCAAACAACCCTGCGGAAAGTCACGCAGGTTAACTCATTTCGGCGGAGGACCAAGATAATCTGGGAGGGATTAATAGTAGAAAAAATTTTTGAACCCAAACCCAAGATTGCATAAACAGAGTCTGACCTATAAAGAGGACTGTCTGTAAATACGATCAGATGTGACTGTCAAACAGGCAAGATACCAGCGTCATGCATGTTGTTGTTCTTCTTGCTCAAGATACTCTCAGTCCGGGAGTGCTGACTAAAGGAATTCGTTAACCCAGGAGCAACACACAGCGATGACAAGCCTGTTTGCTGTGTAAGGGAAGAAGAGCTAATTAAAGTAAATCGAAACTACCAAAATGAAGGGAAAGGTGAGCTCATAACGGCAACGGCACATTGCGGAAGAAAAGTAACAGCTACTGAAGAGCAAGACAGCAAGTGGACACACAAAGAACGCAAGAAACCACGTGGGTAAAAAAAAAAGAGGTTGCAGGCATAGCTGAAGTTCGGCAACCTACAGGTAGTCGATAATTGTATGTTAAGTTTACCTTTAGAAAGGTAGCTCTAAACAAGTGTGTGATTAGAAGCACCAGATTAACGATTTACAGTTGGAAATAAACACGCTCTTTTTCTGGTGGGTGCGATTACTCATAACATAATAGGACAAACCTTCTGTATAGTAGTGTATGCATGCAGCTAACCTGATCCTACTTTAGACTCCGTTTGTCGCTAACGCTTTGCAAATTAGCATAGAACCATAAATAACATCTGAAAACCAATCTTGCAGCCAACGTTCTATCGCTGGATTGCCCTCCGGAACTGTCATTTTAAGCTCCTTTCCCCAGCAACAAAATCACCTGAACTTTCCGACAATACGTAAGTCCGTCGTTCGGTAAATATATTTAATGGGTTGTGCGTTCAGTGTTAGCGCTTTTGACAGCGAAATTATTGAGGACTCCAGTGAGAGGGTGTACTCTTTATATATTAATGTGACTTAAGGTTAATACACTCTCATTTTTTCACAATTTTGATCAAAATAAACGACACAACTGGTAGCATTTGTTGATGTGCAAAACAAGGACCGAATCACGATAAAAGTATGAGTCTCTTATCACTCAGAGACATAGATGAATCTACGTATCTTCCAATAATAATATAATGTTAATAAAAAATATAATAATAATAATTGGTGATAAAGTAATGGAAATTTACCGCTGGTAGAGATCAATAAACATGCATGTTTGTCAGCGAAACATGATGACCAGCTTCATCGCTGACAGCCAGGCGATAAAATCATCTCAAAGATCTTAACTGTCGAAAATAATTATCGATGCACGAGGGATAATTCGAGTCGGCATGGAGCGGCTCTTTGATTTGCCATATATTTATTTAACAGAAAAACTTTCTGAATAAAAAGAAAAAAGAGCAGCAAGCACCCTGCTTGCGGCTATGGAAGCTTTCCGGAAGGCTATGAACCTAAAAAAAAAAAAAAAACGCAGGCACATTTTTGGCCAAGCAACACGACAGTAATGAAAGCTCGAAGCTAAACGAATTTTCTTATAAAAATTATTACCCTACAGCAACATGGGGAATTCAATAGAATCCACAACTGATGGGAGAAGCATAGACTTAGAGATTTGTTAATGCTTTTTCGACCCTCACAACAGACACTTCAAAGAGGCAAGGAATTGATACACACTATCTGGACGGAAATGTGGAACCAATGCACCAGGGTGTTCCCACACAGCACTGATGCACATGAGAACATCAAGTCTGAGAAGAGGAAGAAGGACAGAACAAAGCAACAGTAGTAGGAGTATTGAAATACGAGCATGCAAAGTGGGCATAAAGGAAATGTGTTCCCGAGGCCTAAAGCTCAAGCAATGGTAAATTATCGGGTCCTCTTATAGGCGAAGCTCCCCATAATACAAATAGGATCGAGGGGTGAAGCTACTCGAAACTGACCTATATCCCTATAGCCCATCCTATCTCTAATGAGGAACATTTCAGTTGCAGTTTTACTAGAGAAATTCCAGGATCTCAAGTAAATATTTTCACGGGTATTGTTATTCTGTGCAATCTGTGGGGTTGAGAGAGAAGAAGAAGAAGCAAACTGACGATGGATAATTTAACTTGCAGCTCGTGGGGGCTGTCTGATTACTGTGCGTGTATTTTGCAAGCTCAGCAAGAAAACGGACTATTTCTATGAAAATGCTGCAATAGCCTGCACTACATAAGACCGACTGGTTCTAGGAAACTACATGTCAGTTTATCCACTTGATTGGAACCCATAATCCATTGAAAGGAAAACTACAGAGAGTTCATCCAGAAAATCAAAAGCCCGCCGGACCACACACCATCGACCCGACAAGAACAAAATGACTGACATGCAGAATAACGTCACTTTGGTTCCAAATCTCAGTGATGTTCAAGGTATTAACATTTCTAATGATAAAAATTCTTTGCATAGTTCCCTGTCTCGCTTACATATAAACAACGCTTTTTTCCCTACATTTGCTAAGTACGAAAAGCTGAGATGTGTACATTGCAAAGCAATAATTTGAAAAGTGCAGAAATGTTTGGTGTCAAGTAAGTGGTCATCATCTTTTGGGTAACATTAAAGTGCTCTTCAGAGTTAGCACATGAGTTACACTGAGTAAAGAAACAATTGGCCCTAAGAAAACGTGATTTGAAGCACTCCTGCCATTAGTAATGAAATTAACTAATGAAACTTCAATAATCTATTGAAAAGTCAACCCTTGATAAACATTATATTGTTCAAGGAAATTAAAAAAAGAATTATTCAGTAATTGCAGAAACTGTTTATGGTCAAGTTAGCGGCCATCCAGTTCAGCTACTGCATTCACTTACAGAACTTGCCCAAACAGACCGGTTTTGCTGGTAAACGATTAACTGTACTTCACAAAGTTAGCAAATACATTGGAAATTTTTGACACGCAAACATCTCACTCATAACCACATAAATATTAAAAAGAAAGAAACAAGCTGTATTTACAGCTAACTTTAAACTATGTTTTCAACAGCAACAAATAAAATACTTGGATAACAGGCTGCGCTAGGATACACAGGTTTAGGGATCGAGCAGAAAACAAAATTCTTAATCATTACCACTATTAGTTAGATGATTAAATAAAATAACCTCATAACCACATTTATTGGTCAAAAATAATTCTGCTAAGACCCTCGGCCAATTCCGCACAAAAATATGAACAGATAAATTAAATTCGCGTTCAAATTTACTGCAAAACTTGATCTTAACACTTTCTCTGACTCCCTCCTCCACATTTTAAGGAACTGCAACTATATTTGCAGGGAAGATATTATTTTATAAGGATCCTAAGGCGTTGTCCATCAAAAATATAACTCAGAACCGAAGGTAAGCATGGCTACGTAATGGTGGGAGACCCCTCAACATTCCCCCCTCCACAGGCAAACTCACAGCCATTTCCGCTCGAAAACATGAAAACTTAGGACATTTAATCACGTCTTTTAAACTCAGTCACCCCTATTTGACACCGATATATGATAGCAAACTCGTATATTTCGAAAAAATAAACTCCCGATCACTGCTCGCACGGAAGCTTGATAGAGCAAAACGTTTAACCATACCTCCAAAGATTGAACTTAGGATGATATTATTTTATTCTAGGTTTTACCACTGTACCAATGTCATACAACGTGATCCAAACAGAGAGACTCGGCATAGTATGTCGCATCAGCATATGAATTTTTAATCTTGGCTTTCCTCCTGGAGTGTCTCAGTTGGTCGAGTGCGCTACTGCTGGAGGAAAAAAGGCGCAAAGTATCTCTAAGAAAAGACGGTTAGAGAAAAAAGAACACTTTCGCAGAGGGTTCCTTCCGTGGTCCCCACACGGGAGCAGATAGGAGTCTCATGGAATAAGTCGCTTACCAATTACCAGCATCCGCCGGTCCACCTCGTGGAACAGAAGGAGAAATAAAGAGAACAAGCTAACCTACTCAGCAAGAACTACCACCAGCTGCAACATTCCCTGCGGAGAAGGCACTAAGGAGAGCCCCTGGGTGAGTGATGCCCGTAGGGAAATGACCCGTCACCATCAGTATATAACACATAGCCATCATTATATGCACGGATACATAATAGATAAAGCCATTTAACCATGCCTCAAAAAGTCAAACTATGATCCTAATTATTTGAACGAATACATGATAGATAAAAATACTTAACCGCGTCCCCAAAAGTCAAATATAAAACCATGCACAAAAACATGATCAACGAAGGAACTTTACCGCTTCTCCAAAATCAAACTACATCCAAACTCACAACCACATTATTTAGTTAGTGAATAAAGCCAGAGAGGAATACAAAGCAATAAGTTTGGTAGTGCTGTCGCTTTTGGCCAGAGGATTCGCTGATGGAAGAACAGCGCTGCGGCTGTCTGTTTTCTGTTCAAATTCGGCACACGATTTTGCATCCCCAGTTGTTGTGGGCCTCATCGAATTGATTGAATTGGGGAGAGACCTCATCGTATTTGCTGGCGTAAGACTGTCCTTCCAGCAGCAAAATAGAACGTTGAGGAAGAAAAATGCTTTCAAAGAGTTGCTCTTTTGCACAGATGGGAAAATCTGTGCATTGATTTTTTGTTTTATTTTGTCGCTATACTGATGAAACCACTTTCAAAAAGTTACTCTTTACCTCAGTCTGTTGATTTTACTTAAAAAATAGCCACATTCTCTGCCACCTAGCGGCGACATGTATTAGTATTTTTCAATAACTCGTAATAGTGTACAGGAAGATTGACCTTTTGATGAATAATCTGTCTATATTATTTTGGATTAGAACTATTTCCAAAAAGTTGATTAGCGCAAATCGGCTAGATTGTTTAAATGCTCTGCATTAATTTTTCTATTTTCTCAGTCATAATAATAGCAGTGCAGATTTCTAGTTATCCATGATCTGCTAGCCCTCATCACATATTTTTATTTTGATCTAGCCATGTTGCAGTCATGTAATTCGCGCTATTCATGCGAATATCTTCAGTGTTGCAATTCTCAAAGTGAAGAATTGAAAGTCGCGCAGCGTAGGTTCAAAAGAAGACATTCACATAAATTTTCTGAAATTTTTTACTGCAATGGTGCCACATGTTAAAAAAATAGAGTCAGTAACGAGCAAGAACTAACAAAAATTTCAACTCAATTATTGCTGTAAAAGTTTAT
>LQNS02278102.1:4922588-4936776 GCA_001587735.2 Parhyale hawaiensis | reverse complement strand
CCTTTCTTTTCTAAGCTCCAATTTTCCAACTAATTTCTCTAAACTATATTTTAAAGTTTTTTCGATACCTGACGCTATTCATACATGAAACCGGAAGTGCTGAGTTCGTTGATGAAGTTCTCAGAACTGTAGTGATCGATAGTCCGACGGTCCTAATCGGCCGGTTACGCAGAAATTATGTGATCCTTTAAAACTTTTGGTAACTCCGGTTGCTTCAGGGTTTTGCAGGGTTACCTCAGTGGTGTTCAATATTTTATATTTAATGCACAGTCAGCAAGTCGTCTTACTCTGTTACCCTTTACACCATCCTGTATAGTTTCTGGCTTAGCTATGATAGAGTAGGAAAATTCATGAATTGCGTAATTAAATATGATGAATGATATATGTTCCAGATACTCTACCCGGTTTTTATTTATTGTGCGTAAATTGTCTATGGTCAAACAAACATTTCACAATAATTGTTGTTCAGCAATGTTTGTTCTTGCTAACAAATGCATTTTCATAATTCACACAATTATGTTATGTTAATCCATTTCTGCTGTGGTCTATGAAGAGACATATTAGCGTCTCTGTTTAATCGAAGCAATTCACACTATGAAAGCTAACAAACCATATGTATTAAGGGTAAAAGGTTGAGAATGGATCGCTGGAAAGATCATGCAAAGGACAGTTTAATGCCACCATCCATACTGCAACAGTTAGCTGATCATCGAATGCATCAAGGATTTACACGGTTTAACACTGAAACAAAGACATGCAACGGTGCCCGAAGGACGAGTAACTATTATATCAGTAAGATGCTGTAGCGCATCTGACACTTTAAAACGACGTTAAAGAACTTCCATTACAGCTTTTTGATTATAATTATTTATTTGCCCTCACCCGTTATCGCGGATGTGCTGTAGCTCAACCGTGCTGTCTCTGCTGCCTAATGCTAACACGAAGGAATGTCATCTTCAAAGTTTAGTCATCTGTTCCTTTTGGCAGTAATAACAGCTCCTGTAATATTCTTGAAGATTCGTCAGTAACTTTTTCAGTTATGTGCTGACAAAAATTTTGACAAACAATCAAACACACAAACGGAGGAAACTATCCCCAGAATTTGGTCTTTTGTGTCTCTAAATACTTCTAAAAATTTTTACATATTCCATGAAGATCGATGCATAATTTTGAATTATGTTACTGACAAATATGAAAACAGAGATAAACAAAAAACAAAGAGATCAACAGAAAAATCTGGCCATTTTCTCTTAGAAACAAGACGAAGACTTCTTGAAAATTTCACAAAGATCGATGGAATAAACAGATGAAGAGACAGACAGATAAACATACAGACAGGCAAACAGACAGACAAACTAATAGTTAGACAGACAAATAGATAGACAATCAGACAGACAATCAGGTAGACAGACAATCGGGCAGACAGACAACCAGGCAGACAGATAATCGGGCAGACAGATAATCAGGCAGACAGATAATCAGGCAGACAGATAATCAGGCAGACAGATAATAAGACAGACAAACAGTCAGATAGAATAACTAACAGACAGAAAAACATACAAACAGACAAATAGTCAAACAGAAAAAGAGGCAAAGACAGAGACAGCTTTCCGAACTACTTGAGGGTTTTTGGTTCTGGAGAGCCCAAGAGTAATTGAGTTAACTCTACTTAGTCGTGGCCCTCAACGTCGCGCCATATAATGGCGTCCTAACCTTCGCATCCAGATTTCACTGGGACGGTGTCCGATGAGAACATCAGACCCACGAGCCGCAGCTGTGTCAATGGCAGCACAAGTTTAACCCATTTATGCCTAGAGTGCTATATAAACAGGACACCAGAAGTAGTGTTACACGCACGAGACTCGCGAAAATGCTTCGCCGTAAATGGGTTAACTGCACTTCATGTCACCACTCAGCTAAAAAAACCTGAATTACTTCAACCCTTAGGCCGGCTATACGCTTGCGTTTTTAAACATCGCGGCAAAGAAAACGCTTCGCAATTACTGTAAGTAAAGCTAATAATTATTACAATTGAAGCCTCTCACACTTGCGATATTTGTACCGCAGTCCGTTTTTTCTCCGTAATCATTCCTGATAAATGCTATGAGTCAGTGGATTCGTAATTATTAAGTGTTGGTAATAAGGCGGATAATGATGCTGTAAGATTATTTTACATGTGCATACACCCTACTGACAAGTTTTTGCCGCGGCGTTTGAACGCGCAAATGTAAACACATCTTGTGACGCGTTATTTTTGCCGCGGTGTTTAAAAAACGCAAGTGTGAAGCGGGCCTAAACCTCCGAAGATATTTTAATTTGTTTCAGGAATCGAATTGTGTTAAACTTTGCGCGTAGCGCGTCAAAGAAGCAACATAATCATCCTAGAAGCATACCCTAGCATATTTCCTTTCCACCCGGCCTAGAAGCCAAAACCGTAGAAAAGTTTCTGGAGTGGCCGAAAATTTTGGTAGAGGTCTCATATAAATAAATGCAAGTTGATCGAAAAAGTATGAGGGGTCACCCTACATGGGGACTGACATGAGCACGTACTTACATGTCTGATCACATCACAACCTTCTGAGTCGAGCATCTGGCAGAACCGGAGGAAACCAACATGGGATAGCGCAAGTAACACCAACTGCACCTTAACTCCTCCGACATTTGAGGTACTCAAGGTAGGATATTAAAATCTGCGGGTAATCTTCGCTATTCACTTCGAACACTACATAAAATATATGCGCAATGATTGGGTAGGGTAAACTTAGATTAGTAAATGTAGCTGATATGAACAGACACACACACGAGTTTATGTGCGCATTATACTGAAATTTCATACTTCATTTAAAAAAGAGAGAGAAAGGGAGTAAAGAGTGCATAGCTGCTCTCACTTAAATATTAATTTTAATAATATAATTTGCCAAGTCACCAAAAACGATTAAAATACAATAAATCCCGAGTTTTCTTGCGATAGTTTTGTTATTTTACAAAAATATACCAAAAATTCCCTTCTCTGGCGACTTGTGCTAAGAAGCGAGCCTTTGATTCTCGGCCAACTTCCTGGAGATGGCAATATTGCAAAAAAACCTTGATGCCAAAAACCGGTACTTTGGCGGTTGGCGGTAAGGAGAGTAAGGAACTGCCGCTGCCTCTCAGCCAAGTTACGGAGGATCGTAATATTGCAATAATGTAAGTCTGGGCGCTAACTACGTATGGGCGAGCTGCATTAAGGCGTTAACAGCATGCAGAAGGGCACTCACCGAGTTTAACAGCTTCCGGAGGTACGCCCATATCGTCTTCAGGCGAGATAATATTAAAGAGACGACGGCTGCAACAGAAGGATATGACCCTAAAGCAGAGGCCTGCAGCAGGACACTCGTGCCTATAATCGTTAATATAAAATATGGGTGTGCTGAGGGTAACATATAGGTACTGCAACGAGACATCTATTTTTATTTTTAGAAAGCCCACGCCTATGTACTAGAAGATCGCTATTATGTTCCGAGCTTGTATATTTCTTTATTCGTGGAGTCCAACGTGATCCAAAAGAGGAAGAATGGAGGGACAAGTAGTACGTCAAGGGAAACTATGAGCCCAAGCACAGCAACAGCACACCGGGAAAGCAACAAAAAAGACCATGTAGAGCAGTGAGAGAGGTGGACACGGAATAAAGTCCTCTGGGAGGTCTAACTAAGGCTAAGGTAAACTAATCCTCGCGGAAACCCACAGGGAGTAGCATAGCACAGACTCACATGACCATCATGTAACTAACACTAACTCATGATTCCCGATAAACCCGGCCATAACTGCCCGACCAGACATTGTGGACACACACACGGTACTGTTGTGTAGACATCTTCGCATAGGTGTCTCAACAGGGCGTTATTATAGGGCTCCTATAGGACAGGAGCACCTAACCAGACAGACCCTACAGCCTGTTATAACTAATAGAAGCAATGTTAACAAGATAATTTTCAATGTTGAACTTTCACGATACCTGCCAAGAAAATCAGCATAACCTAAGCATGCGGAGAGGTGGAACTGGGCATAGCTCTTTTTGGAAAAGCGGATACGAAACCCATAAGAAGTGAAACGACCTTGGCCGTCTTATAGATTAAATAGTTGGCAATAGACGGACCAACGAGTCCATTACCATCATAGCCCGTCAAAAGTGTTCTGGTAACTGTAGCAATGCAAGAACTCTACCAGAAGTAAAGCGAACTCCTCAAGACCTCCAAGCAGCTGTAGTAATTATGCACGCACGAGCGACAGCATCCTCGCGACTCTGGGCGGGTTAAAAGCACACATACGATACAAGCCAACGGAAGACTAAAGGTGTCATCGATTGGAGCGGCAAAGCCGAGTTAAGCTAAGTCAACTAGGCTTTGCTAGTCCGGAACTTCAGCGAGGAACTCGGCTTCCCTAGTTTGAATCGTGTTGCCGGCGTGATACTGTTGCGCTTGACACGGTTGGAAGTGAACCATTTTACGAAGCAAGAATGAGTCTGTGGAAGTATTAAGGGTAATCAGGTAAGGGTAAAGGCCAGAGGCGTGTTGTAATCACTATTTCTTGGTTGCCGGTGCTACACCGATGACTTCGCCGCTCGCAAACTGTGCCGCAGAAATTACCCAGATGACGGTAACGACGATTGTGACACGGGTTAAGGTGACGCCAGTCGCCGCTCGCAAACAGCATTTACGAAATACAGGAAACCGTTACCTTAGAGTAAGTAAATGGGTCTATTTACGTAAAATAGAACCTTTGTACATTAACTACAAACAGAAATAGACCTCTGAATATCAGCGAAGAAGCAGAGCTTGAACGCTGAATTTAAAACCATGGTGGCAGCAGCTCAGCGTGCTGAAATAGTGGCATTGGATGCGGGGAGTTCGAGTGCCAAGCCAGGTGAGTGAGCTTTGAGGCGCTTGGCGCGCTGAGTCAGCAACCGATAGGTATGCACAGCTGGCGTAGGAGGGCTTAGGCCTTAGAAATGGGGAAAGTGGCGGGGGGTTGTTGAATAATAACCTTCCGTCGATGGCGCCATAGCTCCTGACGACCCGTGGTCAATATCAGCCGTATACTTCTCTGGGTCCAGTTAGCCTACATCCGCAGCCAGGGCCTCCTCAAGTACAGGCTTGGGTCTGTAATATACCATGTTGGTCCGATCGGCACAGTCCCTCGACAAATCATTAGACGCAGCCTAATATTTTTGTTACGTTCTCTGCATATTTTGGACTTATCTTAATAGAAAATTCAAACTAGCGCCAGTTTGTAAACTTGAAGTGGTTGAAATAAGGCTTTCTATCCTGATTTGTCAGATATGTGCAGCGTAGGTAACAAAAATATTAGGCTGCGTCTAATGATTTGTCGAGGGACTGTACCTATCGGACCAACTTGCTAACGTACAGACCCAGTCCCGTACATGAGGAGGCCTGCCCCAGCTTGAATCAGTGCGTGGAGGTTTCCCGGTAGGGGTGCAGTCAAGTTGATTTTATGTTTCAAACAAGTAGCAGAATGTGACTACTGTATATCCAGGATGAAGACTAGGACTTTCGAATAACAAGAGAGGAACAGGATACACCTGGTTTTTGTTGTATGCGAGACGTACGGTCCCAAAACATGGCGTAAAGGGAATTCGCATGTATTGAATCCACCTATATTATGTAAGGCGATTACATTTCATGACCCATTTGTGCCCTGCCTCCAAATGGTAAATATGGTACCTTTTCATAATAAACCTGCAACAAAGCGCAGCTCAAGTACAATAGTAATGACGTATTACAACAATCTGTATGAAAAAAGCCTGTATATGAGAAAAAGAAAGATTACTGTATTGTGGCACTGCTTCCCGCACACGAATCGCAAATTAATATCATTAGAGCGAATTTTCTCGCATAAAAGTGATCGATGGTTATTATTATCATCATTATTAATAATGATGATGATATTTAATAGTTAAAGCTTCTGTTTTCACAACGATGGCGATCTATGTATAACGAGAACCAGATGTCTGAATATTTAGAAAGTCTTCAAGAAAGAATAAAATATTACTACTGAATATCAAGAAAGCAGCAAAAATGTGACCTATAATGAAAGAAAACAACGTCACCTCTGAAACTTAAGAAAGCGGCCAAATGAAACCTATGACTATCAGGAAAGAAGAACAATAAGGCTCTCAATATCAAGAAAGAAGTAAAAGTTACCAAGAAAAAAGGAAAATATGACCTAAACATCAAGAAAGAAGTAAAATATGACGTCTGAAAATTAGGAAAGAAGCAAAATGAAACTTCTGAATAGCAAGAAAGAAGGCAAGTGTGACTTATGAATATCGAGAAAGAAACAGAATATGACTTCTGATTGTCAAAAAACACAGTACGACCATTAATAATCAACCCAACTTAGCAAAAAGAACAGAATATTCTAGTTTATGAGCCAAAAAAGTAGAAGGAGATTACAGTTTATCCGCAAAAAAAAAAAAAAATGCAGGAAGATTACAGTATATCAGCGAAAACCTTGAAAAGATCACAGAATTTCGACGAAAACCACAGAATGATCACGGTGAATCAGCGACCAGCACACACTATCACACTTTATCAGCCAGAAAACGCAGAAAGATCACAGTATTCCAGTCAAAAAACAAAGAAAGATCCTACAATATCTGTCAGGAAGCAAAGAAGGATTCTTGACCGCCAGCCAAGATTGGCACATCGCCTTTGAATTGCACAAAGAATTTAGAACTCTGAATGGAGAACGCATTTGCATTCGCGCAGATCTTTGTCCGTCTTGCCCTAACCAGTGTCGAGCAGGCCCTTTTTGCTTCTCTACTACTTTGCATTCATTAGTTCGAGGATGGAGAAGAGTTGCTCCCTGGGGCACGTTCGTAAGATCACCGCTACGAATACTTATGAACAAATTTGTCATCGGGCAGAGAATGCGGAATTTAAGGAAGGAGGAAAAAATTCTGCGCCAGTTTAAGAGAAGTTCATTTTTAATTAAGGACAGTAATTAGGGGAATAGCGTGAGCAGAGAGGCAAGACTCTGTAATGAGCAGAGTGGGGGTTCTCTAATTTTCCTTTTGTGGGAGAACTTAACAAGGAATCCAAGCGAGTTTTACTCTTACGGAAGGGCAAAGGAACTTTCATAATGAAGACTAGCATAATATTATTATAAAAGAACACTCACCTTGCAGCGGTTGTTAATTTCTGATGTAAATGTAACTTCTGTTCATTCCATCTTTTCTGCATATTTCGACAAGCGTAATATGGGAAACAACGTTAAGAGCTTTTTTTTTACCTCTAGAGAAGAATAATTAACTCGACTGCTCGATATGAGCTTCTCATGCATGAAAACTGCAAACGAATACGTCGGCCGAACAAAATTACATGTCAATATTCTAACATTGATTTTTAGCACGAAAATCCAAACCCATCAACCGGATCAGAGTATTCTCTGCTATATTAAATTGACACCCGGCTGCAGGCTTTGGGCCTGGAATCCTTTAATATTGAGCAGGTTACATAATACGTTAATTTGTGTCTCCACAGTCGCAAATCGGCGTTCCGAGAGAAAGAACAGGAAGGAACAGCTAACATGTCGACAGAAGCAGGGAACCAATGCACGAAAGTGATCCCTATCGGGTGCAGCAAGGCAGGATAGAAGAGGAAATATAGCAAAAAGACTGTCAGTAGAACTGAGTAGAGCGAAGGAAGAAGAGTGAGGACGATGAACAAATGTCCTGAAGTCCTCGTTAAAGCAAAGGTAACAGATAGGTTCTCTAAGTCGCAGCTCCCCATAACATAGGATGGGGGCCTAAAAAACTTAGAAAGGAACTTGAAGAGTGAGCTGAGGTTCAGATTTTCGATCTATGATCTGCGCTATATATATTCAAGGACTGGTAACCTTTACTGGACTAATGGTAATCCTCAACAGTGCGAGTAACAGTGGACTAGAGATCATTAGGTAGTGTAGCTCTAATTTGATACCCTGAGTGTTATCAGAACTGTCTATGGACTTGCAAGAATCACTATATACTATTTTGCTGTTATCAGTGTGATTCTGTTATTTCACGTCGGTATCATTATATGAGCACCAACATCGATATCAATATAAATTATTGTCATTGGTTACTACGAAGTATATTTGAATTTTCAAAAATGTATACAAGTAGCCTCTGTTGCATAGGTAATGTCCCATCGCCTAAAACGGTTGCTATGTCAAAGCATAGGTGCTAAGAAAAGGCAAACGTTTTGTTTACATGGTGTCCAAACGTAGAATTTTAGGCACGTTCAATTGGGCACCAAATTAAGCCCTCAAGGCTAGACTTGGTCGCAACTTCACGCAGGTGCACTGGGTTCGACCGGCTGAATAGAGCTTCAGGCATATTGCCTTTCAATAGGTTACCTTGAGACCTTCAAAAACTCAATCTTGCTCCGGAAATTGGAGTTTTTGCAGCCGGCTTTCTGTAATCGACTCGCTTCCGACGCTCGCAACACGATTCAGAGCGATGAAGTAAAAGATTCGGTCTGCAGTTTCTGAGAGGTGAAGCTGCGAAAGTTTAATTTCGGTGCCCAATCGAACATTCCCTTAGTTAAGTAGTCACTACGATTTTGGACCTTGATTTGAATATCTTGCATTTTAGGACGGATTGTTTGCCGCGAATAATTACAAACAGACGAAAAAAATGTTGAAAAAGCGGCGCAACTACTTGAGCAACTGATGCCGTTAAGTAAGTACGAGATGAATGCCGTTGCTATTTCGTAAAACTAAAGAGACTGACACAAAAGCCTATCAGTTACTGGGAACTACCCAAAATCAGCTGCCTCTTCTGAAGCTATTCCAGCAATTTTTCTTTACACATATATAAAAACAAGAACGCCTTGTGGCGTAAGACCATCACCCGCGGTTGGCCTAATTTCTCATATGAATGCTGTGTCCAATAAGGTTACATCGCTACGCCACTACATTACCACCTTAATAATAACACAAGAAAAATAGAACGCCCAATGCTCCAGACGATCTACCGCGGAGGAGGTAAATTCGCCCCGGTGGAAAAAAATTCCAGGCCATAATTTTTATGGCCAGCTAGGTTTAGTTTTTTGGCATGGGTCACATCTAGGTCAACCCACCAAACTCCTTGCAAAAATTATGAACATTGCTCAACTCCTTCCACCACTTTTTGGGTGGACAAATATACAAAGATATATAGTTAAATCTTCAATGAAAACATTATCACCTCTCTCACTTCGTTCGCGGGTGATAATAAATAAATGACTCAGTAAGTACCGTGTTGCGTATAAATGACATCCTTCGGCAGTTGGTGGGTGTTTCAGATACACAGGAGCCAGCGATGTATGGGGTTCGTGTGATGAAGAATGTCTCAATATAGTTACTTGTAAATGTGCAAATAGCCTGCAGTGGAAAATTCTGATAACCCTTTAATTCATGGGATATGCTCTAACCCTAATATTATTAGTAGAGTTTAGAGCTCCAGCAGCGGTGGGTGAGGATTCTGTACGTGGGCAATGACTCAGGTCGGGGCCCCATCGAAGCAAAAAGCGATGTGCGACGTAACAAATTTGTTGCATGAAGAAAACTTAACATCGGGTAGAGTAATCAACTGTCCCCACGGACGCAACCCAGATCGCGCGACGCACTATCACTAACAGGGGCAAGGTCTCACGCAAAAGTCTTATTGCATCGCTTGTTGTGGAGCCCGGGGCCTTTCATGATCAGAACGACCTCTAGCTGCTGTGTCTACTACCTGCTAGTTCCCTAACTTTCTTTGTTGCTGCACTCACACGTGAACTGATGTAGCTAATATGTTTCCTCTCTGTTTTTCAATTTTTTAGCCGCTACATTTATATGATGGTGCAATACTCAAGGAACAGTAGGCCTATAAGTGGGCCTGTTATTGTATTGATGATTGAAGAAATTTATACCATGATTATTGTTACGAGCCCCTTTACCTGGCTAGTTATCAGTAAAGCCCAGATTTATTGCAGTTTACGGCAATGCAATAAGTGCAATAACGGCAATTGGAGCTATAAATGCAATATATTAGGCCATGTCCCTCATTGCGACGCGTTCACTCAAACTGATGAACGCGGCGCTTTGATTTGAGAGAAGCAGCTGCATCAAACGCGCTGGACTGAAGAATGAAGCATATCCCTTTTTAGAACGCTCTGCGTTATTCAAGCTCAGCAAACAAAATTTATAAATGCTAAATTTATCCTCTGCAGCGTTCACAGATCATGGATAAGTCGATAAAAAATGTTTTTTTTTTTAATCTTCATAATGATCAGAATCACTATACAGTACTCCCGTTTAAGAGAGGAAAACTAGAAAACCTGAAAATGCAGTAAGAACACGGACGCCATCTTTGATTTGGAAGTCCAACTGATTGCTCTGTGCTGAGTTCTCTTCTGTCGGTTTATGAGGCTATAGATATTTTTAAAATAGGCTGTTCCTATCAAAATCAGTCTATAAGATTATGGGATGCGGATGTGACTTCAAACCGACGTGAAATATAAGTGAAAATGTGAAGAAACAATATCATAACTGAAAGCACGGCATCATTCATATGAATGAAGGACACTTCTATGTGTGGATAGAGGTAAAAAAAGTTGACGCACAGCTCGTGTTCATTTTCGTGATTGAACGCGTTACGATGAGGGACGTGTGAACTCATGGCACTTATTATCACTGCCACGTGTCACAATACTTCAAACGTCATGACATTTGGTTCCCTTATTAGTTATTGTTCCATGTATTTGTTAGGGTAAAAATATAATTGAGTTGCAAAATTTAAAAATCTGACTATCAAATTTTTATAACCTTTTTCGTTCGAGGGATACATCATGGGAACAGGTAAAGTGGGATATTTACATGAATCATTCTCGCCATTGGAAAGAATTGCCAATTTGCACAAGCGCAATGTGTGCTGACAATTGGTATTTGGAACTGATATAGGTGTCCGTTGATCCAATGACATGCTATTTCCGTTTACTACCCGACTTTTTTCATCATTTGACTTTTTTACTGTATTTGCCTTTTCCTTGTTTCCTATTTCTTCCACTCTTAATGCTTAGGTGCAATAAGTGCAATTTTTATGTGAAACAAGAGCAAATTTTTTTGTGCAATCGATCTTACTCTCTTTTTATTATCTTTCTTTTTGTGTGAGAACAAGCCCTTTAATGCCAATCATGTCTGCAGACGCTCTACGTGCGTGTACTACGGCTGTGTCTCCAAGTATTTTCCTTGAGCGTGGCGCCGCAGTTATGTGACGGGGCCGCCCTATAAAGACTGTAATAATATTAGTTACTTTGTACCTGCAGGCGCATTATAAGCCTCTTGTGATTATCAACTGCGAGCGAGGTGATAACGTTTTCGTTTACTTAGTCTGTTTGTTTTTATGTTTTTCTATCCATTCAAAAAGAGGCAGGAGTTGAGCTATCATGACAATCTTTCTCAGGCAGTCAGGTGGGTTGACTGAGATGTGAACACTGTAAAAAAAATCTAAGGCGAGCTGGCCATGAAAAAATGACTGCGTTAAATTTGTAACTCCTGGCTCAGCACTTATTGTGGGGATGGTCTTACGTCACGAGGCGTTCTAGTTTTAACAAATATTATTTGAGTTTGATTGATAATCCTAAACCACCGGGTGTCAACTTTTTTCTACGTTCAAAATATTGCTCTTCCTAACGTCGCTAACGGTTAACGGTTAACTTGAGGGTTAACAGTTCACTTTAGGGTTAACGGTTCACTTTAGGGTTAACGGTTCACTTTAGGGTTAACGGTTCACATTAGGGTTAACGGTTCACTTTAGGGTTAACAGTTAACTTTAGGGTTAACGGTTAACTTTGGGGTTAACGGTTCACTTTAGGGTTAACGATTCTTTTTGCAAGCCTAGAGGCTACAAGAAATTTTTCTACCTGGGTATAAAATTAGCGTTGGATGTTGCTCACTGTGGCCCTCAATCCTCAAGTGGCGAAGTACCTAGTGATAATGATTGTTATATAAGAAAATACCCAGTAGTTTTTGGGTAGTATCAGTAGAATAAGTATTTAGTCTACCAATACTCGAGTTTCGCCTTAGCAAAAAGAGACTGAAATTGAAAAAAAAATGCAGGAAGAGTGAACGACATATTAAGCAAAATGAAGCAGCCCATGCAGATTAGCATAGGTAGAAAGATGCGCAAAGCTACCAACCGTTGTGTTAGTGAGGAGTTCACAGACGTGCGTTTGCTTAACCCTGTTCATACCGACCTCAACCTTTTTTAAACAAACCGTAGGATGGGGTAATTGAGATCATGTGGGGCAATTGAGATATAGTGGGGGTAATTGAGATCAATGATTATTGTGGCCTTGTTAGAGTACTTACACAATCTATAGGCTTGTGGTAGGTATCTGCCAGGATTTGACATTTAATTTAAAAAATAAATTCTGATTTGTGTAAATACTCTAACAAGGCCACAATAATCATTGATCTCAATTACCCCCACTATATCTTAATTGCCCCACATGGTCTCATTTACCCCATCCTACGGAACTACTTTTTGTCATAACAAACTACTTTTTACCATTGCGTATAAAATACAACACTCGCCTGAGTATTGTGAGAGCGCACAGCTATTCCTCCACAATGCATGAGAGCCATCATATAGATAACTAGAGCACTCTGAAAGCGCATACTTCCGCCAAGCAAGGCTACGTCAACAAAGATTTCAAATTGACTCTGAAACTACGATTTCCTCTTTATCAGTATCAAACTCTGGTCATATTTGCCGTTCGATAGTAATAAAAGGTGCTCCAATTTTCCTGAAAATCAGTCCGTAAGTTCATGAGTTATGTTCCGACAAACACTTTGATAAACATTAGTTGAACACCCAAACGGACATACCGACGATCACCAAAATTTGATCAATTATTTCTTTTAACGTTTCTTACGATTACTGTAAATTTCATAAAAATTCGTTCAAGTCTTTTTGAGTTATTTTGAGTTATTACCTCAATAAAGTCAAACACAGAGACAATCAAACAAACGGATCGTCACAACAATTTGGTCATTTACTCTTCGTATAATATAGTTTCCTAAGAGCTCGTGTAAATTTCAAGTAACGCACAGTCACACATTCGAACGAGTGGATGAGCGAACCCGTTGATATGACTGACGTGTGAACTCGCCCTTAGGTGGACCACACGCACTATACTAGCAGTTTGTAAAGTTTACGGTGTGTTAACCCTATCACTATAGAAACCTTGAAATAAAAATCACGACCAGAACCGTCACAAATGAAAACATTCTACTCGAATGAGATTTAATACTAAAATAATTGGCAAAACAAAAATCAACAAAAAATTAAAATCAGGAAACGTTTAAATGTTTCGGGTCTTCGCTCATCTTCAGATCTTAGGCTCCTGGAATCTCTATATATATTTAGGCAGAAACCCATTTGAAATGATCAAAATAGTGCCCAACCACTGTATATTGCTAATCATTAGTGTTTTCAGTTATTTTTATTCAAAGCTCATTTATATTTGAACGGTATACGACATTAACTACTAATTTCAATAGTACTTTTGTATATTTTCAGATGTACTGAAAATGGGCGAAGACCCAAAACGTTTACTCATTTTAATTTTTTGTTGATTTTTGTTTTGCCAATTATTTTAGTATTAGATCTCATTCGAGTAGAATGTTTTCATTTGAGACGGTTCTGGTCGTGACTTTTATTATAGAAACCTTGCTACTGGAAGCGCTTACTTTACCTAATTCTCCGTGATTTACCTTAGAGAGAACGCTCCGCACCAATTGGGTATAACTTGACTCTACTTTTACTTAGAGTATAAGAACAATGACAGAAAACGTGCTTCGAATCATTGCGAAAGAAACGATCGACTTATTCTGCGAGTACGGATGAAAAATGCAATTTAGTCTTTGGATATACCGTCGGTACGAATACAGTACAATCGTTCACTCAGTGGCCGTGGCACATTTTCTCGTCTTTACGTGTACCAGGCGGCTTAACATACAGTAATAACATTCTAGTTGAAGTGTCATGGTAGCAAGTACCATTCCGCCTATCCACCTACCCACCCCCTCTACCAAATCTACCATGTGTCGCCGGAGTATCTCGAGCACAAAGAGAAACACCCCCCGACGACACCCACCTACCCGTCGGCCCCTCTCTCTC
>LQNS02278102.1:4850521-4862285 GCA_001587735.2 Parhyale hawaiensis | reverse complement strand
TTTGTTTAAGTTTGTTGGAGTATTTTACTCAAGATGTTACTTCTGCCTGTCTATATAGAAAACCTAAGGATGCCAGCACGATAAAGGATCAATGAAGAAAAGAAGAAAATTAGGAAGTAAATAAGAGAAGAGGAGGTTCCGCACCGGCCTAGAGGCCTTAGGCAAACGTATAGGTTATTGCGTGAATTCTTCACGCACGGGTCCACTAGTAACACCATATTCCACGGAATGATAAAGATTCAATTCGGAAGGAGTACCTCACCCAACTCTAGCTCATCCTGAAAGCACACCTGAATGGGGACAACACGATCAAGGCCATCAACACCTGGGCCGTCCCGTAGTGCGTTACTCTGCTGGCATTATTAACTGGACCAAGAAGGACTGCACCGACATGGACATCAATACCAGGAAGCTCATGACCAACTTTCGAGCACTGCACCAAGATCGTGCGTAGACAGACTTTACATTAACAGAAGAGAGGGGGGCCATGGCCTCATTAGGGTAGAGGACTGCGTCGAAACGGAATAACGTGCTCTCTTCCACCACTTCAGAGAGAGCGGCGACCCGTACGTGTGCACACTGCTTAATCGAGGCGCAAGTTGCTGAAAGAGATCGAAATGGCTGACCAGTTCAAACAGCGACGACGCCTCGATTGGACTAACAAATGAAAGAGCATGAAGATATCCGGCCAGCACCTCGAAGCTGTTCGGGACAAAATCGTACCAGACTCTTGGCACTGGCTTCTGAGGGGTGAGCTGAAACGGAAAACTGAAGGCACTATCCTGGCAGCTCAAGAGCAAGCCCTCAGAACCAGGTACATCCAAAACAAGATCGACAGGAGAAACGTTCCTACTACCTGCAGAATTTGCAAGAGCTCGGACGAAGTGATGAGAGAATGCGGAGTGCTGGCGCAAAAGGAATACAAGCGCAGGTTCGACAAAGTTGCTCGACACCTGCACTGGACCCTCCTGCGGATCCATAACTTCCCGGTCAGTGAGAGGTCGTACGTGCACGAACCCGCGCCCGTGGTTTAAAACGAAGCCGTGCAAAAAATCTTCTGGGACACGAGGATGGAAACTGATCGAGTACTTCACGCCAACCGACCGGACATCGTCGTCAAAGACAAACAGGAGAAGTCGGCCAAACTGATTGACGTCTCAATCTCCTTCGACTCCAGAATCATCGACAAGGAAACGGAGAAGAAGGGAAAGTACTGCGATCTTGCCATCGAACTGCAGCGACTCTGGCAGATGAAGGTCGATGTCGTTCCAGTGGTCATCGGAGCTCTGGACACAATGTTCAAGAAAATCAAGATTGCCCTGCGAGAGCTGAAGTGCGGCCATCTCTATCCAGGAACCCTCCAGAAAAGCGCTCTACTTGGAACAGCGCACATCATTCGCAAAGTGCTCTGAGCCTTAGGGTGTGGGATGCGACCCGGCGCTAGAGCGTAGAGCTAAACATCGCTCAACCAATTCAAAACTTCGGTTGTAAAATCCCCTCGATAACAATAATAATACTTTTTTAGGCAATCAGGTGGGTTGACCGAGCTGTGAAAAATGATAAAAATCTAGAGGTTACTGCCCATGAAAAATGACGGGATTGAATCTGTAGCTTCACCAAAAAGAGGCACAAGGAGTTGAGCTTTTTTAGACAGTCTGGTGGGTTGACCTAGATGTAAATAATGCCAGCAAACTAAAATCAGCTGGCCATCGAAAATGACGGCAATGAATTTTGTTGTTTGTGTACCCAAAGAGGAGCAGATGGAGTTGAGTCATGATGATAATATTTTTTTAGACAGTCAGGTGGGTTGACTAAGATGTGAAAAATGCCAAAACTCATGAGTAAGCTGGCTACAAAAAATGACTGCGTTGAATTTATTCTTCACTGCGGGTGATGGTCTTACGTCACGAGGCGTTCTAGTCCCTTACGAAATTTGTAGTGTCGACTTCTATTAATTTTTCTTTTTGCCGGGCTAAGGCACTTCATGCATATTTCCAACAAAATGTTTTCGAATATAACATTTATACTTTCACTTTCTACTGAATTATTTAGAAGAACTTTCCACTTTACTGAACGCAGCTCTGCATTCAAGCCGTCCCAGTTTCTCCCTTGAAAATGTACGTTCAACTCACGAAGACTGCCGATGGAGTGAGTTTCTTCGCAAATTATTTTTCTGCGGTCTATATGAATCGCATTCGCCAAGCTGAGTCGTTATTTCACATGTCTGTGATCAGATAATGTTCTATCACGGATTTCGATATTCTTAATCTATTTTGCGATATCTAGGAGAAGATTTAAGACATTTTCATTCCTCTTTGGAGGAGATCATTTGGGTCAGTGAAAATTCATCCATTATGTGCACTAGAGAGAGGGCCTGATTTTTTCATCTCTAGTGACCTATGATTTGTCAGATAGTATAGAGTTACTTGTTCCGTATGGCAAGTCTGGCGTAAGCCACATTAGCAACGTACCGTTCTCACACACTGTCAAGTGTGAAACCCTCCTAGCCTGTCATCATCGTTTTCACTGAACGACTGTTATATGAAGTGGAACAAAAGTCGCTAGTGTAAACTCGCCTTTACCAAATCAGATAGGTCCTCTATGGCGATAAAGGGTAACATTGTAGTGGGAAGAGCTCCACCACAGATACCTAGACAGCTCTAGACACTATTGCGTCCCAGGTCTGGCCATATAACCCGTAACATGAAGGAAAGGGCGCACGGTATTAACAAATGAGATTTATTAAAGGTTAGTTTCTCAATTTACATTCATTCTGAATCACCAATAATTTACGTTACACCTTCATCACTACAGAAACTAATTGGAAATAAAAAGGGCAATCGACACAAGCGCCGGCACAAAAACAATACCGGCCAGTGCTAGGTCTTGAGTAAAGAACGGCAAGCATTAGCGAGTGCGCACCGGCGATGCGAGGTTAGAAATCTACAAGGGAAGGTTTCCAACGATGTCCCTCGAATAATACACGAACTGAATGAGCTCAGCGATTGGTATCACTGCAAAAGGATCCCTTTAATCAACGCAAACAAACCGCTGTACAGGAAATCCCCACGTTGTGGGAAGCCAAATTATCGTCTTTTACGTGAAACAAGATAAACATCAATACGGAAGTACCAAATGGGGCTGCTGCTTTTTCCGCAGACCACTAGTGTACTAGCATACAAGGTACACGTGCAGGTACACACGTTAACTGGCCACACTATATTCCTGTAGAGGACCGGCTCCGTTCAAAATTTAAGGAGCGAGCTGGAGCGTCCGAGGCTGTTGAGCGAACATTGCACTGACTCAAGCTTCGTCCAGTGAGGAGCAGTGCACGCACAAGGTCAAACAGTGCAGAAGACGCCCGGGCTGACGTCAATGGACAACATACAAGGTTGTAGTAGCAACCATCGTTCCCACCGGTCGGAGAGGGACGAAAGAACATTATCTTGGAAATAAACCAAGCCCCTCCTTCCCACTACAAAGGTGTTTCAAGAAAGGGAAGGAAAGGAAAACAGAGTATGCCGAGAGAAGAATGCAACTAAAAATTCGGTTGCTTTTATGCCAAACCAACCAGCACAAATGAGAACGACGGGTCTAAAGAAAAGAGCATTATTTTATAAGTTAGCTGAAGCTTCCGTTGCATATTAGCCAAAACAATTATTCGATTTAGAAGTTTAACTCTGTTTCCACAACCAAGGTGATATCACAGAGGAAGAAAGAAGAACACATACTATAACGATAGACACGTAGAACCCACGCACGAGGGTGTTCCCACACATGATCAATGCGCACGGGAACAACACGTCGGGAAAGAAGAGGCAGAAAGGATTGAAGAGAAATCAGTACGGGTATAATATTTGAAAGAAGCTAAGTGGGCACGGAAGACAGACGTCCCAAAGGCCTAGTTAGTGGCTAAGGTAACCTATAGGGTCGCCTGAGCGCGCCTCCTCACAATAGGAATTTAGCGAACCTAACCAACGATGTGAAACACATTCACCAATTATTCAGCTCCACAGCTCATTCAAAGCTAACCAGTTTCCCTCGACCATTTAATTCCGGAGGGTAATTTCAAACCAACAGCACGCTGAAAGTGAGTGCCTATAAAACATTACTTACAAAATAAGACTCATTAACAACAGATGTATCTCGGTCATGGTTATCCCTGATGACTGGTCACGGGTGTAGTTATTGAATAAACTACTGGGAATGACGCACGTTGGGATATCCTAACACAAGACCCACTAAATTTCGCCTTAGGTGATCAATGTGGATTTGACACAGAAAAGAATGAAGGGCCGAAGAAATGTCAGTATGATTGTGATGGTATTCTCTCACCAAGTGGAACCAAGCAGTGAGGCTAGGTGAGGCCGTCGCGGGGCGTAACCCACCACGGACTACCATGTGCTCAGTGGCATTTTTATTTCATCTCAAGTCGGCCACGAACGTTCGTTACTACGGGCAAAGAAACCAAATTTAAGAAACAAGGCGCAAAGAGACAGTGGCAGACACTCAAGTGAACGGCCCCCTTCATGTCCTTCCACACGAGAGAGAGAGAGAGGGGTAGAGATGTCTTGCACACTAGGTCAGCTATCTTGATCGACCGTCCACCTCACACAACAGAAAGGCAAAAATAGAGAACCTACCCAGCTTTACAAAACTAACCTTGCCAGCAGGAACTGCGGCCAGCTGCAACATCCCCCTGCAGAGAAGGCACCTGGGACCCTTGGGAAAGTATGATTGAGAACAAAGTTTCAATTTGAATATTTAACATTGATCGCAGCAGGAAAACCAAGGGGTGGGGAAGGACAGACACCCACAGACCCGCTGAAAACTAGACATCCCCGCAGATACTCGACTGCGCTGTCGATGTAATTACTTACCCGCCACAACATCCCACATTGAGCGCATCAATGGTAGCTCATGAATGTGACAATGCTGCTGCAACGGAGACTTTGGAACACCAGCACACTTCTTGGTGACAATAATGTCCCTCCAGCATCTCAGAAAATCACAGGGCACCTAATAACTAGCAGGTGCCAACATCCAACAGAAGTAATACAGTAGTTAAACTTTTCAAAAGTAAACAATATAGACTATCAATTTGACTCAATCATCTGCGAAAAAAAAGAACATCCGGTATATCATTGGGCGAACGAACGATAGCACAGTCTTTAGAAATTATCCTATTATAAAATATTCTTTCTGCAAACGGTGAACACTCCCCGTTGTCACCATTGTTTTAAGTCATGAATGAGCGTTGCCATATGGGTGGGTTACGAGGAAAACTCCGGCGAGAACGGTTCAGAGAAGAACACAAAAGCAGGGCCAATTCTGCTCTGCTACAACATGTCGTTCAACTTTCAACGTTAGTACCTCACAAATGAGTTGCACTGACCAGTAAACAACATCTCATCACAGCTATAATATAGCGGTAGTATACAGGAAGACGAGAGTCTCTTGCGTGGAGGTACTCCATAAATAAAATTCACAGTCGACAGTTTAGAAAAAAGCATCTTTTGCGCATTTGTCTGCCCCACTTGCTGTGAAATGTAAACACTTCCTGATTCCGTCACAAAAAAGGCTAAGTCAGTGCATTGTAACAATGTAATGTTAAGAGATAGATAACTAAAAAATAAAACAAGAAGAGCAAAATGCGTTTACAATCAAACAGGTGGCCATGCCCTCGTTGTTCAACAACCTTACATGACGTGCCCCGAAAGCAATTTTTAGGCGGAAAACAGTCACATGTCCATTAAAGGACATAGATAGTGTAGGCGGTAGACAGTTTCATGTCCATTAAAGGACATATAGTGTAGGCGGTCGACAGTTACATGTTCACTAAAGAACATAGATAGTTTAGTCGGTAGACAGTTTCATGTCCATTAAAGGACATAGATAGTTTAGGCGGAAGACAGTCACATGTCCATTAAAGGACATCGAGAGTGTAGGCGGTAGACAGTTACATGTCCATTAAAGGATATAGATAGGTTGCTTTAGCAAACAACCAGTATTTCCCAAGAACAAAAAGAAATAAATGAACGTTAACCGCAGCGCAACACATAACAACAACCATGAACTACAGCTTATTAATATTGGGATGACAGACAACAGTTGGACACACAGGCAGACACACAGGTGATTCTGTACAACTACAACATGTTGTCACATGGGTTCCGCTACCTGCAATGATTCGTAAGTATTATTATGTCACAGACATTTACTCAATGCATAATAACGAGGCTTTCGTTTCGCCTTACATGTGGTATTTCGACAATTTAATAGTGAGGAAGACAGAAGAACCAATAACTAAAACCACTTTGTGAATCCTTCGTACTTCCCTTGACCTCTCGATGCCCAGGGCTCTGCCAGTGAAAATGTAAATTATAGATAATGGTGCGGAAGACGAAGCCGCAGGACTCATATTCACTCGCGGAGTTGATGAAGACTTTGACTACTACAGCACCGAAAGGGAGGAATAATGAACGGGTGGCATGACCAATTCTTTATTTCTGGCGTATCACATTTTTATATTTGAAATGCATTAATTGCACGCCTATTTAACGTTCGTTAATAGCGTTAAAATTGCTTTTTCCTAATAGAGTGAGAAGAATTACTACAAATTATACAGAATCCTCAACTCTTGTCGGTGACAAAGTGACTCTGACGTCATCTTGTCGTCAGAACAAGAATAAAAGCAGAAGGCTGCTGATTATAGCTGCAGCAGTTTGATCAAATTATTTTCGGTATCTTATACTGTACTTTGACATCTGCTGATCTGCTGCATTAATGACATACATTTTTCTCTAGCTTTCGTCTGTACTTCTTTACTCTATTTTGTGTCGAACGCTCGTATGCTTCTGTTCATTCTAATGACTGTAACGTTCAAATTGAAGCACAAATATCTACCTATCTATACATGATGCAAAATATTTTGCGTCAACAATTTACCATAAAATTATCGTCATGCTTTCAGTCTTCACATATATCAGCCGCGTATATTAAAAAAATAATAACAATCATGGTACAACCCCCTTCCGCGGTATAAGACTGTGAGGGTCTTAGCCGTATAAAATTTTAGGTTTGATACCTATTCCGTATCTTACTTCTATAGGATACCAGGTTTCTTCGTCGGCCTTATCGCATACCTAAACATCAATAACTTTTTTTAGGGCGAAAGCGTTTCCAAACATAAATATATTCGTTTAGGAAAATGAAGGTTAAGAAGACGGGCAGACTATAAGCAGAAAACTACTTACGCAACATGATTTTGGTAACCGACGTATGTTACCTAAAGAAATATTTTCCACGTGATAATTAAACGAATAAATATTAGAACCAGCTTGTCTCGGAAGCTCCCCCGCCCAAATCCACTGTATAATAAAACACAGTTGTTGGTAGCTTGCTTGCTTGCTTGCTCGTTCGCTCGCTCGCTCGCTTGCTTTTTGGTAGGTCAGTCTCTCCGTCACGCTGTTAAGGATTAGATAGGACAAAATTCATCTACTGAAAAACAACTTGAGATACAATAAAATATCACCTCTTGGAGTAACGGTGACTATAATACAGCTTCTGAAATATATGGTAAAAAGTAGAATGCTGAATTTTCTGAATCTCGCTCTGCTTTGAGAACTAGCTCAGTACTTCCTGATATGAAGATGATGTTCTTCTGAGCATGGTAGATGAAAGGCGGTATCTCTGATAGAGTTTTTGATCCCGTCGGGCATAAGCTATATTGTATATATTTTAGCTGAATTTCTTTGTAGCAGTTCGAGAGGCCCAGTCCTAGCTGGGGTTTTCGTTCCTTTCGTGCATAATCCATTTCGCTTATGCTTTCTTTAGCTGAATATTTTCGTAGCAGTAGGAACTTCACGCTGAAAAGACGCCTTTTCGTATTCAACTGAGATCGAAGCAAAATTTCGCCCCGAAAGGTTTACCTATCGGTTGGTGTCCAGGTTACGGTAAGCCCTGGGCATTTCCGGTGAATTGTTTCGATTGAACTATATTCTCTCAATACTACTCAACGTTTCACTAATTCCAAGCTGATATCCGCGCTTTATCTTACAGGGGGTTCATTTTGCTCTCGCAAAACTCATTGCAGTACAAGTTGCGTTTCATAAAAAGTAAAACCAACGTCGTCATTAAAAACATTTTGTAAGCGTTTCGGATTACGTTGAATCCATCATCAGTACTGTGGAAACACAAGAATAAGTAATTTTAGTAACATGAAACAGAAAACTATATAAAATGTAGCAATAATAATTCACAGTAATGAATTACAAACCTAACTTAAAATTTGCAACGATACTACAGATGCTTGAGAATTTAGAGATGGAAGATCACGGTTGCAGATATGATACCGGTACCTATTTTACGGCAAAACCTATACTGGGATCTGGAACAATAAATAGCTTAATGACAAATTTTTGCCGTCATTTCTGACGGCTGAGCCCTCTAGTAAATAAATAAATTATGGTAAGATTTCTCAACTACATGTAATTGCATGAAGTCGTATCGTGCGGTGTATTATGATTATTATTATTATCAGAAACTTAAGACTCCGTTTCCACAACAAAGGCGATATCGCAGGGAAGCGAGAAGTGCCATACAGCAAGTCGATAGACTCATGGAACCCATGTACGGAGGTGTTCCCACGCAGGGACAACGCGCATGAGAACAACTAATCGGGAAAGACGAGGAAGAATAGAACAAAGCATCATCAGTAAGAATAAGAAGGGAAGGAAGTGAAGTGGACAGGAAAGACAGACGTCCCGACGACCTAGGTAATAGCTAAAGTAACCTACACGATCACCCTAGGGAATGGGAAGAGCTGCAACCCCATAGACGCACCTGATTAGCCTAACCCTATGGCCCATCCTATGCCCCTGAGCAGTCGCAGTAGTACAAGCTTTGTTTCTAGCAGCGTACACGACAATTTCGTTTCTTTTTCACATAAATTTCCGTTCATCTATGCAGAAAGCCCGAACTTACGAACGTCATTGATTCCAAGAGGCTAGTCGTAAGTCTTTTTATATTCAATTTCGATCGAAAACTGCCGTTTGGGGTCATTTAAACGGCACGATTACTCTAAACTGTACTTTTTCTCGAAGGTGACAGAAATTAGAGATGAAGAAAAGGGTGTGGCCTCGTGTATCTACTAGTAGACTTCCAAAAGGCTTTTGACCAAGTCCCACCAACGGTTAATGAAAAAATTGGAAGCCCATGGCATTCAGGGAGACTACGAGTATCGAGCATGGCTTACGGGTCGGCAACAGCGAGTGAAGCTTGAAGGTAAGATAAGCGACTGGACGCAGGTATCATCTAGGGTTTCAGAAGGTAGGGTGCTTAGGTCACTTCTGTTCATAATTCACATCAATGATCTCGATAATTTCCGTAGTAAAATCAGTAAATTTGCGGACGCTACTAAACTATGCCATCCTGCTACGGAAAGAGCTGAGCTCCAGCAAGACCTGGACCATCTTATGGAATGGAGCACAACATGGCAGATGAACTTTATTGTCGACAAATGTTCAGTAATGCACGTAGGGCAGGAGAACCCCCCAACCCAATTGAAAATGAACGGTAAAGAATTGGCTGCTGTCGCCCAACAACGTGACTTGGGCATCACTATTACAAACAAATTACAACACAGTCAGCAAGTTAATAGGAGTGTGAAAATGGCAAGCAGAGTACTGGGATTCATCACCAAGAATTTTGAATACAAATCCAAGGACATCGTCATTCCCTTGTACAAGGCGTTAGTGCACCCACACTTGGAATTTGCTGTTCAATTTTGGTCACCGCATCTGTGCAAAGATATCAATACAATGGAAAAATCCAACGCAGAGCTACAAAATTGACACCTCAGCTGCGAAACAAGCCATACATACGAATGTCGCCTACAAAATCTGGGCATGATCTCTCTCGAGCAAAAAAAAAAAAAAAAAAAATCGGCTCAGGGGGCAACTTATAGAAACTTTCAAGAATTTGACTGGCTTCTACGACGTACCGACAACGGGACTCATTGAAAGAGACTTTAATGATCGCCTGCGAAACGACGGCCAAAAATTCAAGCAAAAAGCCCGAAGAATAACCTTAAGCCAGCAGTTCTTTACGTTTTTCATAGTGAACATTTGGAATAGACTCTCCTCCAACGTTGTCGGTGCGGAAATGGTCAACGCGTTCAAAAATTGATTTGACAAACACTGGGAAGGACACCCTCCGCAACTAAGAACACGTCCTCCACCAGGAGTAACAAACTCTTGAGCTCCGTAGATCAGCGGATATGAATTGCACTTGAGTGCGTTTATGATCAACTCGTGGCTGAGATCTTCCTTTCTTCTTCTTCTTCTTCTTTACTCTGTCATCTACATCCTACTAATGGAAAAGCTCATAGAGGGCTGGGGTGTAAGTCCCGGTGTCTGTGTGGGAATGGGCCTGTTGTTCCGTCTACTGCCGCCTATCTAATCTAATCTAAAATAAAAAAGTACTATGCACTATATAATAGAGAGCAGTTTGCTGGGTGATTGCTCCTCCTTTGGTTGGGCTCTTCGTCACGTTGTTAGGGATATAGATAAGAGAAAATTCATCAAGTGAATTTATACGTAGTTTTACTTAATAACCCTTCATCTCCAGACCTGAATCCCCTTGATTTCAGCATTTGGTCCATATTGAAAAGCAAGGTCTCTGTTCCCCATCACAAAAATGTGGAGGCTTTGATGGAAACGTTCTTGAATGAATGGGCAAAAGTGCCACAAGCTATCATTTGTGACTCATGCAAACGCTCTCCTAGCGTTTGCAGCAGGCTATCGATACCGACGGAAAACTTATTGAATAAATTATAGATATTCTGAAAGAACAATCATCAAACGTTTTATTTTGGTTTGATTTGTATTTGTCGATTTGTTTAATAAACGTAGGCAAAAAAATTGTATCGATAAAGTTTCAACACCTTGTAGTTCCCTAAAACATGCCAGAAACAAAGACAGGATAAATACGAACTTGCGAACGCAATAAGGCATTTTACAATCATTCATGGAAGCCGGTCAGGTTGTTCATACCTACGAATGTTCGAAACTTTGATGTTTGTATTTTGGGTAGTATCCCGCATGTGTACTTCCTGAATGTGCAGAGTACTGGAACCGCAGTGTCAACATCCATAATCACACAAAAAATTACCTACAACAGGCATTGTAATCAACATGATTTTTTTTATTATTCACATGTATTGATCACGCACATGATTACCAGGCTTAATGCTCCACTCTGACCTGCGATAATAGAAAGCTTAGCAAGAAAAATAACTACTTCGTAAATTTCTGTGAAACAATTTCAAAGAATTTTTGCAAAAATCTAATACGTTATGGCATCAGCGTTGGTAAAAGTTAAACCTAAAGTAAATGTTAGTACAATATGGTAAATATGATTAAAATCATCCGATTTTGACTGCCCACCAGCAAAAACTCTTCAAGAAAGCATCTAATCTATCTATCAGGGTGCTGCTTGAAGGCCTTGATCCGTATGGAGGTGTGGATCCGGTTGGCGTGTTTCCTTTGTTTTATAAGCGGCTGGCTGATGTTCTTGCCTCCAAGCTTGCAGTGATCTTCCGGCGCCTGATACGGTTAGAAAGTATTCCTCGTTTTTGGCGAACTGGGAATATTACTCCTATTCCCAAGGGTCCGGTGTCGCCCTATGTGGCCAACTATCGACCCATCACCCTGACGCCCATATTGTCGAAGGTGTTCGAGAAGTTGATTGCTGGTAAGCTGGG
>LQNS02278102.1:4836226-4850388 GCA_001587735.2 Parhyale hawaiensis | reverse complement strand
TGATTTTAATCACCTTACATATTAATTTCAGTGAATACATTGTTGAAAACATCACAAATGGATATCCCCCATCTGAAATATGATTATTAACATTGTTACATACCAATTCATCTTACACTGTTGTCGGGAATGTCGAAAATCCAGAAGTGCAGTTTATGCACTATGACCCGAAAAATAACTATTTCCCAAATTTCTGTGAAACAATTTCGAAATAATTTTTGTAAATATCTAACACGTTATGGCAACAGCGTTGGTAAAAGTTAGACCTAAAGTAAAAGTCCGTAGAATATGGTAAATATGATTGAAATCATTCGATTTTGACTGCCCATCAGCAAAAACTCCTCAAGAAAGCAACTAAATGTTTACTTTCGTATATATAAGGGATAAACAGTCGACATAAGGAGCAATTCCGAGTATATTTAACATATAATTGCAATAACAGTTAAATTTATAAACATCACTAGTTACCCACTACATCAAAAGTCTGGCACTCATGGAATCCATGAGTATGTGAAAACCCCTCACGTGGCACGCATGTCTGCTTTTACTGTAGTGCTGACGGCTTCCAAGACTATTGTGTTGACTTAATTATTGCACGTTGGCATCCATTGGCATCAACGCCTTGCTTGATGGTAGCCCTAAAAATCTTCAATCACGCTTAAATTGAAGAAAAATGGAGGTGAGGCGAGAAACTTTTCAGCGGGGGGGATGGGGGGGGGGGAGAACGCTTGTGCAGCGTATGCAGCGTGCGTGGGAGCTTTGTCATGCAAGACAAATTCCCATAGCAGCGAAAGACGTATGTCATCTATCCAAGGCACATAGCAGTGTTTCAGGAGATTGCAATGGCAATAGATGTCACTAGTACTCACGTACTCTGATCGGACCAACTCTAATTCCGATGATACATGCCCGTAGCATGACTCCTCCCGCTTGTTGTTGACGCCTCAAACGTTCGTGACGCTCATCCGAGAAGTACGCACCTCTCTCCCAGCGGCCAGGTCCATCTAGGGCCGCCTGAATCTCCCTGTTCAAAGAATGAGACTTATCTCAAACTTCAAATGTGTCATAGCCCATTTCATCCTTAAACTTTTGTATCGTGGAGTAAGAGGAGGCATTTTCAGCAACCCTTTTATGGAAGCTTTGGTCCCAAGAATGCCATTCCTTCTGGATTTTTAGGTACGTCAAAAGGACCAGTTACGGAGAAAATGGATTTACTTGATTGCCCAGGTCTTCTATGGAGCCGACGAACAATATTACTCACATCCCTATTAGTTACAGCATTGGAAATCGCTGTATTTGATCGTCTCTTCCAGGGTGACGAGTCTTTCTGGAATCTTTTCGCAGTGCCGACATGACGACCTACATTTTCAGCAATGGCATCAGGAGAGGTATTTTTAACAGTTCCTTCGCGATAACAGCTATATCACCAACGGTTAGGGCTCTTCGTTGCTTCTTAGTTGCTGCAGGTGTTATACGCTACTACGTTTGACACCACACAAACCGAAGAAGCGTGAATGTCAGCGAACACTGATGAACAACACAATGTTCACTAACACAATTATGTAGCAGTAACGTGTCAGATCTCCTGTTGAAATTATCAGAAATGAATTCAGAGAAACTTACGAAATCGTTATTACTGGCCGAATGCCAGTAAGACCAAGTCGATGATTATCAGTCGGTCTCGGACACTTGTACCGCAGCAGCCCCAACTGGAGATTGATGACACTTTGCTTCAGGAGTCTTACTCCTTGGAGATTCTTGGTGTGGTCTTTGATAAGAAGCTTACTTTTGAGCCGCATATTAGGAGGTTGGTGTCGTGTGCTTCCACTAAGATTGGTCTCCTGCGTAAGGTGAATTCTGTGTTTGGTGACAGTCAGGTTGCCCGCAGATGTTTTTTATGCGTTTTTGCTGTCTGTGTTAGAGTATTGCTCACCGGCCTGGGCTTCAGCTGCTGACACTCACTTGCGTCTGTTGGACCGACTTGTTAGTTCAGCCAGCAGGTTGTGCGCTGATAATGATCTAGTGAACCTGTACCACAGGAGAAGAGTAGCAGAGCTTTGTTTGTTTTATAAGATGTACAATAATGAGAGGCATTGGTTGTATCTGCTCTCCCTGACCTCAAGGTTTTTGGGAGAGAGACTCGTGCTGCGGGCGGAGCGCACTCTTTTGCTTTAGTGGCTGTCGTATGTCCACCTAATCAATTCTGTCGGTGCTTCGTGCTCTGGTCGGCTAAGGTTTGGAACTTGTTGCCGACATCGGCTTTTGGTCGTATTGGCCTGCAGGCGTTTAAGTCAGCTGTTAATGTTTTTTTGCTGGATTTCCTTTAGCAGCGTTTTGGGCTTCCCGGTGTTGCAAGATGCTTCATTTGGATTGTATTACCTGTCCGTGGGAGCTCAAGCGTGAAGTTTTAGTAATAATAATAATGGAACAGCGCACATCATTCCCAAAGTGCTCTGAGCCTTAAATCGCCGGATGTGACCCGGCGCCAGAGTGTAGAGCTGAACATCGCTCAACCGATCCAATTTGGGTCGTGAAATCCCTTCGACAATAATAATAACAATATTAATTAGTTTTAAGCTATTATCGCTGGTTGGAATGATTTAGCCATCTCTTAGTTTATAGATGATAAGTATATAAATATACTTTAACGGAAACTGTGCAACAAACCAACTTAGTTTCAGCCATGAGCTGACTGACTCTAACAGCAGGTCCCCCTTAACAGAAGCTGTGAGCGCTGTAGCTGGGACATGTTGTCCTCCCAAACTGCCGACTATCTACCATAACAGGCCATTTATAGGTTCTCTCTCTAAACCGTGCATTCTATAACACAGATACACTCATTGTAAAGAAAAAGTAACCGTTCGGTAAACCAAAATATATAATAATGATAACTAAAGCACTCTGACGACAGCTCCTACCTCCGCAAGGTAAGGCAACTTTAATAAAGAATTCAAATTGGTTCTGAAACTGCTTGCTTTCTCATCAGCACCAGACTCTGATTATTTGTGCGTTTTTACAGTAATAACAGCTTCTGTAATTTTCTTGAAGACCAGTTCATAACTTTACAAGTTATGTAAGTTCCGACAAACATTAGTCGAAACACATAAACGAACGATCCGATCTCCACCAAAATTTGATCATGAGTGTGTTTTGACATTCTTGTAAATTTCATAAAGATACATTTAAAACTTTTTGAGTTATTTAACTCACAAACATTAAATCAAACACAGAGACAAATAAACGAACAAACAGATCGTCACAAAAATTCGGTCATTTGCCCTTCGTGACATACAGTGCTTAGACATAAGTATTTGCACAACTCTATTTTTGATGTATATTAAAAAATTTAGGGACTGCTTTAAGATAATTAATACAGGAAGTTTATATAACATAAATATAATAGAATATTTAAACAGAACAGTCAAATGTGCACTTATAACAAGAATATTTAACACAAGTAAAAGTAATGAGGAGCAAAAGTATTTGACCAAAATGAATATGATGTTGAATCTTAGATATTTAATAGTAAAATTTGAATAAATTAGTTTGGAAATTATTCTAGAACGTTCACGAAACGTCTCGAAACAAATGCAATGTAAACAAACCACAGCTGACACAATCATTACCTCTCTAGACCTCGTTGAAGTCGCGCANGTCAATGTTCCTTTTTCTACGGTTGGAGCAATAGTCCGCAAGCATCAAGTGACTGGGGCGGTCTCCAACCTGCCAAGAGCTGGAGCTCCGCGTAAGATCATGGGTCGTCCTCGGCGCTACATGCTACGTAAAGGGACTAATGACTCCATGACAACTCGTGCTGGCCTTCAGAGTGAACTGGCGTCTTAGGGACTGCATATCAGCAAGAAAACTATTGTTAGGGAATAAAACCGTACTGGCACTCATTCTTACACTCCTCGCAAAACTCCTCTTCTTACAGCAAAACATAACAAGAGCCGCTTAACATTTGCCAAAGACCACATATGAGTTATGGGAAGGGGTTATATGGTCTGATGAAACTAAAATAGAACTTTTTGGCCGATACGAAGATCGGCATGTATGAAGGAAACGTGGTACTGCTTATGATCCCAAGAACACCATCCCCACCGTGAAGCATGGAGGGGGCAGCATCATCGTGCGAGGTTGCTTTACTGCCCATGGTGTTGGGGATCTTCATATCATTGATGGCAATATGAATAGTTTCATGTACAGGGAGATATTAGAGAAGAAGATGCTTCCAGGGGCCAAAAAATTCTACGGACGGCGCAGGTGGACCTTCCAACAAGACAACGACCCCAAGCATACTGCGAATTTAGCGAAAGAATGGTTTCAAAAGAAGAAAATAAATGTTCTTCCATGTCCTAGCCAATCACCGGACCTTAATCCAATAGAAAATTTATGGAGTCTTTTTAAATCATGTGTCCACAAAAGGTGTCCTAAAAACCTTATTGAATTAAAGGTTATCTGCATGGAAGAATAGAAGGTATTAGGTATCATAAGAAGATTTAAGCCTCCCTAAATAAGTACTAAGCTCTTCTAAGAGAGGAAAAGGAAGGGACATATAGTATGCCGACAGAAAAACGGGGAACCATTGCACGAAGGTGTTCCCGCACAGGATCAACGCGCATGGGAACAGCAAGTCGGGAAAGAAGAGGAAGAGCAGACAACAGTAAGATCAGTAGGAGTATGAAAGTGGAAGGAAGCAAAGTGGGCACGAAAGACAGACGTCCCGAAGGCCTAGCTAATGGCNATTAGATATTTAATAGTATAATTTGAATAAATTAGTTTGGAAATTATTCTAGAACGTTCACGAAACGTCTCGAAACAAATGCAATGTAAACAAACCACAGCTGACACAATCATTACCTCTCTAGACCTCGTTCAAGTCGCGCACACTCTCACTACAATGCCCAAAGTTAAAGAAATCCCTGAAGCTACTCGTAAACTAATAATTCACCTTCGTAGTGAGGGATTAACTAATAGAGTAATAGCAGAACGCGTCAATGTTCCTTTTTCAACGGTTGGAGCAATAGTCCGCAAGCATCAAGTGACTGGGGCGGTCCCCAACCTGCCAAGAGCTGGAGCTCCGCGTAAGATCATGGGTCGTCCTCGGCACTACATGCTACGTAAGGTGACTAATGACCCCATGACAACTCGTGCTGGCCTTCAGAGTGAACTGGCGTCTCAGGGACTGCATATCAGCAAGAAAACTATTGTTAGGGAACAGAACCGTTCTGGCATTCATTCTTACACTCCTCGTAAAACTCCTCTTCTTACAGCAAAACATGACAAGAGCCGCTTAACATTTGCCAAAGACCACCTCGACAAAGGAAATGAGTTTTGGGAAAGGGTTATATGTCTGATGAAACTAAAATAGAACTTTTTGGCCGAAACGAAGCTCGGCATGTATGGAGGAAACGTGGTACTGCTTATGACCCCAAGAACACCATACCCACCGTGAAGCATGGAGGGGGCAGCATCATGGTGCGGTGTTGCTTTACTGCCCATGGTGCTGCGGATCTTCATATCATTGATTTCAATATGAATAGTTTCATGTACATGGAGATATTAGAGAAGAAGATGCTTCCAAGTGCCAAAAAATTCTACAGACGGCGCAGGTGGACCTTCCAACAAGACAACGACCCCAATCATACTGCGAATTTAGCGAAGGAATGGTTTCAAAAGAAGAAAATAAATGTTCTTCCATGGCCTAGCCAATCACCATGACCTTAATCCAATAGAAAATTTATGGCGTCTTTTTAAATCAGGTGTCCACAAACGGTGTCCTAAAAACCTTACTGAATTAGAAGGTTATCTGCATGGAAGAATGGAAAAAAATACCTTCAAGTGAATGTGAAAAGTTAATTTCCAGCTATAACAATCGTCTCCATGCAGTTCTTGCCAATAAAGGTCACGCCACCAAGTACTAATGTCATATTTTTTTTTATCAAATACTTTTGTCCCTCATTACTTTTGCTTGTGTTAAATTTTCTTGTTATGAGTGCACATTTGACTGTTCTGTTTAAATATTCTATTATATATATATATATGTTATAAAAACTTCCTGTATTAATTATCCTAAAGCAGTCCCTAAATTTTTCAAAATACATAACAAATAAAGTTGTGCAAATACTTATGTCTGGGCACTGTACCCAACAACTTATGTAAATTCCATAAAAATCCATTAATAACTTTTTAAGTAATCTTGGTGACGGACAAACAAAGAGACATACAAACAGGGTAGTAGTGTAGTGAAATTATTTTTACATGAGAACAAAGTTAACAGTTTTTCAAATGCTACACATGACTGAATTTTAATGGGACTTTAACAAAGTGAACTTCGTCTTGCTTTCAAATGCGACAACTTAGCAAACTTTTTTTTCTTGTGCTCGAACAAGGTCATTTTTGTTTTATATCAAAAAGGTACCTAGTCAGAATATATTCCTCCAGAGAAACGGATTCTATTTGCATTAGACAAAAACAAACTCTGCTCCGTCATGTTCCTAAATGAAGTAGTTTTGCGTGAATGAAATAGGCAAAATATCATAAAAGAACGTAACGTACACGCAGTCGTAATAAGTTTACCAAATACACACTGCGCCCTTCTGTAGGAGCAGATTATTTACATACATTAGCAGCACGCCTAGAAATTCCCCACAATTCTCGTCATATTGAACACAAAAGTTGCATTTTGTTAGCCGCACCTCCACCACCGCCAGCAGCTCGCGCAGCGAGGATGGCAATCCTAAAGTTAAAGAAACCATTTGGGAAATTAAGCTTTTGAGCTGCGTTGGGTTTCCTTGCGTCGGTGCCGTAAAGTCCTGCTAAAACCTACAAACTTTTATAACTTCCAGAACTTGTGAAATACGAGTCTGCTAGATTTTAAGGAAGTATATTATACAGAGCGGGAATTTTACGAAAATTTAACTCCTAATGACGAAAATGGAATGAGCAATTCAGACGGCCTGAGGGCGTTGGGCTTTGGAAGAGTTCTGGTAAAATGGTTTAAATGAGGAGCGTATTTGGAGACTATTGCAAGTGATATCACTTGAAAATTATTGTACTGCAGTTTACTTCTTTCCACAGTGACTGCTGCCAATATGGAGGCGAAATCTTGAAGTTGCCGGAATTACATTAAATGAAGTTAACCTTCCACATTAACTCAATTTTAACATTCCCGACAGCGGGTTGCATAAGTCTTTCGTTGGTGCTGCACAGCATATATGTTTACCAGAATACAGCGGGCAGCACAAGCACCTCGTGTGCTTGCGTTGCTTTTAGCTGCTGTGGTGTACTGGTTAGAGTATCGGCGTGGTAATCTCTAGGTCTCCAGATCGAGTCCTGTCTCGATGCTTTGTATCTATATACATATATATACTTATAGATGGGGGTTTAGGACGACAATTTTTCCCATTAGCCTACCAAAATGCCGTTAGGCTGACAAGAATTTTTGTAGGTTATTGATCTGCCCCTTGTAGTCTTTGATTGACGCTAAGTAAGGCCAATCAAAGATTGACGCTAAGTAATGAATAGCTAACCAACAATGAGCCTTTACAACGCCAACCATGTTGGTTAGGGGCCAGGACTGGTTCTTCTAATGACCTGAAATACGCTTAAAACACTTAAAACCCGTAAAATACAGTACACTAAACGAACCAGTCCTTGCCTACCTATACCACAAGGTTCTCGGGGTAAGACCTCATTGGGAAGGGTTTCTGTACTAGGGTGGTGGTGGGTGGCAGCATCTACGCGCGCGTTTGCTAGCGAGAACACAGCGGAAGTGCCCTGTAGAAACTTTGAGATGGTTAAATATTGGGAGTAAATCCAATAGATTTTTTGAAAATGCCGTTCTAATGGGGCGATTTTGAATCATGTCGTTTGAACGAAATTATAAGAATATATATATATATATTCTCCTAGTTGGGAGAGGAAGAGCACATTTATGTATATATTACGTTCTGAGAAGGGGACATCTTCACAACGACGAAAAGGAGCACAGGTCCTCCCACTAAATAGGGATATCTATCGCTACGTAAAGAGGACATGAAATAAAATCTACGGACGTTCTGACGTCTTCTCGATAGTAAACACGCGCTTAGAGGCGGCTACCCACCACCACCCTAGTACAGAAGCCCTTCCCAATGAGCTCTTACCTCGAGAACCTTGTGGTTAGGTAGGCAAGGACTAGTTCCTCTAGTGTACTGTATTTTAAACGTTTTAAAGTGTTTTAAAACGTTTTTTAAAATGTTAGAAGAACCAGTCCTGGCCTCTTAACCTACAAGGTTCTCGTCGTAAGTGTTCATTGTTGGTTAGCTGTTCCGTTTTTCTACTTAGCGTCTTTATATGCTATTCCTACCATGTCCTCTTCTTCTCCCTATTGCAGGTATACCTATATAGGCCTATATACATACATAAATGACGCTGTTTGGGAGAAAGCTCTTAAAATTTGGTTCAAATAATTCCCATTCTACAATATTATCTAAAATTGTTCAATTCGTCGTTGTATATTATATGAGTAGTATTAAAATTAGTCACATTTTATAGCCGTTGTGGCAGGAGCGTTATTAGCTTAGAGAGTGGTAATTGTAACTTCAATTATAAATTACAAGTACGAACACTTAAAAACTACCTGGACTCGTAGAATATCACGGCAATCGAAAATCTGCTGAGCACAAATCAACAATTCAACTTAGAACAGGTTCACACAGAAGAGCTGAAGAAGCTAACTCAAGAGGCCGTTCCCTATTCTGCCTTGAAGCCTTCCCTTATGATGGATATATATACTACCTTCGTTACTTGGAAAGCGCAACTGAAAGCGGGTAGGGGTCGAGCTAGGGAGGGAGGTATGGATATTAGCGTTACAACATATGGATTACCAGCTATAATGGGTTAGAATATAACCCATCATTGCTGGTAATCCAATTCTGGCTTATAATATAACCCATACTTGCTGGTAATCCGTATGTTAGGTAGGACTAACTATTCGCTACTATTTGTACTCACAGTTATGGGTTACGAGATATTTTTATTAGCAGCAACTATATACTTCTAGACTAGACACATTAACAAAACAAGCTTTCAAGAACACTAAAGGCATGGAATATACCCTACACAGAAATGCATTGTCACTTACCCCAAAAATTTCTTTTCATTGATCTAAGGAATAAATTCCCAATGGGATTCGCTTCGCGAGGCAGTGCCGCGCGGGCGGTATTTCTTGCTCGCAACTGAAATTCTGGCCGTTAAGCCGCCCAAATTAGCGTCATATCGCATCCTCATTCCGACGCCCGATATTCATTCGCGTCAGGTCCATTTTAAGCCAAGGCCTGTCTCATTAGTGCAGTGTCACAATAGGGATTCTTTCCCTGACATTTTTTGCACTTGATGCTGCTGTCCTTCTGACACTACGGCAATAAGATGCAGCCGTTGCTGTGGAGCCGTGATGAAAAATAGCTATTTTAAATAGCAAACAATGGTAGCGCTCGGAGTTCGTTCCAATAATAGCCGGCACAATATGCAAATGCAACTGATTATTCACTTCATAAGCAGATTTGTGTTATCCCTCGCTTGAACGTTGATCATTCGATGGAGATGAAGAGAATTATGACTGAAAGGAATTTCAGGGCACATTTTTCTGCCATCTTCACTAGCTTCCGCCCTTCTAATTCATCTAGAAATCACAGTATAAAGAGCTGTAAAGTACTATTTTTTTCAATGACTAACACATCAACGCTTCACTGTATAGCATACAGACACAGGTCGTACAAGATAGTATTGGTACCAAGAGGCAAAATGTTAGCATACATTAATAATTAATATTTAGCTTTTATTAAGAACACAATGAGTTCACAAAATATGCTTACAAGCACAAACAAAGTAGCCAAAATTCAACCTAGTAATTAGGCCCAGTCACAAATATTGGTGGCCACGTACATTGAGAATAAATATATACACTCAGCCTACACCTGCAGACACGAATGGCATTGAGCAGCTCAATTTCAGACAGGAGATAGAAAGAACTCTTGACTGCATTGGAAAAGAGAATTTAACAGATTATCCTTGTACAGTATGATTGAGACACAGCGTTTCATTTTAGCTGGCCTGGCCAAGGGGCTTGTAAAAATAATAATAATAATAATAATACAAGTTGCACGCAGAGCTCAGCCCCAGTATACCAACAGGCTCACATATAGTCCTACCGTACCTCGAGCAATCACAAGGAAATAGTACAGTAGGAAGACAGAGATATATCAGCTCACGCCTGCGAGCCGTGAAATGGAAGCTTAGAGAANGTATCATCCGCAAATTTACTGATTTTACTACGGATGTTAATATCGAGATCATTGATGTAGATTGAGAACAGAAGTGGGCCAAGCACGCTACCTTGTGGAACCCCTGATGAAACCTAGTAGGACTAACTATCCGCTACTACTTGTACTCACAGTTATGGGTTACGAGAAATTTTTATTAGCAGCAGCTATGTACTTCTAGACTAGACACATTAACAAAACAAGCATTCAAGAACACTAAAGGCATGGAATATACCCTACACAGAAATACGTTGTCACTGACCCGGAAAATTTGTTGTCATTGATCTAAGGAATAAATTCCCAATGGGATGCACTTCGCGAGGCAGCACAGCGCGGACGGTATTTCTTGCTCGCAACTGAAATTCTGGCCGTTAAGCCGCCCAAATTAGCGTCATATCGCATCCTCATTCCGACGCCCGATATTCATTCGCGTCAGGTCCATTTTAAGCCAAGGCCCGTCTCATTAGTGCAGTGTCACAATAGGGATTCTTTCCCTGACATTTTTTGCACTTGATGCTGCTGTCCTTCTGACACTACGGCAATAAGATGCAGCCGTTGCTGTGGAGCTGTGAAGAAAAATAGCTATTTTAGATAGCAAACAATGGTAGAGCTCGCAGTTCGTTCCAATAATAGCCGGCACAATATGCAAATGCAACTGATTATTCACTTCATAAGCAGACTAATGTTATCCCTCGCTTGAACGTTGATCATTCGATAGAGATGTAGAGAGTTATGGCTGAAAGGAAGTTCAGTACACATTATCTGCCATCTTCACTAGCTTCCGCACTTCTAATTCATCTAGAAATGACAGTATAAAGAGCTGGGAAGTACTATTTTTTCAATGGCTAACACATCAACGCTTCACTGTATAGCGTACAGGCACAGGTCGTACAAGATAGTATAGGTACCAAGAGGCAAAATGTTAGCATACATTGAACGGTTACCTTTATTACCCGTTCTCTGTCAGAAGAAGCGTTTACAGTATAATATTTTTATAATGCAAATTATAAACAGAACGCAGAATACGTTCTGGTTAATTAACGGAACCAAAATGTATTAACCACACACATGAGGGTGCGGAAGGGAAGGACACCACCGGAGAGAAACAGCGTTGTTGACGCACGTAACCGCGGCGTTAGATATTTACGTAAACAAAGGAGACTGCAATAATTGTCAGTGCAATTCATGCATGTAAATGATGCAATCGAGTGGTAACCTCTTGAGACTGCAGGTGTTTATTACGTGCCTAGACGATAAATTTGCATTTTGAACTGATGCAGCAAAATTAATGCAAAGCTTTGAACTATGATACCAGACGCGTGATGCAATGGGTAACAAAAGTTTTTTTTACCAAGGTGGTGCATATATCCACACCCAACAAACGCACAGATGTGCTACATCTCCATGCGACAACCAAAATTAGCTCAACTAATAAACTACAAATCTCCTCGCCGTACGCACGGTCGCATTCTTTTAGTAAGCTGTTTTGCCGCTAACTGAAGTCCAGAACACTTAGTGTGTCTCAGGACGAAGTCTAAGTGGCGTGTGCGGAGTCACGGTGCTGGGTTTCTTCTGCTGGGCTGCAGATCGCGACCAAAGAGAGAGCCAGCAGCGAATTATCTCAACAGTGCACGTAACCGCTGACAGCTGGTCTGCCTGGCAGCACAGGCGTCAAACTCGCCATGCACTATGTACGTTTGCGACGACTCTGTGTATGGGCATCGATGTGGATGCGGTCGGCGTTCAAGTTTGTTTGCTGTACTGCTCGCTGATTAGGTTGGGTAAGGTTAGGCTAGGTTAGGTTAAGTTAGGTAGTGCTTATTGTAGAGCTTCTGGTGGCTGTGGCGAGGCAAGAAAGCTTACTTGAACGCACGCACAGTGATGAACGTACACAGAATGATGAGTTTGACGCCAGTGCTGCATGGCATTGGTTTTAATTTAAAATTCAGCTATTTTCTAAGTCTATAACTATAACTTCGAATATGCCACGGCTTTGTATTAAATAGGTTTAGTCCCTAACCAGTGAAGCTATTAAATTTAGACTAATCTGGCGCCTCGCCTTTGCCAGTATGGAGTGTGTACATCACAAGTACTTCCGTGCCTATCTGAGGGTCTGTCGGTAACCTGTTCACTCGCTTTTACAGTGATGCATTTCAGAATTTTACAAACATATAGGCTACGATTGTGAAGCGCTTGAATCTTAATTGTACTAAATATAACTGGAGACAACTCAGTCGTTTGTAGTAATCGTACTCTTGCAAGCCTCGAATATGGGCTGTAAATGAATTCTGAATAGCATCATGTTGTTCGAGCTTTTTTCGTACTCGGAATCGAAACTGGAGAAAAGTACTCTATTCTTGGTAGATGTAATTGCTTCCATAGTGTAAGCATCACTTCTACTTAGTGTGACGAGAAAACTATCCATGCACTCCATTTCTTTCCCACAGCAATAACTCTGGCTACAACTTCCTTAATGTAACATCGTCATGAATTCTCACGCTAAGTTGATTTAAAGCTTTCTTCGATTTCATCGACTTCACTAGATGTATATGTTGCGGACTCAAAGAGTATCGAATTTTTGCTGTATCTATGCAGCTCATATTTCCTTCAAGCTCGGTACGACCTAGTAACATTTTATTCAGTGAAGAACGGTAAATATAATTTCCCGCCCTTAGTCAGCTGACTGTCTACTTCACAGACCATTGGCATATGGGACTCAAATATTACTAACAGCATAAAACGTATTTTGCAACGGCATTTTCCTCTCTGCGTGCGTATTTTCCTTATTTTTCCCTGACTGACTGGAATTTTCCGAAGAGCACGTAATTCGGTTGAACCTAATACCGGTCGAGTTACGGAGGCACGAATGCACACGCAATTTGGTGCTTTACTGCCTTTGTATCGTAAGAGACAGTCCATGGGAGCATCTGATCCAGCGACTTGTTCGTACTTGAAGAAAATGCAGGAGAGCGTGTACAGGCAATGCCAGCTAGACAATGTTTTCTAGGTGGCCTTGGTACAGGACCCCATAGAACTCATGCCCGCGGGCAGAAACAGTCGGGGAGCGTGCGAGGGTTAAAGCAAACGAACGAATACATGACACGTCTGTCCTACTTGAAGAGCATGTGCATGGGAGGGCGAGTGCGATCTCCGCTGGCATGACAAGGTAATCAACAAAGTGCTAAGCCTTAAAGTAACACATCAGGAGGTTAATTAAAGTACTCTGCATCTCAAACGTTGCACTTGAGCTACTTTATGGCAGTGTAGTGCGGCAGAAGCAGCCGGTATGGCCTCCTATTCAACTGGGGGCTGGCCGCTCTTGCAATGAGATGCCAGGGACTTGGGAGTTCATGGTGGATATGCTTCCGTGCATACTGTTGCTCAGGACTGCAATGGACCTCAAGGGTTTTGGATCTGCCACTTTCACCGCCTGTCTGAGGATGTCCTCGAGTGAGCTCGATTTGCGCGATCACGAGAGATTTAAGTTGGGTTATCAAAAGGCGGACGTACATTCCTGAAATTTGTAATCTGTTTAGAGGGTGAATTACAGTTACGCACCTCATTTGCAGTTTTCATAAATAACATCTTACTGCAAATGCTAAAGTTTTTCGGGACAGAAGAATTTTAAAAAGCTCGGTGCAATTTCATACATGTAACCGATTGTAGCCGCAGTTCTGTAGACCGGCCCTTGAGAAGCCGAATCTCTCCTCTTGTAAGAGTCGGAGATCGCGGTCTTTCTTAGATTAGCCATGTTGTGCGGTGCGCGACACAGTTAGACATTGTTAATTTTGCACGCACAAGTGTTTATTTGTACAGTGTGTATATATATATATATATATATATATATATATATATATA
>LQNS02278102.1:4797916-4832031 GCA_001587735.2 Parhyale hawaiensis | reverse complement strand
TGAAGAACTGCCTGTCTGTATCTTCCTTAACTATATGTGCTGACCACTGCCACATCAGCCAGTTTAAGATCTCCAAACGCCAGCTTCAGTCACGTGACAAAGCCATGTGTTCACTCGCCCAGGGAGGGCTTGTGCGTACTCCTCCCATTGAAGCTCCTTGGCAAGGAGCCCAAGCACTCTCTGGGCGAGTAAACACATGGCTTTGTCACGGAATAGAAGCTGGCGTTTGGAGTCCTTAAAGTGGCTGAAGTGGCAGTGGTCAGCACATATAATTAAGGAAGATACAGACAGGCAGTTCTTCAATATTTTTTGCAAAGACAATCTTGTCTGAAGATTTATATCCCAGGGCTCACCATGTTACTTTCATCATCAGATGGTATACAGGATACAAGTTTCCTTTACATACTTCCATCCGCTCGGAACTTCGTCGATGGTTAATGGCTAGAAAAATTTGAGCACAGGACTCCATCCTATATAGGCTGCGTGAGGCAATGCGGCTCTCCGATTGGATAAGTCACTCAGCCAGTTTAAGGGAAAAGTTTACTCGCAAAGCTCCCGTAGGATAAATAGAGAGGGTGCCCTCCTCTCTATTAGAACCTCCTTGGGTGTAAGTAAGAAGCTAACCAACGAAGGGCGGGTGAAGCGCTGATTTTTCACGGGTAGTAAAACATTTTATATCTTCAGCTTGCTGTCTTCCTTTTGACGGAGCAGATTTCACTTCAACACAAAATCTTCAATGTACTGAAGGCTTGTTCGGTATCATGGATACGCGTTGGGTATTTTATTTAAATTCACAGAGATTTTGATGATCGCTAATGTAAGATTTTTTCCGCGTGTGACCTATGGTGGGAGACAAATGTTCTACGATCTTACATGAAGTGAAAGAAAGAGCACATATCTCTTATTACAATATTAGTTAGCTGTTGAAACGTATGTTTCAGAAGCATATTATTGACCATGCAAGGTATATTAACTGAAGACGGGTCGCCTCGAATTCTTCGCTGTCATTTTTGACAGCCCGGGCGCTCTAGTATAATCAAGACCGATGTGTAGTTATCTGCTTGTTTATTCATTTATTTGTCTCTCCATTACCTGTCACGCTCTTAGAAAATAGGCGAAAATTAGGCTAGGTGGGAGACGGTGGTTATCTTGTCTAGCTTCATTGAAAACTTATTCGTAAAAAACTTACCAGGTTGCAGTTGATGGCAAACGTATCTTAATGAACGACAGTTGAAATTCAAACAATGATGACATCGAAAGTTTCTCTTAGCGCTGCCGTTGATCAAGTGATTTGTATGAGTATTGCCTTCTCCATACATCGAATCCCTGGCAAAATACACATAGGGCGACCTTATATCTGATTGAAAACACTTCTTGCATTGCCGAAGTTGTAGCACTGAAGATATCTAAAGCTTCCATTAGCAGTCAGTCGTCTAATGAATCTTGCTTTTTAGTTTCTTCCCACAGATAATTTCGTTGCATCAGTTATTTTTCCAACATTAATGTAATAGTCGACGAAACAGCTTATTGGGCATATATATATATATATATATATATATATATATATATAATATCATGTCGTACCATGATACCAAATCGAAACTATTATTTCGAGTATTGCTGCATGCCCTGCAAAAAGCAATGAATTTTTCTCCAAGTCAGACAGAAAAAAATTTCGATGCTGACTAATCATTGTGAAAGTTCATTTCTATCTTCTTTTAACTCAGCAAATGTTTTAACGAAAGTATGATTAATGAAAAAGGGAAATAACAAGTTCTTCGCTGTCATTTTCGACAGCGCGGGGACTCTAGTAACTAAATATTTTTCTAAATTCAGTAGAGTTGTACACTTGCGGCCTCTTGCGCCAAGGCCGCAAGTGGCTGCAAGTAACCGAAAGTGCCACATCTGAAAGTCAGAAAATTAAGTTCGATCAATCTCAACTTTTCTGAAAGTTTTTAGATAAATTAAATAGAACACATTTCTTAAAACAAAAACGCTCAGAACGTTGTAAATGCTTCAGCTTTACCGAAAACGTTCCATACAGAATATACCTAGGTTCAACAACCACTGATTTTCATGGGGTATTTTGCAAACAATACCGAACAGCAACCACCGTTTTTATTGATACAAAATATTAAAGTCTAGCTCAGCTTTTATAAGATTTTCCAATTATCATTTACAAAGAATACCAGATAGACCAGCGGTTACGTGTACTGTCGAGATAATTCGCTACTGTCTTTCCGTTTGGACGGAAGATCCAATGGAAGCAACCCAGCATCGTGACTCCACACACGTGAGGTGATGTGAGCAAGGTCACTTGGACTTCGTCCATAGACCGATAAGTTTGGTAACATGACGTTGATACAGCAATCACCGATTTTTTGTGAACGCAGAAAATCAAGTACTACCAAAGTACAAACTTCTACACTACAGCGCCTAGAGATTACATTCTCCAGCGCAGCCGGGCATCTCTGTGCTATTGAAAAGTTCACCGCTGAAGTTATTATCACTACTAAGTACGTGAAGCGCTTCTCTAAACTTCAGGACGATATTAAACTTGCGGTACAAAGTTTCTTGAAGTCATTTAAGATTCTGAACACTTAAGATCAATCCGTTGTTCCAGGAAACAGATACGAAGTGCAGTTTTCCGGAGTTCCCCCAGCAGTTGTTCTTTATCGAAGTTAATTCGGGCAACTGTGAAATTTTTCCCGGGGCTGTGTTTGTTTTCTAAGGAATATTCGAGCACAGTAGCGCGAGGAAAAACTCTTGAGCCAAAGCTAAAATCTTTATGCCAAGCTTATGTGATAACTTAGGCTTGACACAATTTTATATATAGTGTCAAGTGAACAGTTCAATGGGAGTGGGGGCAATGATAACGGGTACTCTCCACCAGCCGACAAAGCTTATGGCATGATATGAAAAACAAGATATTATGACCCTAACAGAAGTCCGGGCCACCCTAAAAGCTAAATCGTAAATCAGCGTTTGGATTGGCGAAAATTCAGTCGAAGGAGCAATATTTGATTCGCCAGCTTCCATCGATATAATCTAATCCGACTGGGTTTAATTTATCTGGACCTGTAATCCTGAACATTGGAAAAGCCAAGCAAACCAGTTATGCTTGAAAAGGCTGAAAAATCAACTCTGTTTCCCTGGAATGAGTATAACTGTTGTCGCGTCGCCTGTCTCAAGTGCGATGGACTTGCGATGAACCATTTGGTGACTCAAATAAATACCACTTTTCGTAGCCATGGCACTATATGTAACGTTCACAAATGTGAATAGAAAACACAAAAGGGTTAACTGTATAAAAAATGAATCAAGCACAGCTTGGTAATTATGTTAAAGTTACTGAGAGTAGATCATCTCGAGTGCAGAGAGCAAATCAATAGCACCTTTGCACTGAATCGGAAAGAAGACGTTAGTTAGAATTCGTCTGCAACGTATTCTCACTGCTTAGAACGGAGGCACAACTCCCCCAATCAACAGCTTTCGTGTAAAAGAACAAGTAAATTATAAAGTTCTTCCATCAGCAGTTTCATAACTTCTCAGCGCCATAGGGTACTTCCCTGCAGGCGCCCGCACGGCTATATAGTTTTTGGCTACACGGGCCAAAACTTTCGCAAGCAAAGTTTTGTGAAGAATAATTCGATGTTTGCAAATTTGCCCGTCATGTCAAGCCCGAGTTGACAAACGAGCAGGGAACTGCTGTTGGTTGGTGAAGGTGCCCGCCCGCGCCTTCCAGCCCTAGCTGGTGTTTTCTTGTTGTAGGTTATGAATAGTCATACGGGACTTGGTCCAATTTGTAGATTTTTGGAAAAAGGTGTTGGTGCTGTCGCCAGCTTTCCAGCGGTACCTAGTTTCTTTCTTGTTTCAATGTTGCGCGTCGCTGTAAGGGACTTGTTAGTTCTAAGATTTTTGAACAAAATGCTTGTTTTCCAGGAGGAGCGGGCGCTTTCTTGCTTCACTGGAAAGGCATTTTGTTAAATTTGTAAATTTAATGAATGCAGTATCAATTTTTGATTCTCAATACCAGAATATTCCTGCATTCTCTGAAGTTTCTTTATGTACTTACGAGAACTAATATTTGGCCATATTTTAATTAGTTTAAGACTCAAAAATTAATGCATTGTCATAACCTGTGAGGAGTATATTTTTTGAATATCATAATACATTAATCTGCAATAAATGTTTTTAGAAATATATTACAAAAACAAACTCTTGCAAGAACAGGGTTTATCAAGCAAAAGACAGTCAGGAACCTTTATCACTCTCGTAAACAAATAGGTAATTATCAAAATTTATAAGGAATAGCGCTCTGACAAATCGCATTGGATACGGGATTTATACAAATTAAGAGTAAATAAGTTTACTATCAAAAGTTTCTACGATTACTCTAACAAACTTACGAAAAACACGTAAAAAAGTTGTAGGGGTAGCCTACCACAGATCAGTAAAAATGTGCTGCAATTCTTAGACTTAAACTTCAGGTATCTTGCATTTGCGTATCAGTAAATTATCATATATCAGTGAAGGAGGAAGCAAATTTAGTGTAAGTATGCAGGAATTGTTTAATTTTTGACTCTAGCAAATTCAGGGATCACACTTCAAATTATCGACAAATTACGATCTGACGAATTAGGAGGATAATTTCGCTATTCCTAATGAACCCCAGCGTTGCTTCTGCAAATAGCAACACATAAAGAAGACGCCGCCTCGATACTAAATAAAATCACACCCCGTCTTTTCCGCCGTCGAAGAAGCGTGTTGTAAAACGGAGCTAGATGTGCAAGAACGCCGTCGGACCTCTTCGAGACCGAGAATTAAGGGAGTATACTGGTTGTAATACGTCTCCGAGCCGTGTCTGAACGTATATTTCAGCGCGGCAGCGTCGTTTCCGGACGCACAGGAAGCGCATATCTCACAGTTGCGCCCATCGATCAACGCGAGATAAACGAATGCCCTCTCATGAATGTGGAGCCGACCGACCGNGGCTCGGCACAGACTTGCATATAAAGAGCGCGGCAGCGTCGTTTCCGGACGCACAGGAAGCGCATATCTCACAGTTGCGCCCATCGATCAACGCGAGATAAACGAATGCCCTCTCATGAATGTGGAGCCGACCGACCGACCACGCTGTATGTTGCAAGAGGAAGCCTTGTCGCTGCCTGGTGCAGTTGTTGCATGCTTGCAACCCCAGTGCTAGCAAGACAGAGGAGCGCACCGAAATTTGGTGTGTATTTAAGTCGGGTTCACTGACAGTGGTTTTGCCCCTAAATGTGCTCCAAAATCCGTTAAACTGTGTGCGTTACAACAGCAAAAATGCGTAGATTTCTTAGTTTTATTTCGCTCTAAATTTCCAGAAATCTTTGAAAAAATACCAGCAACGCTAGGCCAGCTGATTTGAGAGTTAATATTTTAGCTAAGGTGTTGATAAATGCACAGGTGTGTTTATATAGACACAAAAAACTCACAGTCTGAACAGTGAGCCTGGACACCAAAAGGTTATCATGCGCATGACTAAACTGCGGAAGAAGTTAACCCAGTGTCATGGTTCTCTGGGGCGGACGGCCTCGTATAGCTCTCGCGGGTCGTCCGGCTTGCGTGAATCGTCCTCCTCTGACGGGTCGAGGCAATATGATGCCTGCGCGGACAGTCCCGGTAATAAGCACGGGCCGTCCGGCTTGTGCTAAGCGGCCAGTGGCTGTCGGCCATAGCGGCTAGCGTGGGGATCCCTCCTTAGGCACCAGACTATGGCCGTCCCTGGGAGACCAAGGGCGCAGCCGTCGCCGAGTGGCTCCGCTAAGGCTTTAGCGGAGGGATCCTAGGAAGACCTGGGAGTGTTATTGGCGCCGTTTCCAGTCCGTTAAGGCTAACCAGCCCGTGTTCCTGGTTGTGTGCCAGACTGCGAGAGCGGTCTTCCTGACAGGTTTCCCACTCAGGCGTAACCTGTCCTTCGAGAAAAAACGTAGCAAGAGGTTTAAGCAAGAAGTGACTATGCTGTTCTCGGAGCGGCGTGAAGAGTGACCGGAGTCGGATGGTGAGTGGGCACCTGGCGTGGCGTGATACCCAGGAAAAGGCAGAAGATATAAGCCTGGCTTTACTCATTTAATTATGACGTCACGTGGATCGATTAGCTGAAATACGTCACTCATTCCTTGTATTTGCCTTATAAAGGAGTTCATCGTTGGCTTTCATCACAGACAAAAAATAAATATCACTAACGCACAGCAAAGTTGATAAATGTTAAAGACAACAGCATGTACGTTTAGCATGATATCAGGTTATAATTTATAGTACAGTATTAATAGGTTCAACAAAGAAATCTACTAGAACAATATTGCTATCCTTCATAACCACTTAAAAAAGCTAAATATCACAAGATATTACCTTCCAATGAAACCAATCGTAAACCAGCAGGAACTCGAGCACTCTGAGAGCACATACCTCCGCCAACTAATGCAATGTTAACGAAAAAATCATATTTGTCTTGAAACCAGGGTTTCCTATTGATCATCGTCAAATGTGGTCATTTGTGTCTCATGACATTAACGACAATTTTTCCAACTTTCTTGATGATCCGTCCTTAATATTTTGAATTATATCCTGAGAAACACTCAGAGAACATATAATCAAACACAGAAACGAATGGACCGATCATCACCAATAGCTGGTCATTTGTGCCTTATATCATTTGACACGATTCCTGCAAATTTCATGAGCATGCGTCTATAATTTTTGGAGTTATTTTCTGTCAAACTTTACGACAAAACTCCGTCAAACACGCAAACGGATGAACTGATATTCACCAATATTAAATTTGGTCATGTGTATCTTTTAAAATTTCTATAAAAATTTCTATGAATTTCATATTCATTCATGACTTTCTTTGGTTACGCTGCCGACAAACAAAAAATCAAGCAGATACAAACAAGCGGACCGACAGATCATCACGAAAAATTGGTCATCTGCCTTTCGTAACATTCATGACAATTGAAGCAAATTTTTCGATAATCCATTCAACCATATACATAGATATATAAAACTGTTTGAGTTATGTTACAAAAAAAAAAAAAGAGGCAGACAAACAGACAACCAAACCGTTGAATTGATTTTCATCAAAGCTATATCATTTATTACTCCTAACATGCCTAACAATTCCTGTAAATTTCGTAAAGATCCGTCCATACTGTTTGAGTTATCTAAGTGACAGACGGACAAAAAAAAAGGACTAACTCGACAAAAACACCAAAGCACCCGAGTGAAAGATATATAACCCCTTGAGAGAACGCGTATGCACTTGAACGGAAATACGTACTATCGATATTGGAACAGGTATAAATTAGCTTCGATGCAGGAGAGATGTCAAGTGTACGAGCAAGTGCCCAAAAGGGTCGATCGAAAGCTGTGCACAGAAGAGCGACATCTTCGCTGCTTTCGACCAGACAAGATTCTCGGATCGTCAAGCTTGGCACGGCATTTCAATGCACACGTAGCGGGGGAAACGTTCTAAGAATTGCAATGTATAGATTGAAGTTTTTAGACGTTGCATGGACAAGAAATTGGAACGATTCATTTAATAAATTTTATTGCTTGTTTACTCGCAGGTATTTTATTTAACGTGCATAGTACTCAGCAACTGAATGTTTTGTTCTGTCTTATAGATTCTAAACAAAGTTTTGAGATTCAAGTTTTCTTCGGCTATCATCGTTGTAATACACTTTTGACACTGCAGTTACAATCGCCACCATTTAACGTGAAGTTTTAAGAAAATAGAGGCGTTAAATGCCATACTAGTCAATTGATAACAGAGAAAACTGGACTGTAAATTGCTTTAAATTGCTCGAAAGCTGCGAAAAAGAACGGCCTCGACGCATCCTGCTGAACTCTCTCTTCAGGCAACTTTTTCGCCGAGTCTGGTGGAGCATTTGCGGGCAAAACGCCACTCTCGGTGATTTTTGCTGCACGTCTGCAGTGGGCTTACAATAGAGCCAGATGTAACTGTGGTAAATGTGAAGTAAATCTGACAAAAATGTAACTACGTGTAGAGAAAGCAAAGCTGAACACCTGGAATCCGGTCAACCCAATTTGACCTAACCCGACGTATCCGTGCTTAACAATGACCCAATCTGACTCAACCTGACCTAACATAACAGACCTGAACCAAAGTGGCTCAACCTGACCGAACCCAACCTAATCTAGCGTGCCCTACTATAACTTAACAAACAGTAATGCGTAGGGAACACTGCCTCCTGCAAAACAAGATGTCTCCCATGCGAAAGCAGGCTACAGGATACAGAAATATTTGAGGATGTGTAAAAGTTGCTCCTGAGGGGTGCCGGCAAATTCATCTAACTCAATTCGTCTAAAACAAGCTTATCTAGTGTCAAATTCGTCTAACGAACAATTCATCTAATCGCAATTCGTCTAATATAAAGTTAGTTTAAGAAACAAGTCATCTACTCTGAATTGGAGGTCGAATAATAGAAAACACATCTTTTTGATGCTGATATTAATCTTTAAATGATATTACCTGCAAAGAACTATTTTAACTGACCAAAATAGTGCCATTCCGTTTTTTATTGTTAACCACTACTATGGTTTTCACAGGTCATGTAACATTGTTTTTCGCTAATAATTCGCAAACGAATTGTTTGATCACTATGAGCATGGAATTCAGAAGCCATATTAAATTTTGTCATATATTTCACCTCAACAATCTGGCAACACTGGGTCGTCGTTCGAACGTGTAGACGCGATTTCCAGGCTTCAGCTTAACACAGGCCTAATATACAAGAGTGAACTCCTCTCTATACACATATAGCAATATGCTATGTGGGCCATAAATAAGGTAGGGTTGTAGATTTTGTGTTGAAATACATAGTGATCCGCTTATTCGTTTACAAATTATTAGCGAAAAACAGTATAACACGCCCAGTGAAAACCATAGTAGTGTGTTTTAGTTATGTTTAAGTTTCAATTGACTATGTGTTCGGTATATCCCTTTATCTTTGAATTTAATTAAATCCTTGAATGTTTGTCGTAATTTTTAATATTGAATAATTTTATTTTATCGATTATTCTTCTATTGCGTCTTAGTTGAGTAAAAATGCTTTCAACTGCGATGGTTCTGTCGCTTATTTTCGTTTTAAGGCTGTAAAAACTCAGACCGTGCATGACTTCTTTTAATGTATACCAAAAGTAGATACAGAAGTTTAAAAGTATCGAAAAATACAAGGCTAATTGATCGTGGTGAATAATGTCTAAATGTACATATAAATAATAAATAAATGTATATATGAAAGACAATGTTATATAACTAATATATGTAACAAGATTAGGTTAGGTTTGTATAGGTGAGGTGAGTTTAGGTTAGTTAAGTTAAGATTTGGTTAGGTTAGTTTAGGTTCGATTAAGTTAGTTTAGAGGTACATTGAACGCATGTCTCAAAAGTAAACCTGTATAAACTCGATTGTACAGCAGATATATCCTGTCTAGAGCCCCGAAGAGTGTACGGCTGTAGTCGATCGCAGATGGGCTGATCTATAGGGTTTTCGACGTGAGGCTCGTGGCAACTGCTCCTCCCCTCGTCAAGTCCAAACCTCGACCGTGTCGATTTCTGGGCTAGGTCGGCCCGTGTCCTCCTAGTTAGACTACGAACGGCTGAAACATTGAGCCTGCTTTGCCGAACAACATGACTTTTTCCCTGGCTTATGAACAGAATGTTTATAACCTTTTGATAATCAGGAGGGCAGCACTCAGCTCCACAATGGACCACCGGAGCGAGGGATGAAGGCGTTGACAGCTGGTTTATCCGGCACTGCTGTTGAGCAAGAGCACGCTCAGTAAGCTTTTGCGCTCTGTGTATACCTGGCACATCAGGAGAATTAGGCTAAATTTAATGGGATAATTTTGTCAACAACTTTAGCCTACAACAACAGGAGGGCTACTTGCACCGGTTATCTCTCATATAATCTTAGTACACACCAGGCTGGCAGATGTCTAGCAACAGTCCTTTATAATATAACCCAATATCTAAGATCTTAGGAACGGCTTAACTCTATGCCGACGGACCAAAATGAGGCGTCTCGTACGAAAAGTGTTATTTGAAACGTAAAGAAGACTTCAGGCTCGGCAGTTTTAGGATATAGCTTCTTTGATTTAAGCATCAATGAAAATAATGAGAGTTTGCTGCTAGTCGAGCCCATGACGATTTCGGATTCTGGTAATCAAAACCCGCTTAAGGTTTTAGATTGTTTCTTGTCGATTATTTATAAGAGTTGCAAATATTACAATATTTTCGTAAAGTGAGGATTATCTCTGCTTTGCGGCATGAGAAAGTTTTCATTTGTTAGATAATTTCTGTGTTTCTTTCAAAGCCCAGAAAAAATTTGTTGCATGTGTTGACGTGTCTTTCCTTCGTTGCTTACATAAGCACAAAGGTGTGGCTGCCTCATTTTGTAGTTTTTCACACAAGTTCACTTAAATTATTATTGTTATTAAGCCTCTGTTTCCGCATGATGTCACAGAAGAAAATAAGAGGGGACTCATAGCATGTTGATATAAACTTGGAACACATGCACAAGGGTGTTCCTACACAGGATCAACGCGTGTGGGACCAACAAGTTGGGCAAGACGAGGAAGAACAGAAGAAAGTAAGATCAGCAGCAGTGTAAAATCTGAAGGAAGCAATGTGGGTACAAAAAACAGACGTCCCGACGGCTTAGCGAATGGCTAAGGTACCGATAACCTACAGGGTCTCCCTGGTGGGGGGGGGGCGGCAACATAACAAACCTAACCCATTTGGTCTACGGCCCTTCCAATGCCCCTGAAGGCTCCAAGACATGTTAGTTCCCTTTCCTCTATCCTGCTTGTCCTACTAGAATAAAAGTTTCTCACGTGTAATCTGTTTTTCCTTCGTCACACGGCTCCTCTCATCAATCAATTCCCTTTCTGTTTTTCTCTTTCTTCTTAACTTTTACTTCCCGCATGATTACTGATATGTGCCTCTAGAAAAAAAAAAAAACTAATTAAACAATGAGAGCATTTATTCTGTTGTGTTATCTCGCTTGCGGTCGAGGATAAATTTTTTTTTTTCAACATAATCTAGTTTCCAATTTAGTATAAAAAGACGGAGAAAGTTTGTTAAACTAAAGTGCAAGGTTAAGATTGATCTCTGTAGACTCCCATCTGTCCTCCGTTTTGCTTATTCCAACACGAGCGTAACATCCACAGTTCATTACCTCCGTCAAGGAGGTTATGTTTTCGACGCGTTTGTCTGTTTGTTTATCTGTTTGTCACCAAGATAACTGAAAAAATTATGAACCGATTTGGATCAAATTTACAGGGATTGTTAGGTATGTTAGGAGGAAAAAATGATTAGCGTTTGGAGAAGATATGTCTATCCGTTTGTTTATTTGTTTTCGGTCTCATTTTTTCGATGCCATAACTCAAAAAGTTATGGATGGATTTTGATGAAATTGACATGTGTTGTTAGGTATATAACAAAGAGTGAATGACCAAACCAAACAATAACTCAAAAAATAATTAATGGATCTTTATGAAATTCATAGGGGTTATTAATAATGTTAAAAGACATAAATATAAATGATCAAATTTTAGTGCAGATCGGTTGGTTCGTTTGTAAGTTTAACTCATGTTTTTCATAACGTTTGTTAACAGTAAAACTTAAATAGTTATGAACGGATCTTCCAAGAAAATTGAACAAGCTGTTATTAATATAAAAAGGCACAAATGATCAGATTTTAGAGTTTATACAAAGAAAATTATGGTTTCAGAGCAAATTTGAATTTTTTGCTGCCGTTGTCTCACTTGGCGGAGGTATGCGCTCTCAAAGTGCTCTAGTTAACATCATTTTTTTTGTTTCATCTTGGATTTATAAGTCATCTAACTTGCGTAGGTCCAAGACCAGCAGATTAGTGAGCTTAATTAAACTTTCAGTATATGAAGAGACGTTTGAAATTTAAACTATAACGCAACGCCTCGTGGCGTAAGACCATCACTAGCGGTGGGAACAAATTCAACGAAGTCATTTTTGATGGCAGCTAATCCTTGTTTCTCACATGGATGCTGTGCCCAACATGGCTAGCTCCACGCTGACCGCTGAGTGAAGATCTCTTAATAATATCGTAGGAAAAAAATGGGAGGCCTCGTGGCGTGAGATGATTTACCGCGGTGGAGGCAAATTTGACCCATTGGAGGAAAATTCAACGCCATCATTTTTTATTGCATTGGTCACATCTAGGTCAACCCACCAAACTCCCTAGAAAAAATTATGAAGATTGCTCAACTCCTCCGACCACTTATTGGGTGGACAGAGAAATACACAAATATATTTATGTATACATTAATATATCTATACATGCATTAGAAACATTTGCTAGATTGGAAATTTCATTTATACTTTTGGAACAGCCGGTATCATAGTTACACATTCCTATGGTAACCTCACTAAATTTCCCAAAATTTCAAGAACTAAATTTACTAACTTTGACTTTCTCACCTGATGAGCTGGAGAACAGCGAAAAGCGCGTCGTAGGTATCAAAATTTCTCTAACTGCTTCTAATCGAAATCTACATATATGACATCTCAAGAAAATATATACATATATATATATACTTAAATCTTGAACAAAAACATTAATAAGATTTTTAGTGTCTGATGCCATCGTACTTCATGAAAATGTGCTTCCAGCAAAACGATCTGTTTCATTGAAAGCAAAACCGGTTTTGCGTGCTCATATAGCAATAAGAATGACGTCATTTGTTCTTTTCTGCGGCAGTTAGCTAACCGTCCTTTATTAAACGGCTTAGCCATCACACGCACCTGATCACAGGAGATGTTCCTCCACTTCCAGATGCTGAAGGGCCGTTGAGTAACCAAAAGCAGTAAAGTTTTACAGTCTTCAAAAGAAGTTTCATTTGAGCTTTAGCAAGCTCAACGAAAACACATCTCCGCATTTCCTACAGCACCTCTAATAACTATTATCATGATTTAACTCATGTAATCCTTACTGTTAAATATTTCTGATGGTTTTGCTATTATAACAAGAGAATTATCTTTTCAAGCAACAAAATTGCTAGTCATTTCTCTCAATAGTTCTTCATTTAAATCTTCCGTAGTCCAGTTTATTCACTAGCTTGCCCTTTTTATTTTCTGTGGCGGCCCGTGCGAATACGGCTTTGTATATATCGACTAGGAAATATATACAACACGACAAAGCGAACCTTCCGCTTCCTCTGCGATTGTTTTTATTTCTTAACTTTATCTCGCTGCCCCGTCCAATCAGAGCACTTGTTTCAGCATTTACGTCACGTGTCCCAACCTCTTATGACTTTTGACAGCTCCCTTACGGACACTGAAAGAAATATATTATTGCATCCCAATATTACAACCTTTGTTATTGCTGCTTGTATAATGGAAGTTTCAGTTAAACAAAGACGAGTGTTCAGTGCCGTACCCCTCATTTATCATAACTTGTCACATGTCCCTATTTTATTATTCTCAAGCACAAGCGCACATTCTCAATCCTTAATTACATGACCATGTTAATCCTGCTTTTTCTGCAGGAATAACAACGTGTAGTATTAGGTACGTATCTCAAATGATAAACTATACGGTATCTGGAAGTGAAAAGTACCTATATAATGAATACGTTCTTTAGCCTCTTTGGGCACAGTTCCGGGTTTTAAGATAGGTATATGAAGGAATATGTACGTGTCGACGGAAACGTGAAACCCATGCAAGAGCGTGTTCCCACACAGGATTAACTGGCATAGGAAAATCAATTCGAGAATAAATAGGAAAAAATAGAAGAAAGCACTATAACAGGAAGGAAGTAGATTGGGCACGGCAGGCAGACGTCCCGAAGGCCTAGCACAGGTAAAAGGCTTGCGCAGTCGGGCGACCGCCTCACTGTTCCCGAAAGGAAAAAATTGCCCTAACATTACTACTAGGTTAAGATGCGGCGCATCACCATCATAGGCATTAGCGCCCCGCCCGAACATTAATGCTTTTAGTGCAAAATTATTATAAGTTGCGAGAAATGGAAATGAAAAATATTCATTGAATAATTGCATTGCTGGTATTCAGCAAATGAACGTTTCCTACAAATGTGTAGCTTCTTAACGAAACTTTGACGCGTAGTGTGCATCTTCTGTAGGCTACCAACATATTAACCTGGAGACAAATTGTTTGACCATCGACAATGTGGTTGGAAGCCCAACTATTTAAAGTGAAATTTTAAGAAAACTCAGCCATTGCACATTGTAATAGTGATAAATGGGGAAAACTGGACTGCATGTTGCTTCAATTTGCTAGAACGTGATGGATAAAATTGGCTTAGATACAGCCTGCTCAATTCGCTCTTTAAGTAATTTTTTCTCAGTCCGGCAGAGCATTTGCTGGTGCAATACCATTCCAGGTGACTTTGCTTTTGGTCAGCATGGGCTTCAAGGTAAGCTACGTACGGGACCCTCTGACACAGGAAACAAAAAGTGTAACCGGAGGACTCAGCAGAGTTTAAATTAAACTTAGTCGTGACCGCTTGTCAACGAATATCGTCACATCGACGGGTCAATGCAATTGAAAGTAGGACCTCAGTCCTTCGTTGGTTGGGCTCTTATTCCCACCCGAAAATATAAGCAGTGTTATATTCTATGCACGAGTGAAACCTTGAAGCTACCGTATGTCTACACTTGTTCAATTTTCTTTCAACTTGCGCTTCAACTTTCTTTTCAATTTTCAATTCAATTATCCACTGAGCATGCCTTAGGAGGGAGCTTCAGCGAATTTTCGCCCATTGCATCCTTTAACAAATTTGACACTAATTAGCTCGAAATTAACAAAAGTGACCTTTATAAAATTGCATAACTTCTAAGATCAATATGGGACCGAGCGGCCCGCTTGGCCAATAACGTGAATTTCGTTGCACATTACTAGAAATATGAAACATAAAGTTTGAAGGCTTGCCGATTTTTCTTGTAACTGCTGTCACTACGGAAGAAGTTGCTACATATGGAAATTTCATACAAGGCCGGATTGCTCGATTGCTCTATAGGCTTTAGAACGGTTTTCGCCTTATGATAACCACGAATTAGGGTCTTTTTTTATTGACATTCACATAAAAAATGAGCGAAGCTAGCCGGGAGGTGTAGAAGTTCTTCTCTATTGTGATTTACCAATGCACTAACTCACTAGACCAGCAGGGTAATATCACCAGGCGAAGGTACCACAAGTAAAGAGTTTATTGCAAAAAAAAAAAAAAAAAAAATTAAGGCCCAGATAAGAGTCATGAAGGTTGCCCCTCAATGACAAGTAGTTCTAAAAACACAATTGTCACACGTAAACACCAGGATCGATGATCAGAGATCTTGGCACAAAAAATACCGTTAAGGTCTCACTGAAGGGCACACTAAAGGAATACAACCAAGGGCGCACTCAAGGGCACAATTTAAGTTTGGAGTTAAGGGCACGGCTAAGGCATCCGTTAAGGGTGCAAGTAAGGATACAAACAAGGGTTTAACTAAGGGTACAAGCAAGGGTATAACTGCGGGTCCAGTAAGTGGGTAAAATTAACAGTATATGTAGTACGGCACATCCATTAACTTCAAGGCGATGATAGGCCTATATGTCTCATTTAGTAGTTTTTTCCGTTAGCACCAAAGTTCTCGCGATAGAATTTCTGAAGAAGAATGAAAAGGGGAAACTATCGGTATTATTATGATCAGAAATTCGAATCTCAGTTTCCATAACAAAGGTGATCTCACAGAAGAAGCGAGAAGCAACTTTTTGCGTGAAGATAGATACGTGGAACTCAAACACGAGGATGTTCCCGCATAGGACCAACGCCTACAGGAACAACGAGAGTCGAAGAACAGAAAGAAGAAAAATCAGCAAAAGATGGGAAAGGAGGAAGGAAGATATGCATGAAAGACTGACGTCCTGAAGGCCTAGCTAATGGCGAAGCTACTGTAATACAGGGCCCCCCTATAGGGTGACACGGCTCGCCACAGGCTGAGCGAACCTAACTACCGGTAGTTAAGTAACTGCGCTGGGGCACCAAGGTAAAATCAAGAACGAATCTATCAGTAGTAATGAAAAACAGAGAAGATCCTAGCCATGAAAAAGAAAAAATCTTAGGAAGAAAGAGGGTAAAAAGAAGCCTAGCTAACGGCGTTGGCGGTTGCCCATGGGGTCGCCAGGGTCGGTGCTCTCCACAAGGCGCCTCGCACATTTCATAGAAGGCTGAAGCAGCTCACACTACCATCTCTTCAACTTATCTAATTAAAAGCTCAAAGTTCCCATCTCTAACACAGGGGAAGAGGGAAGGAACACGTAGAATGTCTAGAGAACGCAGAATCCATGCACAAAAGCACACTGATGTCTTGCCGCAGTTAATCTACACAACGCACAATGCAATAGACAGTAGATACTTAAATAATGCAGCCAAAACCAATGTGCTACATACAGCCACATTTTGCGACCGCTACAACGTAAGTGACTACGTGGCCAGTCGTGATTAACACGTTCGACAATTTGCAACACATCAAAGTGTTACAATAGTGAACGAAAACCGGAGATAGGATGCCCGCTATAACAGTGGGTTCCGTAGACTTTCGTTCCGCTGATCCACAGGTGCCAACAGCAGGAACCGCATGAGATCATTACCAGGTTTCTCTTGTAGTTCGTCACAGCGGGGGGGGGGGGGGAAGGGGGGGNGGGGGGGGGGGGGGGAAGGAGGGGCTGTGTGGCCTGCTGAGGAAGTCAAAACTCAAGAACCGTGTTTAAATACCTACATTTGAGCGGGTTATACAAAAATTTGCGTGTTTATGCTTACAAAAATGTTTATATACATCTAGAAAAGACAAATACTGTACTCAAATATGTTTATGCAAGAGTATTCATACTGTATTTATGTATATTTAGGGGCATATTGTATGAAGATTTTGTGCATATATAGTAGTATAGATGGTAAGTAAGAATGCACAACGGAAGCAAGAAAAAGTATGAAGGACAATAAGGAAAGAAAAAGAGAGGAAACTGCAAAGAAAGTAAAATTAAAGAAAACAAAGGGAAAAAAACAAGCATAATAGGAAACAAGCGAGAAAAACAACAATCAAGTAAAACACACAAAAAAGAACGAAACAAACCGAGAAGAAGGCAAGCATGACAGAAAGAGTTGCAAACCGGAAAGTAAGCAAGGAAACAGCAAGCAAGAGAAAGTTGCGAGGCAGAGCGAAAGCGTGAAAACGGCAAGAAAGAGGTTTTCCTTTGGGGAAACGGAGTTTTATTATGAAGAATAAGACCAGTGCTGTAATGACTCACACATGAATCTTATTCAGCAAGATTAGAAGCATCGAAACTGATTTTAAAATGATAGATTGATATGATTGCTGATGATTGACATCAGTATCTATGATACAATACTTACGCATATCAATCCATCATTTTGAAATCAGTTTCGATGCTTCTAAGCTTCCTGAGGATGATTCATGAGTGAATCGAAAGCTAGAATATATTTATTGTTGAAAAATGAGTTTCGTTACAGCACTCGTCTTGTTCTTTAGCAAGAAAGAGTCGCAGGGCAGGAAGCAAGCAAAGCAACAGTAAAAAAAAAAAGAAAGAGTTACGAACAGAAAGTCGCTAAGAAAAAGTACCGGTATGCAAGAGAGAACGCATGCAACAAAGAGAGCATACAAGAGGAAGCAAGAAGAAATCAAAAACAAAAAAGAAAGCAATCAGGAAGGAATCCCAGTAAAAAATAAAGCAGAAGAAAATAGAATGAGATACAAGAAAGAAAGCGGAGAAGAAAGAAAGATAGATGGAAAGCAAGAACGCAAGCAAATTGGAAAAAAAATAAACAGGAAAGGAAGCAAGTAAGAAAGAAATCAAGAAAAGTAAATTAAAAGAGAAGCAAGATAGAAAGTAGAAAAGAAAAACAGCGAGTAGAAGGAAAGTTAGAAAACAAGCAAATGAGGGAAAAATAATCCAAAAAAAGAAGCAAAGAAGAAATAAATCAGGAGAACAGACAAGGAAAAAAGAAAGCAAGAAAACATGTAAGAAAGGAAGCAAACAAGAACAGAAGAAAGCAGTGAAAAAAGATCAAGCAAGAAGGTTTCGAAGAATACCGCACAAACCGCACCACCTAGCAAACTTCAGATAGGTAGTGTGGCGAGCTAAGATATTGGCCGAACAAGTTTCAGAAATACCCATAGAATTGAAAAATCTATAGAAGAATTTAATTACGGTCGAACTGCCGTGATACAATGGTCAAACTCTAACAAAACTCACTCACAACCTGGAGCTATGAATACCTAACGTTATATATGAACACACTAATTATTATGTCCTCCAAGGTTGCAAAGTCATCATCGAGTTTTTCTCTGTGTGTTTGTGTATATGCCTTTCTGTAACTCAAAAATTTCCATACGGATCTTAACGAAATTTACAGAGATTGTTAGGTAAGTTATGGGAGAAGAACTGTCATTCCCTTTGTGTGTCTACCTCTTTTTTTCTCAATGCCGTAACTCAAAAAGTTTTGGACGGCTTTTTGGGAAATAGGCATAAGTTGTTTTGGCTACTCATAAAAAGTGAGACACGCATCAATGATAATGCGGATAATTGATCCGTCTAATAATAAAAACAACATACCTAAATAAGCATACCTAGTCCTACTATGTAGAATTTTTTGTTATTGTTAGCAGTAAGTTATTGATTGGTAAATAAAGACGTTAATTTGAATGTTTTTAACTCTCAGAGGTATAATCTGGCCAGCCGTTTCCCTGTAAAAAATGAAGCCTAATTCAGGTTTGGCTTCTCACTAAAAAGTGAGTCGTGCATCAATGATAATTCGGATAATTGATGCGTGTAGTATATATTTAGAAAACAACAAATTAATATGCATTGTGCTACTAGCCTACATATGAGTATTCGGCAGAAATTGCTGCAAGTACGTGATTGGTAAATAACGACGTTACTTTGAATGTTTTTAACCCTCAGGGCCGTTTCCCTATCACAACAAAAATTGCCATCACTCATCCAGAGGCTAACTCCGAGGGCTTTTTCGACATCGAGAGCAATTCTGTCTTACTAAACACAATGAGACCTATGTCCGTTTTCAGTAACTAGTTGAAAGACAATTTCCTCATTAAGAAAACGTAAACAATTCTTACTTTTGAAGCTGCCTTCACAGTAATCGGTTCAATAGCTTAACTAGTTCCTATTATGACAATCCAGGCAGAAACTTTTTCTGTAACCAAACATGCACCAGGTATAGAGAACTTCCTAGCAGTAACAGTAGGCTTGTGTACTAAGATTAAATATAAAACAATGATTATTTCTCTATTTTTTTAACCTTATAGCATCCTATTTTACGAAATTTTCTATGAATCTTCGAAGCTATCAGAGAAGAGAATAAATTTGTTCACAAGCTAATATGATATTTTCCACATCGCTACTCCTTCTTGGATGGATGATTGTGCATCACCACTACCATGAATGAATGTATGAATGAAAAATTCATTTACGATATCAATATATCAAAGAATAATTTATTGATGAATTGAATGAACGAAATTATTGAAGTATATAATGAAGTAGCGAATAAAGCAATGAATAAACCACGAAAATAATTAATAAATAATGGTAATCAACAAAGTAATGTTTAAACCAATGAATAAAATAATAAAAGAAGTAATGATGAAGTGATGCATAATGTAACTGTTGAGGTCATGATTGAAGCATTGAATGGAGTAATAAGGTCATGATGTGAAACTGGAGCGTTCCGAGAGCGCATACCTCCGTCAAGCAAGGCAACAGGTATAAAGAATTCAAATTGGCTCAGAAACGTATTTCTTTTTCAGCAGCAGCAGCACCACAAGAGGCTCATTTGCACTTTTTGAGTATAATGGCAGTTTCTGTAACATAGTTTCATAGCCAATTTCAAATTTTCGTTACCGTTGGTTTGCTTGGCGTTGGTATGCGCTCTAAGAATGCTCTTGTTTTCTATGTGTCATAGTGAAGATTGTGTGCACGGTGACAGACAAGTAAACAAGTAGGATATCCCGTAATCAAAAGATGTTAGACTAATAGGTGTATAGATAGATTGTATTGTTTAGTGTATCTATATGACTTCAATGTATAATTCAAAAACCTAAATCCCCCGCTGGTAAAACACCCACCACCCCGGAACATAAAGTGCGCCTCGATCTTGAAACCGCAGGCGACAGTCAACTCTAACCGTCACGTAGACCACATCGCAAAAAAAGGAAAACTTTTAGTCAGCAATACTATAACGCCAGAGACTATCCAATTTTGAAGACCACAAAAAAAAAAATGTGTGGCTCACCCTCTGTTTAGTCCGTATCTGGCGCCGCCAGACTTCTACTTGTTTGGATCTCGGAAGGACGTATGACGTGGGGAGCATTTTCCCGACAACGCCGTAATAATTGTAGACGTGAAAAATAATTGTAGCCGTGGCAGGCGCTGACTTTTACGACCGAAGCATCAGGGCTCTCTTTCATCGCTGGCAAAAGTGCATTGAAAATGGTGGCGGTACATTGAAAAATATATTCTGCAGCAGAAATGTTCGCTCGTTTTAATGGTGCCACTTTCACCTTAATAGCTTTTCAACTTTTTAAATTTAACATATGAAGCATTACTTTTGGAACGATTTTGTAATACACTCATTTATGATGGCATCTGCTGGGTTCACGCTTCTGTAATGAAAAAGTTACTCCAAGTAGTAAATTTTAAATCTGTTCTCAGTTACATATTAACTCATTTCTCATGGGCTAGTAAACGTAGGATATCAGCTGGGCATTTCAGCTGGTCTTCAGATATCTAATACTGTCACGAAAGCCAAGAGTTTTGAAACGGTTCGAAACTTTGATTTAACTAGCACTCTACATCCCTGGGCGAGTTCGATGTATTGTTCTTCTCGCTGAACAGTTTACGCAATTGTTGCGCACGCGTAGTAATTGTTTTGTTTGAATTGCAGTATAAAGCTTGTTTGTCTGGTACATGAATTATTGCGCATACAGAAGGGTTAACAAGTGGCATTCGTAAACCTCAGCAAAGTTGATACCACTGTAAATTAGTTGCTTGTAGACTATTCTGCTGGCTAATCTGCTCTTTAACTCTGCAAGGCACTTTCAACTGTTGCGTAGAAGCATCAAATTAACGTGCCTACGCATTCTATAACATTAACTACTCAGCTAAATAGCATTGCCACGCTTTTATTCAATATATTGAAGCAGATTCATCTTCAATATCATGCAAATGCAATGATGCATTTCTTTACTTCAGTGCTTGTGAAACCCAATTCTAATCTGGAGCCTCCTTTAGCTCCTCTGTTGCCTCAACGCCCCCCTACCGCCCCTCTTAGCCTCACCGCCCCCCAGTCGCCCCTTTTGGCCTCACCGTCCCTCAGAACTCGCCAACGCCCCCAGGGGGGCGCTAACGCCCACTTTGGGAACCACTGCTGTATAGTAACTATGGCTGCTCTGCAAGTGCTAGTGACACGTTGCCGTCAGCTGGGAGTGGCCCTGCCAACCCAAGGCCACCTAGAAAATATTTGTAGAGGTGGAGTTGGCCAACCCCCCTGATCGCTTTTACTCTCCCTTTACTGTACTGTGGTAGCCACTGTGTTTCTGCTAGGGTCACTGAACCTTCTCCCACTGAACTAATTTCTGAAGCATATTCACGCTCGCAGAAACACAGGCTACAGCTGTAGCCACCATCAAAATCGGAAATTCATAGGCATTTATCCGATGTTATCCGATACGGCAAACTATTTACTCATTAGCAGCAGCTAAATGCCTATAAATTTGCCATTGGGATCAAAGCGATGGTTAAAGAAAGTTACTCATAAATAATAACAAAGCTAATGGGTATAGGTAATATTAATATATAAAGAAAAGTCACTATAACACAGCAACAGATTTAGCAATATACATGCTGGTACCACAGAACTCAGATGGACACTGACACTGAATTGTTCAATTTCTGGCCACCTACTATGCTAAGAAACCATGTTGCTGCAGGTGCACACACGTCACAAGAAGTGCGAGCAGTGTTGGTAATTCACAAATTGAAACGAAAAAAGAAAACTGTTTCCTACCAGTGGTGGAACTTCATGCCTCTTGCCGTTACTCACACGGATAGAGGCATGCGTCCTGACAACTACCAGTCAATAGCGCATGCATCCTTTCAATTACGCATGCGTACCGTCTTTCAACACCTTGTGCGCTTGTTTAATAGAAAATTGAACAAATGTAGACGTATCTTACGATCAGTTTTTGCTCCAACTTTCAATGCCTACCTGACGACAACCATGTTTGCGTGTGTGTACGGGTGTGGCTTAAGTAGTAACAGGCCAGTCAGGGACGGTGACTGAATGGATCAAGTCGAAAAATTTGTTTAAAATTTGTGAAGAGCAGTGTAAACTGAATATGAAGGGTCAAGAAGGATTCACTTCAAAGAAGAAGCTAAATCAGGGCGCCACACCTGCCCAGATCTGGCCATTGATGCTGTGAAAACTTCACCTTGTCTCCATTTCAGTTTATTATGAATGTTTATTGTTCAATTCTTATACGCTCGCTTCCCGTGCTTATGTGCCTAACGGCTTAAAATTTGCAATTAACAACTTTGGGTGATAATAACTAAGGTACTTTTAGGCCGTTCACCTGCACCGTTCATCGATGTGACGTCAGTGATGATGTCACTTTGTGATGCTAGTGCCACACGAGTCCTCACGTTGCGCTCCTTGCTTCCTGCTCTGACCTGAGGCGCTATCTCCCAAAATACAGGGTGGGTGAATATAAATAATATAGGCTACTCGTAAGGCCTACGGTCCATCGTATAACCTCTGGAGGAGAAAAGTTTCTCTATTAGTTAACCCTCACTCACACGCTTTAATCTATCTTCCTCTCGTAGCAAAAGACTATTTGAAATGCTATTCATAGACCACGCTTTGAGAGAGAGAGGGTTAGCCCTTTACTGGGCTACTGTAAAACGCTGTCGTAGATAGTACTAGTTTAATGGACGTAATCAATTGGGCATATGCCGGGAAAATTTTTTTGTATTGCAAACCCAAACTTTTATTAAATTACCTGATAGAAATGCAGTATGCCTAAGCTCTATTTATCATAACACGTCAGCAAAATCTGTGTTTCTATTTACTGTAATTCATAGACCCAATGGACTGCATTTGACATCAACATTTAAGTACAACCATATCAACTGCGATAGTTGCCAGCTCCTGTGCATCTAGAAACCTTGACCTGAAGATGATCATAGGCTTGTTGTCTAAATACTCTGCTTTTCAGCAGTGCCTACATGAGATTAGAGCAACCTCAGCTTCGGCCCATTATTAACCAATAAAACCGCGCAAATAGTGGCATGTTCGACAAAATTAGTGTAGACATATTTACAAAATAGATGGCGCTCATTCATCTAATCTTGAACTTAAGAAGAGTTATTTTTCCAAATACGCCAAAACAAATTTGGTATACGGATAAATGCAGCTGTATCTTGTAACGGAGTCTCGTCAGATGGAATACTAGAATACCTATATTAGCTGGGCTCCCATACATAGATTCATCGAATATTGGTGTAGTTCACTTCCCATCATTGTTCAACCCTACAGCTCCAGCTCTCCATCAAGGGAAGATAAAAACACCATAGAGGGGATGCAAAAGTCTCTTAAATGGTTTGATCAGCCCTAGAAGACTGGGAGACTTTTGCTCCAATTTAGTCCCGCCCGATCGAAGAAGACGCACTTCTTTCGGACGAGCCTGACTGGAAGACACGCAGCAAAGTCCGGTGTTGCGGACACCGGCTTTGCTTTATCAATATTCCGAGCGATCTCCATGCAGAAATGTTAGGGAATAGAAGAGGCAACTAGTATGGAAATGTTAGGAACAGAGGTGAGAGCCAACGACCGAATGGAAGGGAAGAAAGGGTGGATGAGAATAACGGATGTAAGGGAAAATAGGTGGGAGCGAATTGGGGAATGTCAAGGACCAGAGGCGAGTACGAATAATGGGTGATCAGGAACTAAGGTAAAAGTCGAGTCAACTCGACTGCACACTCCAACAGAGAAACCCACATGCACTGGTTCGTGCTGCATAATGCAGATAAATGCTTGCAATGCCCCAGAGGAGTGAATGGCTACAGTCAGCCATACATTATCTGAGATATGGATTCAACCAACGGAAGGCCCATTATGACAATGGGACTCCACAGCACGTTAAATTCCAAGCAGTAAAAATATCGATAACGTCCTTCAAAACTCTCATGCATGTGTACTCCCTTCTCACATTCAGACTTCAGAAGCTCTGAGCTCATGTTCAAATTAAGTACACGATCAACGGAGCAACAGGTATGGCATTCTTCAGAGTAGAGCAGAAGGGCGAAGGACACGGCCTTGCGCCAGCCATGGGTTTGCATTAGTTCTGTCTACTGAAGTTAGCATGTAAAATGAAGTGCAACTACCTTTGGTGGGCAGCATTTTAATCTTCTGTCAACCTTCGTTCAGACAGGTGTTGCGATCCTTGTGCATTAGGACCCGGCACTATACCTTCTAAGTCTTAAGTTTTTTTACTTGTGAGCCGCAATAAAACAAACTCGTGTTTGTGCTAGCTTAATGTAGTGTAAAAAGTGTGTATGATGTCACCGCCTCGAGTACCCGCGGGGGTGGAATGTCAGAGAGCTGCACTTGCATGCGCTGGTACCGGGGATCGCCTCTCCTCTGGACAATTAAATTCTCGCGGTGTTGGACTTGCGGAGCCTACATCGCTGGGGTTCCTACGCCAACGAGGGGGTGTTTTACCGTACGTGCCGTACGTGGAGCGGTGTGGGGGAAGGGATAACAGTGATCAGTGGCTTCCATTACCTGATATTTTGACTTTGACAATTTGTGGTAGAGCTGACTGTCTTTCGTCCCGTTATTGCTTTCTTCGTTACACGCTCGTAAATTTAGTGCGGTCTTATTAATAAAAGTTTTTTATTAATAATGTTGGAAACTTTTGGAGTAATTGCAATATTGCTGAAACAACTTTGTTCCATTAACGTAAGAAGCGTATCAGTTTATAACTAAGGGAATCCTCTATCTAAAATCGTGTTGAAATGTTCTGTATGTTTTAATTAGGTTTGTTTTATTTACAGTGACGTTGAAAATAAGTGGGGAAGATGGCGTCCTTATTTTTACCGTGACATGAGGAACATTAATTATTTTCGTCACAATTAGTTTTTCCAATCTGACATCTGCCTCTGACGAAACAGCTTTTTGCGTGAACAAAAAACTTAAGAGTAATATGATATTGTTTTGTATCTGTGATACGGATCTCAAATTGATATGAAGAATGATGCTCGACTGGGTGCTGAAAAAGAAATATCTTTCTGCTTAATAGCAATGCAGAAGCGTCATCATGATAGTCTTTCCCGTTAAATTTTGACGGACGCATACAATGGTAGGTACTACATGAGCTTACCATTCTTTGGCCATCATCTGCCACCTCGTTTATGTTTCGCTTGTCGATTTTTAACAGATTGTGCCATGACGGCCACACAGTCTTCTTCCTGGCTCAGTTTTGCCTTTCTTTTCTTCAAACGTGAAAAAAAGAACAGAAAAGCAGACGATTGAACTGAGAAAAATACTAGTAACAGAGATAAAGAAAAGAATATACCGGTAAACAAAGCCGCCGTTAAATACACATTGGCTCGATTCTAATACGCATGGTTCCTACCTAAGCAGCTGCAGACAGACAAACTTAAGGAATACGAGGGCACACAAATTTTAAACGCACCTTAAATCATTCTCGAGATCTCTGCTACTTTTTCCTAGTAGCTAATTTCGTTGCGAAAATACTGAAGAATTTTTTGTCTGTGTAGCTGCAGCGTGTGTTAAGCCAAGGCCTAGGAGACTTCCTTAAACGTTTTCTAAATAAGGAAGGTATAATGTACAGGGTGGGGCATAAATATTGTTACAAAATAAAACCGTGGTTTATTCCATCAAAAAATATATTCGGAAGTCCAATTGCAGAAAATTATCAGCAAGTACTGAAGGAATAACATGGTATAAGTATTAGTCAAAATAGTACTCTCGAGTCTCCACTACACTACGAAATCTTTTGAGAAATCATCTATGGCGGCACGCACAACATCTAAGGGTATTTTCTTCCAGCATTTGTTCAATTTTATCTTGAAAGCTTTACTATTTTGGCAAGGAGTAGAGCAAATCTCACTCTCCGGGAGTCATCACACAGAATCATCAGGAGCGTTAAGATCAGGTGATGAGGGAGTCCATTCTTCTTTGCTAATCCAGGACGGACAGTTGTCTCTACACCGCTGCTGTGTTACTCGAGCAGTGTGGCTTATCGCCGCATCTTCTTGGAGAGTCCAAACTTCATCACCGCACGTAGAATTACACCATGGGGTCAGTGCACCTTCAAGAATGTCCTCAATATGACGTTCTTTGTTAATCTTGACCCCTTGAGGGACAAAAACAAGTGAAATTTCCTTGAGAATTCCCTCTGGGAGTAGCAATGAAGAATGGCTTCCCTCATCACCTGATCTTAACGCTCCTGATGATTCTGTGTGGTGACTCCCGGAGAGTGAAATCTGCTCTACTTCTTGCCAAAATATTGAAGCTTTCAAGATAAAATTCAACAAGTGCTGGGAGAAAATACCTTTAGACGTCGTGCGTGCCGCCATAGATGATTTCTCAAAAGACTTCGTAGTGTAGTGAAGGCTTGACAGAAACATATTGAATAATTTATACCACAATGTTCCTTCAGTATTTGCTTATCATTTTCTGTAATTGGACTACTAAATATATATATATATATATATTGGGGGGGGGGGATAAAGCTGTGTTTTATTTTGTAACAGGATTTATGCCCCACCCTGTATAAAGGATACCGAGGTCAGAAACGGGATGCAGCTGCGTAAGGCCCTTTTATTGGTAAAGATTCGTTTTAAGGATTCTCTGAATTTGCGGGTTTGACATACGATGTTGTATAGAAAATCTAAAGAAATGACACAGAGACTAATTTTTTCTTTGGGAAAACTTTTTCTTGCAGCACAAATAATGTAAAACAAAAACACTATATCAGGCCCTGCCACTTGCCTCGGCCATAGGCTACTTATATAACGCCCGCACAACGTTGGTTGCAATAAAAACGAGAAGCAGCACCGTACTGAAAACATATAACGCCCGCACAACGTTGGTTGCAATAAAAAACGAGAAGCAGCACCGTACTGAAAGCATGAAGCAGTAAAACAGTTAAATGATAGATAAGTTCGAAATTGTAGGCCAAATTTGAAGATATATCAGGAAGCTAAAAGACTTAATTGCGTAATTATTTGGAAATTGGAGTGCCCGAGCTATCAAAAATGACAGCAAGAATTAGCAATGATCCGTCTTCATTGAGCATAATTTTCCGACGAATGCCAGGGCAGAGCAGCGCCCAAGGAGCTTCATTAGAGAACAGCGAACCATGCCGCTACAACTTAGGTTCGCCAGCGAGTCAACCAAATCAGGTGTGGCTGTAACGCGTTTATGAATCTCATTTGTGGAAGTGACGCGAGAGCAAGGAGTTTTGCGGGGGAGCAATAAAAAACTAATGTACCAATTTGTGATTGTTGCATACGGCGACTGGCAGCAGCCACACTTGAAAACCACACCAGACTCTTGAGCTTCACGAACGAGGCTCCTGACTTCCTCCTCTCTATTTAGCCTCCATGACAGCGCGAAGCTTTCCTTCAGTCGTATGCTGAAAAGCAATGTTTTCTTTGCGCACAGTTGATAGTGTCTCCTAATAAATACCGAGTTCTATATCCCGGACACTGACGCTGTCATATAGCTCGGAAGCTTGCAACTGAAATGTTCTGTTGAAAGAAGAACCCAAATTAGAGAAAATTATTTGCTGAGAAGAAATCCTCGTGTTCTTTACCCGCCTTCTTACCGCTGAAGAATATCTTGCCAATCGCCTCGATGGTTCTGTAGTCAACAAGAGCATCAGCGTTACCTCAGGGCAGCTGATCGCTCGGGTAAAGGAAACCTCAGAAGATATTGCGAATCACGATGCAAGAGAGTGCTTAGAGAAGCTGTGTGTGCCTGCACTGGGTGAACTTCAACGTTGAAAAAGAAAGAATTGTATTCACATCCAAGTTTGCCATCATCTACATCCTGGCCTAATTACTACCCAGGAGTGTTTAATGAAGCAAATAAACATATGTTTCGTTGTGTGGAAAAAGTCTCAATAAAAATCAGATTCCATAGCAGTGCTAAGAGAAGTAGAAAAAGCTTCATTATTTGGATGTCGGGAACTGTTTCTAGCAAGAAATGCATTGAGACAATAAAGGAATAAGGATCCTACTTTCGTCATCTCCTAAATGTAATCTGGTCATCGATCTCCATGAAAACGCAACCAAATAATAAATCTGCAACCTGGCCTATTTTCTATTTCTTTAAGAGGGAGGACACGAAACATGCCAATACATATATAAACATATAAATGTATAAACCTATAAACAAATAATCACACGACGGTGTTTATTTTATAGTTTGATCCGTATTTCTTTCAAATGTGTTGAACCCTCCACTGAAAATGTTTACCGTTACCAGTTCGAAAGCATTGTCGCGTCATTCTGTCGTCACTTACTGCAGTTTAAATATGGCTCAGTGCAACATTTGTGCAACTACCTTTTTCCAGGTCATCAAAGATTATTATAAAGAAAAAGCGTTGGAGTGTTTCAAAGATCACGGTGTCGTTCCAGAAACACTGAAATGTACGAAATGTAATCAACAGTGCAACAGTGCTAATAACTGGCGACCCCATTGGAACCTAACCTAACTAAATCTAACCTAACCTAGCCTAGCCTACCCTAAGTTCCTATGGGGTCCCCGGTTATTTTTTCGCCTAGAAAAAAAAAAGTTGTTGCGCCTGCGAGACGTAAACATGTCTGACGCCAGCTCGCGGTAGGCTAGCCATTACAGTGTTTTTCCTACGCATTATTTGTGCTAAAATTTGACGTTTCCCAAGGAAAGAAATGTGTCTGTGGGCCATTTCCTATCATTTTCTATCTAGCGGTGTATGTCAAACCATTAAATTCAGAAGATCGTTAAAACGAAGCTCAGCCCCTTTTATATATGAAAGACTCAAGCTCTTCTGTACAAGCCTGTTGGATCCTTTGTTTGCTACACTGAGGTTTGTGCAAGTGCGGTTACTCAACAGCTCAGGAAGAATCAGGAAAGTCGTCTCACATCGAGTCTCAGTGTCGAGCAGTGAAGCCTTGTTCGCACTTGGGATAGTATTTAGTCAAATGGCAATTAGCTACTTGTCACTTTACTAACTACTTACCAAAACTCGTTCACCCTATATTATATTTGAAGTGTGTACTGTGCATTAGTGGTTACTCCCTAATGAAGGGCTACTCCCTGCTCACTTGATTGAAAAATAGAATGGAAGGAATCGAGGATTTCGTCCAGTAGATTAGGAACCGACGAAAAAACTTAACTAAAATCTAACTGTTCGGCACTTGACTACTTACCACTTGACTAGATACTATTCCAAGTACGAACAAGGCCTAAGTGCGAAACTGTAATGCCAAACCGTGAAAATTTCACGTGCAGTCAGCTTATGTTATGTTTCCGATCAGTGGTCAATCTTTCACATATTTTTGGTGCCAGCCAAGGTGTCCGTATGGTGTGGTTGACTGTTCCAGTGGTGCAATTTCCTGTAAATTCGAAGATGGAATATCGCCGCTCTGCGTTCACTTTCCCTTAAAAAATTGACGTCGGGTCGCGGAAGAAGCCGTGGGCTTATTTATTGGTCCATGAGGCCTTCGTGTCACAAATTAATTGATCGAACGGGTGACACTGGCAGGCGTCGAAGTTGAAATATACATCGACCCGNGACAGCGGCTGCGTTTAGGATCAAAGCTTCTGACAGCGGCTGGGTTTAGGATCAAAGCTTCTGACAGTGGCTTTGTTTAGGATCAAAGCTTCTGACAACGGCTAGGTTTAGGATCAAAGCTTCTGACAACGGCTAGGTCTAGGATCAAAGCTTCTGACAGTGGCTTTGTTTAGGATCAAAGCTTCTGACAACGGCTAGGTTTAGAATCAAAGCTTCTGACAGTGGCTTTGTTTAGGATCAAAGCTTCTGACAACGGCTAGGTTTAGGATCAAAGCTGCTGACAGTGGCTTTGTTTAGGATCAAAGCTTCTGACAGTGGCTTTGTTTAGGATCAAAGCTGCTGACAGCGGCTGGGTTTAGGATCAAAGCTTCTGACAGTGGCTTTGTTTTGGATCAAAGCTTCTGGCAGTGGCTGGGTTTAGGATCAAAGCTTCTGACAGCGGCTGGGTAAATTTAGGATCAAAGCTTCTGACAGCGGCTGGGTAAATTTAGGATCAAAGCTTCACAGTGGCTTGGTAAATTTAGGATTAAAGCTTCTGACAGCGGCTGGGTAAATTTAGGATTAAAGCTTCTGACAGCGGCTGGGTAAATTTAGGATTAAAGCTTCTGACAGCGGCTGGGTAAATTTAGGATTAAAGCTCCTGACAGCGGCTGGGTAAATTTAGGATTGAAGCTCCTGACAGCGGCTGGGTAAATTTAGGATTAAAGCTTCTGACAGCGGCTGGGTAAATTTAGGATCAAAGCATCATACAGTGGCTGGCTTTAGGAACAAAGCTTCGGGCCGTATCTGCACTTGGGACTAAAGCCTCGAACAGGGAGCACAGCGACAGCACCGTCATCTAGTTTCGCCATGAGAAAGACAAAAGTTCACCAACAGACATATTTTTAAGTTTCTCTATGAAGTCTCATTATCCAATCCTTTAAGCGCAACAGCCTCTGAATTTTCTTCATTTTTTTTTCCTGGAACTACGACCACCACAATCATCGTCTCTACATGCGATCCAGACAAACATCATAATCTTGTAGGGCTAGAACTTTGTAATCATGTAATTCTCACCATTCTATGACACATCTCCTTGGCCTAACCTCTAGGCGCAGTACAAGCATCCAGTAATATTTTTCATCAGTGCTTCAGCTCGGAAACAAGATCATCATCGGTTGCTCGCACTTGCGAACCACGAAGACTCCATGATTTTCTAGAGACAGATATTTAAAACCATGCTATTCCAATCTTGCCACGATGAGCTCCTAATCACCAGCGAAAGAAGTAGACGCAACACCACGCATGTACTACTTTTCCATTAAATTTCTGCGTGGGCACACGCAGGGACATATCGTCCATTCTCTCGGCATCATTTTTGCTCCCTGCCCAGAGAGATTCCAAATCTTGCCGAGGCTAACTAGAATATCATTCCACCCACTCCACTACAAGTCTCACTGACCATAGAAGTAGGCGCAGCAACAGCAAGCTTGCTGATATTTTCCTTTCAATTTCAGCTTGGGAACCCGACCATCATCATCTCCACCTGCTATCCAGGCAAAGCAGCAGGACCCCGCCGTGCATCACGTCTCAGTCGTCACGCGGACTGACGTTTCCATCACTCGGGACCATTATTCGTCTCATATTCGGTAACAGGGTTCATGACAAGCATTTGATCTGAAATTGCATCGGTCCGACCACAACTCCTTCCATATTTTGCTGCAATCCAATGCCCAATATATGAACTAACGTTTGGGGAGCCTCGTATATTGATGGTATCCACTCGCGTCTCACATCATTCTGTTCTGGCCTGTGGACCTAAGAGCACGTGCATGCATAACATGGCAGGGGGTAGAAATGCCTGTCGGTCTGCCTGCCTGCCGGCGCAGTACAATAAGACGACGGGCTTCCTTTGACATGTAAAAGGCCTTCAGTACAATAGAGGAATTTGATAGAGGCTTTGTGCACCTGCGACGAAAAAGTGGGCAAAATTTGTAGAAATAAATCTTAACGTAGCTATTGTAAAAAATGAAGAATGGTATCGACGTTGGTGCGTTTTTCAGAAGCGGTGATATAACCATATGGAAAAGGGACGAGTTTCGTCACGTGAAGGCCGCACATGAGCAGAAAAATATCCAAAAAAGTGTAGAATTTCCAAGAAGATATTAGCATCTGTGCAGATTAAATCAGACAACAGCTATGTAAATTTAGTAGAAGTTCTTTCAGATAATGATTATCTTTATCACAGCAGTCATACTCCAACTATTGTCTTTAGTGCAACGTTCGCACTGTAACTATCTTCAGCACTGCTGCATTCACACTACAATTTCTTTCATACAGGCTCATCCAGTTTGCAACTATCTTCAGTACAACTCCATTTACACTACACCTACAGTATTTCCAATGTAATTACATTCAGTCTACTAGTGCTAAAATATAATGTGTAGGACAACTTCATATTAACACCACAACGATCTACACGAGAAGCCACCAACACCACGATAACTTTCGTCCAACTCCAGTTACACTACACCCATCTTTAGTTCAACTCCTGTGTACTTTACTAAGCTCTGCAGATCTCTGCACTTTGGTATGAAGGCCCACTGGCATCATGAAAGCTTTGCGGTGATTTTGAGCGGAACAAAGAATTCGGCAGAGATTTCTGGTCGGCATCTCACTCTCTTTGAAGTGAGGCCCATAGACCCCGGACAAGATACTAACAGAGCTGGACCTTACGGCTTCAGGTCGACCAGTACAACTTCAGTACCAGGATGGCTGACAGTTCTGTAGATATTGTCATTTGATCTATTGGTGTAAGCGGTGCTATTTTCTCGAAATTGTATTGTTAATTAGCGCGGTAAAGAGATGGCCGTTAAAGAATTAAATCCTTTAATGCATATCGTTTTCATTACTTCAAATCACATCATATTTCTTTTTTATAAATAAAAACTAAATGACTCTCGATACTTAGCATAGTGACACACTTCAACAACACAAACTAAAACGACAGCAATATAGTACAGACGTCTTCGACTGGTGCGGAGAGAGCGAGTTGAACTAAGCTCTTAAGCTTTAACTTGTCTGCATGGAGCTTCAGTTGTGTGGCTTCATTTTTACGCTTCAGATTTAGATTTAATCGCTAAATTTAACTCGACTGCCCTTGAAATGACCGAAAATGTAACCCTGCTGTGCAAAATGGAATCTTCGACCAACTCAAGCGTAACTGGGTTGCGACTAACACCTACAGTACAGTCCAAAGTAGCGAAACCAACGAACTTGTCTAAGTTATGGACAAGATAATGCAAATTTTTGACGCTTAACTTCTTTCGCCATCGCCGGTGTAATCGATGATACCTTGCCTCCGCTACAAAAAGATGATGTGAAATCTTGGGTCCCAACAACGTTCAGGTGGAAGCAGCAAAGTGCTCGACAGCTGACACTTTATTATTACGAGTGTGTTGAGTAGTTTATTCCTCTGTTCCACAACAGAGGCGGTATCACGGATGAAAAAAGAAGGGACATATCGTATGTCAATAAACACGTGGAACCCGTGCACGAGGGTGAGCCCACTACTGGATCAACGAGCATGGGGACAGGAAGTAGGGAAAGAAGAGGAAGAATAGAATAATGATCAGCAGGAGGATCATGAAAATGGAAGGAAGCAAAGTGACCATGAATGATACACGTCCCGAAAGCCTAGCTGATGCATGGTAAAGGTAACTTACGCAATTCTCCTTGGTTCGCTGCTTCCCATAATATAGGATGGGCGGACCTAACTAGTCTAACCCTTTTAGAGGAGTAATATTAAACCTTCTGCTGAACAAGGTGTTTATTGACCAAGCTTTCGAGCGTCTAAGCGACACTCGTCTTCAGGGTACAGCCAAAATTCAAACAACGAGTGATAAATACAAAGTCCGTAAATAGGATACCATAATGTTTGGAAAGAAAATTAAATGAATCGTGATGAGGCTCGGCAGAGGGAAAGAACTAGTGGTTTATATTCAGGAGGTAGAGCAATTGATCTATTATAGGAATTTGAATGAGATAGCGTGAAGCATGATTCTATACCATTTACAAGTTGATTTGCTCCAAATGAAAATAGAATTGCTCCAGACGAAATTAGATTTGCTCTAAACGAAAATAGATTTCCTCCAGACGAATTTTGATTTGCTCCAAACGAAAATAGATTTAAT
>LQNS02278102.1:4755087-4784160 GCA_001587735.2 Parhyale hawaiensis | reverse complement strand
AAGCTTTGATCCTAAACCTAGCCGTTGTCAGAAGCTTTGATCCTAAACCTAGCCGTTGTCAGAAGCTTTGATCCTAAACAAAGCCACTGTCAGAAGCTTTGATCCTAAACCCAGCCGCTGTCAGAAGCTTTGATCCTAAGCGCAGCCGCTGTCAGAAGCTTTGATCCTAAGCAAAGCCACTGTCAGAAGCTTTGATCCTCAACTCAGCCATTGTTAGAAGCTTTGATCCTAAACCCAGCCGCTGTCAGAAGTTTTGGTTTTTAAGTCACAGTCCCAGCCATTTTCCGAAGCGGGGGTCCCAGCGCAGCTACTCCCTGAAACTTTGGCCTTATCCTAGCAACTACCTGAAGCCTTGGTCCCAGTCCGGCCACCTTCTGAATCTTTAGTCCCAGCCCAGTAACCACCTGAAACTTGGGTTCCAGCCCAGCCACTGCCGGACACTTTGGTCCCAGCCCAGAAGCTGGCCAGCCCATGTCGTTCTGCTATAGCTGCGACATTGGCCAAGACGCTGGCGGGTCGATGTATATTTCAACTTCGACGCCTGCCAGTGTCACCCGTTCGATCAATTAATTTGTGACACGAAGGCCTCATGGACCAATAAATAAGCCCACGGCTTCTTCCGCGACCCGACGTCAATTATTTAAGGGAAAGTGAACGCAGAGCGGGCGATATTCCATCTTCGAATTTACAGGAAATTGCACCACTGGAACAGTCCACCACACCGTATGGAGACCTTGGCACCAGAGATATGGGAAAGATTGACCGCTGATCGGAAGCATACTGACGGAAAATCCGTAACCGTCAAACTGCACTGCCTGGAGAACGACTTCAGGTTTTACATTGGTACCAAGAGCTTACAAAATAATGCTTTGCCGGGAGGCTGAAAAACGCTTTCATAGGAAGAACAATCTGGAAGTAACCATATATTGTTCTTTGCCCGATAAAAGGGTAAAGAGGACAGTACAGTCCTACGAGAATCTAAATTTTGGTTTGGTGCTACAGGATTTACTTCCATACACGATATATTCATTTGTATAAATCGTAAACACTGTGTACTTCCGGCAAGATGTCTTGTAATGTTTTACTTTTGGTTGCAGAAATTGTTACAATTTATAAATTATTACATGATCTGTGTGTCTCAACACATTATTGTGGGTAACCAATCTTACAGCTTGATTTACATCACACAATGAGGGCGCGGTTAGAAAACTAGGATTATAAAAGTAGGTAATATAAGCTGGCTGAGCGTGAAATTTTCACGCTTCAGCATTACAGTTTCGCACTTAGGCCTTGTTCCCATGTGCACTTGGGATAGCATTTAGTCAAGTGGTAAGTAGTTAAGTGCCAAACAGTGAGATTTTAGTCAAGTTTTTCGTCAGTTGCGAATCTACTGAACCTCTATTCATTTTGTTCTATTTTTCAGGCAAGTCAGCAGGCAGTAGCCCCTCATTAGAGCGTAGCCACTAATGCACTGTACACACTTCAAATATATTATAGTGCGAACAAGTTTTGGTAAGTAGTTAGTCAAGTTAGTCAACACTTGACTAAATACTATCCCAAGTGCGAACAAGGCTTTAGTGCAAAACACTGAGACTCAATGTGAGAAAACTTTCCTGATTCTTTCTGAGCTGTCGAGTAACTGTATTTGCGCAAATCCACAGTAGCAAACAATATATACAGGTTCCAACAGGTTTATAGGTACAGAAGAGCTTGAGTCCTTAATAAATAAAAGGGGTTAAGATTCGCTTTAACGATCTTCTGAATTTAATGGTTTGACATACACCGCTAGATAGAAAATGATAAGAAATGGCACACAGACACATTTCTTTCCTTGGGAAACGTCATATTTTAGCACAAATAATGCGTAACAAAAACACTGTAATGGCTAGCCCACCGCGAGCTGGCGTCAGACATGTTTACGTCTCGCCAGCGCAACAATTGATTTTGTAGGCGAAAAAATAACCGGCGACCGCATAGGAACTTAGGGTAGGTTAGGCTAGGTTAGGTTAGGTTTAGTTAGGTTCATATGGGGTCGCCGGTTATTAGCAGAAGAAATAGTGTCCTCTCGGTGAGTAGTTGCCCTGTTGATTACATTTCGTACATTTCAGCGTTTTTTGGAACGACACCGTGATCTTTGAAACACTCCAGCGCTTTTTCTTTATAATAATCTTTTATGACCTGGGAAAAGGTTGTTGCACAAATCTTGCACTGAGCCATATTTCCACAACAGTAAATGACGACGGAATGACGAGACGATGCTCTCGGACTGGTTACGGTAAACATTTTCAGTGCATTGTTCAACACCTTTGAAATACGGATCAAACTATACAATAAACACCGTTGTGTGTTTATTTGTATATATGTTTATACATTAATATTTTTATATATTTGTATGTTTCGTGTCCCCCCTCTTGAAGTATTAAACGAAAAATAGCTAGGCCAGGTCGCAGATTTATTATTAAGTTGCGTTTTCATGGAGATCGATGACCAAATTGTATTTAGGAGATGGCGAAAGTGGGATCCTTATTCCTTTATTATCTCAATGCATATCTTGCTTGAAACAGTTCTTGACATTGAAATAATGAAGCTTTTTTCAGCTTCTCTTAGCGCTGTTATAGAATCTAATTTTTATTTAGACTTTTTTTTCCATGCAACGAAACATATGTTTGTTTGCTCCATCAAACACTCATGGGTAATAAATAGGCTAGGATACAGATGATGGCAAACGTAGATCTGCATGCAGTTCTTTCTTATCCAACGTTGAAGTCCACTCAATGCAGATACACACAGCTTCTCTAAGCACTCTCTTGCATCGTGATTCGTAATCTGTTCTGATGTTTCCTTTACCCGAGCGATCAGCTGCCCTGAGTTTACGCTGATGCTCTTATTGACTGCAGAACCATCGAAGCGATTGGAAAGATATTCTTCAGCGGTAAGAAGGCGGATAAGCAATACGAGGATTTCTTCTCAGCTAATAATTTTCTCTAATTTGGGTTCTTCTTTCAACAGAACAACATTTCAGTTGAGGAAAACAGAGCTCGGTATTTATTAAGACACACTATCAACTGTAAACAAAATAAACAAAAACATTGCTTTTCAGCATATGACCGAATGCAAGCTTCGCGCTGTCAAGGGGGTTTAATAGAGAGGAGGATGCCAGGCGCCTCTTCCGTGAAGCTCAAGAGTCGGGTGTGACTTTCAATTGTGGCTGTTGCCAGTCGCCGTAAGCAGCAATCACAAATTGGTACACCAGTTTTTTTGTTGCTCCCCGGCAAAACTCCTTGCTCCCGTGTCACTTCCACCAATGAGGTTCATAAATGCGTCACAGCCACACCTGATTTGGTTGACTCGCTGGCGAACCTAAGTTGTAGCGGCCTGGTTCCCTGCTCTCTAGTAAAGCTCCTCGGGTGCTGCTCTGCCCTGGCATGCGGAGAAAAATTATGCTCAATGAAGACGGATCATCGCAAATTCTTGCTGTCATTTTTGACAGCTCGGGCACTCCAGTTTCTAAATAATTACGCAATTAAGTCTTTTAGCTTCCTGATATACCTTCAAATTTGGCCTACAATTTGGAACTTATCCATCATTTTACGATTTTGCTGCTTCACGTTTTCAATACGGTGCTACTTCTCATATTTATTGCGCCCAACGACGTTGTGCGGGCGTTATATAAGTGCAGGGCGTTATATATAAGTGCGAGCGTTATATAAGTACGGGCGTTATATAAGTATGGCCGAGGCTAGTCGCAGGGCCAGTTATAGTATTTTTGTTTTTGCATTATTTGTGCTGCAATAAAAAGTTCCCCAAAGAAAAATGTGCCTCTGTGTCATTTCTTTACATTTTCTATCTTACATTGTATGTCAAACCCTCAAATTCCGAGGATCGTGAAAAGGGCCTTACGCAGTTGCCCCTGTTCTGACCTTCGTATCCTTGATACAGGGTGAAACTTAAATCCTGTTACAAAATAAAAATCAGCTTTATCCCACCAAAAATATATATTTAGTAGTCCAATTAAAGAAAATGATTAGCAAATACTGAAGGAACAATATGGTATAAGTATTATTACCTCCGCCAAGGAGGTTATGTTTTCGTCGTGTTTGTCTGTCTGTCTATATTTGTCTGTTTGTCTGCCCGTTTGTCTGTCTGTCACCAAGATAACTGAAAAAGTTATGAACCGATTTGGATGAACTTTACAGGGATTGTTAGGTATGTTAGGAGGAACAGATGATTAACTTTTGGTGAAGATATGTCCATCCGTTTGTTTGTATCATTTTTCTCGATGCCATAACTCAAAAAGTTATGGATGGATTTTGATGAAATTAACATGAGTTGTTTGGTATATAAGAAAGAGTAAATGACCAAATTTTGGTAATGGTCCGTTTGTTCGTTCGTTTGTTTGTCACTGTTTTTAATTTTATGCATGTTAGCACAATAACTCAAAGAATAATGAAGGGATCTTTGAAATTTATAGGAGTTGTTAGTAATAGTAAAAGACATAAATGATCAAATTTTGGTGCAGATCGGTTGGTTCGTTTGTATGTTTGACTCATATTTGTCATAACGTTTGTTAACAGTATGACTCAAAAAGTTATGAACGGATCTTCAAAAAAAAAAACAAGCTGTTATTAATATAAAATGGCACAAATGATTAGATTTTGGAGTTTATTGCAAAGAAAATTATGGTTTCAGAGCCAATTTGAATTTTTACTACCGTTGGCTCACTTGGCGGAGGTATGCGCTTTCAGAGTGCTCTAGTTCAATACGGTATGTTTCTGTCAAGCCTTCACTACACTACGAAGTCTTTTGAGAAATCATCTATGGCAGCACGCACAACATCTAGGGTATTTTCTCCCAGCACTTGTTCAATTTTATCTTGAAAGCATCAATATTTTGGCAAGGAGGAGAGCAGATTTCACTCTCCGGGAGTCACCACAAAGAATAATCAAGAGCGGTAACATCAGGTGATGAGGGAGGCCATTCTTCATTGCTACTCCCAGAGGAAATTCTCAGGGAAATTTACACTTGTTTTTGTCCCTCAAGGGATCAAGACTAACGTTACTTTGAGGACATTCTTGAAGGTGCATTGACCCCATGGTGTAATTCTGTGTGCGGTGATGAAGTTTGGACTCTCCAACAAGATGGGGCGACAAGTCACACTGCTCGAGTAATGCAGCAGCGGTGTAGAGACAACTGTCCGTCCTGGATTAGCTAAGAAGAATGGACTCCCTCATCACCTGACGTTAACGCTCTTAATGATTCTTTGTGGTGACTCCCGTAGAGTGAAATCTGCTTTACTCCTTGCCAAAATATTGAAGCTTTCATGATAAAATTGAACAAATGCTGGGAGAAAATGCCCTCAGATGTTGTGCGTGCTGCCATAGATGATTTATCAAAAGACTTCGTAGTGTAGTGGAGACTCGAGAGAAATATTTTGAATAATACTTATACCATTTTGTTCCTTCAGTATTTGCTAATAATTTTCTGCAATTGAACTTCTAAATATATTTTTTGGTGGAATAAATCAGGGTTTTATATTGCAACATTATTTATGCCCTACCTTGTACATTATACCTTCCTTATATGGAAAACATTTAACCAGGGCCCCTAGGCCTTGGCTTAACACACGCTGCAGCTACACAGATAAGAAATTCTTCAGTATTTCTGCAAGGAAATTAACTACAAGGATGACGTAGCAGAGATCTCGAGAATGATTTAAGGTGCGTTTAAAATTTGTGTACCCTCGTATTCCTTAAACTTGTCTGTCTGCAGCTGCTAAAGTAGGAACCATGCGTACTAATATCGAGCGATAAAATAAAGGCCAATGTGTCTTTAACGGCGGCTTTGTTTGCCGGTATATTTATTTCTTTATCTCTATTACAAGTATTTTTTCTGCGTTCAATCATCTGCTTGTCTGTTCTTTTTTGTCACGCTTGAAGAAAAGAGAGGCAGAACTGGACCAGGAGGAAGACTCTGTGGCCGTCATAGCACACTCTGTTAAAAATCGACGAGCGAAACATAAACGAGGTTGCAGATGATAGCCATAGTACGGTAAGCTCATGTAGTACTGTTGTATACGTCCGTCAAAATATAACTGGAAAGACTATTGTGATGATACTTCTGTATTGCCCTATAGTTTCGTTTATAATTAACCAAAAAGATATTTCTTTATTAGCACCCAGTCGAGCGTTGCTCTTCATATCAACTTGAGATCCGTATCACAGATACACCACGATATCATATTACTCTTTAGTTTTTCGTTCACGTGCTGTTTCGTCAGAGGCAGACGTCAGATTGGAAAAACTAATTGTGACGAAATATTCGTGTTGTCACGGGAAAAACAAGGACGCCATCTTCCCAACGTACGTTCAACGTCACTGTAAATTAAAAACCTAATTAAAACATACAGAACAATACAACACGATTTTAGATCGCCGATTCTCCTAGTTACAAATTGATACGTTTCTTACGTTAAAGGAACAAAGTTGTTTCAGCAATGTTGCAATTACTCCAAAAGTTTCCAACATTATTAATAGAAAACTTTTATTCATAAGACCACACTAAATTTACGAGCAAAGCAAAGAAAGCAATAACGGGACGAAAGACAGTCAGCTCTACCACAAATTGTCAAAGTCAAAATATCAGGTACTGGAAGCCACTGATCACTGTAATCCCCCCCCCCCAGACCGCTCCACATACGGCAACAGCAAAACACCCCCGCGTTGGCGCAGGAACCCCAGCGATGTAGGCTCCGCAAGTCCAGCACCGCAAGAATTCAGTTGTCCAGAAGACAGGCGATCCCCGGTACCAGCGCATGCAAACGCAGCACTCTGGCATTCCACCACCGTGGGTACCCGAGGCGGCGACATCATACACACTTTTTACACTACATTAAGCTAGCACAAACACGAGTTTCTTTTATTGCGGCTCACAAGTAAAACAAACTTAAAACTTAGAAGGTATAGTGCCGGGTCCTAATGCACAAGGTATAGCAACACCTGTCTGAACGAAGGTTGGCACAAGATTAAAATGCTCCCCACCAAAACTAGCTGCACTTCATTTTACATACTAACTTCAGCAGACAGAACTAATGCATACCCGTGGCTGGCGCAAGGCCATGTCCTTCGCCCTTCTGCTCTACTCTGAAGAATGCCATACCTGTTGCTCCGTTGATCGTGTACTTAATTTGAACATGAGCTCAGAGCTTCTGAAGTCTGAATGTGAGAAGGGAGTACACATGCATGAGAGTTTTGAAGGACGTTATCGATATTTTTACTACTTGGAATTTAACGTCGGCAAAGCAAAGTTCCTTTCAACTGTCAGTTGCAGTGCATCCTTCAAAAGTAAATTAGAAACGAAACTGTGATCAATGGAAAAATATCACATTATCTTCACCGTCGTTTTTGACGACCGAGGACACTAGTATCTACCTGTATATAATTAATACGGTTGGTCCAAGGAGGCAATATAGATACAGCTCTGTATTGTTTCGAAGATTACAGGGCTCCCAGGCTAAGTCATTTTGAAGAAATGAGTTGGAGAGCATTCTGGGTTTTAAATTTTATTTGACCCGAGCTTTCGAGTCCTTAAACACTACTAGTCCTCAGGGGAACAAAATTTCATCCAGCTAGAGCTATCTACCTAAAGTTTGTGTTCTATCTACCAACGAAACAAATAATAATATAATAGCTAGTAGAAAAATAAAATTCAATTCTTGTATTATTGGAGGACGCAACAGTAAGCTTTTTCAAAGTGAACGTGTCTGTTGATAGAATTTGGGTTGCAATGAGAACGGAAAGCTTCTGAAACTCGCCTAGATTTATGATTGGCCTCATTAGAGAGTATTTTTGTACTACAAGTGGATATTTCATGATTGGTTGACTTTACATGATCGTTAACTAGAGATGCTTGAATATTTGCTTCCGACAAGGAGGTTATGTTTTCGTCGGGGTTTGTCTGTCTTTCTGTTTGTCAATTATTCAGTTACTCTGTCTGTTATCAAGATAATTAAAAAAGTTATGGACGGATTTTTATGAAATTTACACGACTTGTTCGGTATATCTTCGAGTTCAAGCGTGAAGTTTTAATAATAATAATATCACGAAGAGTAAATGACCAAATTTCTGTATTGATCCGTTTTTGTTCGTTCATTTGTCACAGTTTTTGAATTTATGATTTTTAGCACAATAACTCATAAAACAATGAATGGATCTTCATGAAATTTATAGGAGTTGTTAGCAATGTTGAACGACATAAATCATTAAATTTTTAAGCAGATCGGTTGGTTCGTTTGTATGTTTGACTCATGTTTGTCATAACATTTTTTTGCAGCATAACTCAAAAAGTTATGAACGGATCCTCTACAAAATTTCACAAGTTGTTATCACAATCAATAGGCACAAATGATTAGATTTGAAGTTTATACAGAGAAAATCATGGTTTCGGAGCCAATCTTAATTTTTCGCTGCCGTTGCTTCGTTTGGCGGAGGTATGCCATCTCAGAGTGCTCTCTACTTTAGCTAATATTGTTGTCATGTTCTTCCATCTTTCCGAAACTTCCTTACACGTCTCTCCAATATACACAGCGTCCCAGTTCTTCCAGTCAATCCGATTCATCCACAGGGGATCATTACTGATACGAACTCGTTTAGTTGGGATGTGTCTTTCAGCTGCTCTCAGTATGCTCGTCTTCGAAAAACATGAGCATTGTTCTACACTGGCGTCTCTCATCGGGGTTTCGAAGTCAGTTGTTTCTATTTCAGTAGCCATTTCCTGAAAATTCGCTCGTCGATAGTCTGGTAGCTTGAGATGACTCACATTCGCGGTGCATTCATTGCCAGTTTTGAGCGTCAATTCAATCCTTTTGTGGTCTCCTAGCCGGTCTAGGATAGCTAGGTCAACAATTTCACAATCAGGAGTGGAGAATACCAGATCTAGAATATTACCGTATCTCGTAGGTTCATTAACGTGCTGAATCAGATGATAGTGACTGAGGAGTTCGAGCAGTTTACTGCTGGGGCTGGGCTGCACAAGGTACTCCAATCAATTGTGGGAGGTTGAAATCTCCCATTAGAATTGTTTCATTCGAAGTATTCAGTGCATTTTCGATCTTGTTGTAAAGTGCTGCATCAGTTTCAGCGGTATTGCGAGGGCTCCTATAGGCAAGCATAATATTTAACGACTGTCGAATGCCGAGACGAGCATGGGTAGTGATAAATTCATATTCTTTAGTTGCTGCAAAACCTTTACAATCTAGTATACAACGTTATATCTTTTTTGGAGAGGGAGCTTTCGCTTTGTATGGTACATGGTCGCAGACCCAACAGTGGGCGGAGTCTTGGGGGAGAGAGAGAGGTGTCGCAAGCACGGGCAACAACAGCTGGTGCGCTACATGTAATACCGCATAATGTTTGCTTATTTGCAGAGGATGCCAGTCTTCGATGCTAGCTAGGCTCGTAGTGTCAGTATTGTTGATATTCAAATTTCACGACAAGACCACTGACCTTTTTATCATGAAAACAGTTGTGGAGTCCCATTGTCATAATGGGCCTTCCGTTGGTTGAATCCATATCTCAGATAATGTATGGCTGACTGTAGCCGTTCACTCCTCTGGGGCTTTACAAGCATTTATCTGCATTATGTAGCACGCACCAGTGCCAGTGGCTTTCTCTGTTGGAGTGTGCTGTCAAGTTGACTCTAGTTTTACCTTAGTTCCTGATCACCCATTATTCGTACACGCCTCTGGTCCCTGACATTCTCCAATTCGCTCCCCCTTATTTTCCCTAACATCCGTTATTCGCATCCACCCTTTCTTCCCTTCCATTCGGTCTTTGGCTCTCACCTGTGTTCCTAACATTTCCATACTAGTTGCCTCTTCTATTCCGTAACATTTCTGCACGGAGATCGCTCGGAATATTGATAAAGCAAAGCCGGTGTCCGAAACACCGGCTTTGCTGCGTGTCTTCCAGTCAGGCTCATCCGAAAGAAGCGCGTCTTCTTCGATCGGGCGGGACTAAATTGGAGCAAAAGTCTCCCAGTCTTCTAGGGCTGATCAAACCATTTAAGAGACTTTTGCTTCCCCTCTATGGTGTTTTTATCTTCTCTTGATGGAGAGCTGAAGCTGTAGGGTTGAACAACGATGGGAAGTGAACTACACCGAAATTCGATGAATCTATGTATGGGAGCTTAGCTAATATATTCTCGTACCCCATCTGACGAGACTCCGTTACAAGATACAGCTGCATTTATCCGTATACCAAATTTATTTTGGAGTATTAGGAAAAAATAACTCTTCTTAAATACAAGATTAGGTGAAAGAGCGTCATGTATTTTGTAAATATATCTACACTAATTTTTGTCGAACATGCCACTATTTGCGCGGTTTTCTTGGTTAATAATGGGCCGAAGCTGAGGTTGCTCTAATCTCTTGTTGGCACTGGTGAAAAGCGGGGTGTTTTGACAATGAGCCGATGATCATCTTCAGGTCAAAGTTTCTCGATGCACTGGAGCTGGCAACTATTGTAGTGGATAAAATTGTAGCTAAATGTTGATGTCAAATGCAAGCCATTGCATCTATGAATTAAATAGAAACACAGGTTTTGCAGATATACTAGCATAAATAGAGATTAGGCATACTGTATTTCTATCAGGTTATTTTATAAAATTTAGGTTTTAGGTTTATAATGTAATTTAAAAAAAAAAAATTCACGCGGTATGTGCATGAACGGGATAGTTAATTTCAATGGTGCTACGGGAAATACAACTAAATACGCAACATATAAATTGACATTGTTTACGGACTAGGTGTTGAATATTCATTAGAAAAGCAAAGAAGCTGCTTATGGTGACCTGTACGGGCAGAAGTGGAAGGCCGAATAGCGTGCGGTCAATAACTAGCTGGATAACACCTGTTCTTTTGAGAAAGCAAAGACGATGGTGATGGCGACCCAACGAGTCACGGGCCGTCTAATAATAATTACTTCTGAAGAGAGACATTTGCAGTTATTTATTATAGTTTTTTTTTCTGAAGTGAATAAAAAGATGCGAAAGGACAATTATATGTTGAATCCAAAATTGAAAAATCGGCGCATACCGAAATTCACAGTTTTTGGTCGTAACTTTTTTTTTTATTCATTGTGAAGAGAAACCGTTGATACCATTGGATTCAGGAGAATTTTTTCTAAAAGGAAACACGTTAAATTAGGTATAAGTCCAATAAGAAAGAAATGCCCAGTGATCTCCTAGAGACGGGAGAGCTAAAGATCTACGGAATTTACTCTGTAATTATGGGAAAAGTATTGGGTCGACCAAAAAAATGAAAAACCAGTAGAAAGAGCTACATTTTCTTTACTAAATACTGCCAATGAGAAGCTTCTAGCACTAAAAATAAATGTGTAGCAAGCTAGAGAGTTTATCCATTATCTGCAGCAACTTTTTGTAACGTTGTTACTAAACCTATGTTACAAACGGGATGTTACCAACGGGGCCCATGGGAGAAGCCTGTATGGGTGCCAGCTGGGATGTGCTTGGGCAAGTGCTGGGTTTCCCTTATGGGATCCTTTCAAAAACGGTTTTTAAAAAAAGAGCTGGAACCCATATGGGCTTCTCAGATGGGCCCCACTGGGAACATCCCTCGTTATGCCCATATGGGCACAAGAAGGAATGTTCCATAGGGGCCCATTTTGGAAGCCCATATGGGTCCCAGTTACTTTTTCAAAAGTTTTTGGATGGGCATCTCGTGGGAGACCCAGAATTTGCCCATGCATATCCCACAAGTTTCTCATGGATTGCCCACTAAATCCTGTGCCTAGCCTGTGATCGAACCTACAACCTACAGATACCACTGACGCCTTAGCCCGCTCCGCCACGGACACCTATTTACATAACACTTCAGATTACTGCTAAAGCTAAAGCTCGATAAATATTTTTGAGGTATATGTTATAAACTACATTGTAACTTGAAGACAACGTGTATTTTCATGTTTTTAAAACAAATTGTATCTTAATGCAACATCCAAAACATTAGCCAATGTAGGATATAGCTCGGCAGCAAATCCGTTAACTGCATGGGAAACACCATATGTTGCCCATATTGGGAAATCCCTTATAGGTGTGATTTGGGAAGACCCACTAAATTGCTAATATGGGATACAGCTGGAAAGTCCATGCGTTACCCTTGTGGGAATCACCATATGCCACCCACAATAGGAAAACCCACAGGTACCAGCATGGGCCTCATGAGAGAATACCCACTATATTGCTAATGTCGGATTTAGCTGGGAAGCCCAGCCGTTACCCGAGTTGGTAACACCATATGTTGCCCATTTTGGGAAATTCCATATGTGTGTGATGTGGGAAGACCCACTAAATCGCTAATATGGGATGTCGTAGGGAAGCCCATTTGGTACTCATGTTGGAATCACTATACCTTGCCCGAAATGGAAAACCCCATTCGTGTCCACGTGGGCCTGATATGGGAAGTCCCATGATATTATTCATACGGGGTAGCGTTGGGATGCCCATGTGGTACCCATTTGGGAAACAGTATACGATGCCCATGTGGGATGCCCGACTGGTGCCCAGCTGAGTATGAGGTATGTTTACCCACCAACGCTCGTGTGAGGCATACAGCTGGGAATCCCACTTTTTACTCGTGTGGAATACACCACTCATTTCCCACGATGGGAAAGACCGCATGGACCCCAGATGATAAAGGCATGGTAGAGTCCAGTTTGGGTTTTTCCAGCTATAGCCCAGATTATGCCCATTTGTGCCCAGCAGTCGCCCATAGCCCATGTGGGGCCCACGAGCCATTGTTGCTCGGGTCCTTTGTTACGGTGCTATATTTTTCAAATTCTTTTTCTCCTCCTCATAACTCTGCAGGATTCTAAAAAATTCAGTTCTTATAAAGAAATTTCTTTGATTCTTAACTGCATATTTCTGCACTTTTATGGCCTCCGCCAAAAAAGGTATATTTTCGTCAATTTTGTCTCTATGTCTGTTTTTTGTCTGTCATGAAGATAATTCGAAAGCTATCGACGGATCTTTACAAAATATGCAGGGATTGTTACGTATATTGGGAAAAACAGATAATTGACTTTTGATGAAGATCCGTTCATCTACTTCTTTATCTGCCTCATTTTTATTCCTAATACCATAACTTGAAAAATTATGAACGGAATTTTATGAAATTTGCATGAGTTCTGAGGTAGCTATATGTAAATACCGGACGTTCCTAAATTATTTCCACAACATGAAAATTTAAGCTCCTCACGATAAAATAACCATATTTTACTCTATTGTTGCATATCCGAAAATGTCTACTTTGAAAGGTACGTTGACTTAATGGTCTTTAGTGCGATTCACTACTACTGCACTTTACTTCAGGTCTTGCAACTCGGAATGTACCGGTTTCACGCAGTCTTTAATGTATGGCTGTGAACGTTTCAGGAGACGGCACATGTCTATTGGGAAACCTGTCTCTGTACATTCTGGCAGCTCTCCTGGAATTACAGTTGCCCATGCCGTAAAACAGGTGCATATCTGCTAATTCACTATTTGGTAGTTGGTTCATGGTCGTCTGAAATCAGGTACGGTGCAGATTAGAGTGATCAATGCCAATAAATGACCGGTGTGCATCTTGATCTTCGTTGAAAAGTACAGTGGTCCGCCGATTAAGTGAATGGCAGTACTGACCGTTAAGTCAATGTACCTTCAAAAGTAGACATTTTCGGATATGCATTGACAGAGTAAAATATGGTTATTTTATTGTCAGGAACCTATAGTTTCATTTTGTGGAAAGAACTTAGGAACACCTGGTATATAACGAAGAGTAAAGATCAAGTTTTTGTGATGATCTATACGTTTGTTTCTTTGACTCTGTATTTGATTTTATTCCTGTTACTGTAATTATCTCAAAAAGCAGTAAACTAATCTTTATGAAATTTATCGGAAATGTTTTTAGTGTTGAAAGACAAAAATGATTAAATTTTGATGATGATCGGTAGATCTGTTTGTGTTTTTGACTAATGTTTGTCACACATTAGTCTGCGTTGCCAATAAGCTCTCGCTAAGTACACTCGGGGATCTATATTTTAGCATTGTATATCCACAAGTGATTTATTGTGTCGAATTGTGGGGCAGTGTATCAACGTCATCTAAGAAAAAGATCTCAACACTTATGAATAAAATACTACGTGCAATGCTGAAAGTACGAACAATAAACTGTGTACCTGAAACACACACGGGTGATACGTACAGAGACTTAGATTTATTACAATTTAACGACATTCATCTATATTTTTTGCTTAAATTAGCGCATAAGTTTCGATGTGACGATCAAGAATCTTTCAACAAATACCTTTCACCTCTTTTTGCCTCAGAATATTTATGGTATGCGAAGACAGAGATTCAGAATGCCTCATGTTAGGCTGGACGTCGAGAAACAAGGAACCATATCTCAATTAGTAAAGTTAGTAAATGAGACTGAAGAGGATATGCTTTTGCCAATGCCATCGTATCTTATAAAAATGCATTTTAAAATATCTGCTCATACTCATTACTAACTTGATCGACTGCTTCCATTTTGCTCAGCTTTATCACATGACGTGATTTATTGTTATTATTTGTGCTAGTACAGTTATGCATTTTTTATATATAATTGTGTAACTATAGGTTTTTTCCCTTTCCTTCATCTTTTAATTTGCCCAGGAAGCCATAGTGCTTAGAGCTGTCCAGTATCATTACGTGTCTGTGTTTACTGTATATCAATGCATGCTGCTTACTGCTGAATTGTGTAAAAGTTTGAACGATAACAATCATACTAACAATCATGTTTTTCACGGTTCTAGTTGAAAAAATAGTAATGCTTTGGCGATTTATTTTCTAGCTTTTATACCCGGTACTATATCACTGATTTTTTTTTTGTGCTGCAGGGTTTATGTTCAATATGCGAGACCCTTCTTATTCAAATATTTTTTTCTGTACTGCAGGATTTATTTCCTTGTCCTTTGTGCTTGCTTTTTTTTTTCATTTGTTACCCTTTTTTGGTCCAAGAAGCGAAGGAGCTTATAGTGACCTTGTGTCCCTCGTTGAAAGTTTTAATTGTGATCATCTATGTTTCTTTCATGCTCTGACAAATAAATTTCTATAGAGTTTCAATGTTTGCTAGTAGCATAACTGTAAAAGTTAGGGACGGATCTTCAACAATAAAATAACAGATTTTAGTGTTGATACAAAGGAAGTCGTAGTTTCAGAACCAAGTTGAATTTTTCATTATCGTTGCCTTGCTTGGCGAAGGTAAGCGCTCTCACTACCAGAGTGCTCTGGTTTCAACTTTGAATCTCATGAATGTCTTGTGAATAATGGATTCATCAATGTATCTTTAACAAAAGTTAAATTATCTATTCCTCCTAACGTACCCAACAATTCCTTTAAATTCTGTAATGATCCGTCCATAGAAAAACAAATAGACAGACAAATAAGCAGCAACCCAAACAGACAAACTCGACGAAAGCATAACCTCGGAGGCAATGGGAATAATTTCAATAATCAAACTTCAATTTTCTATTATGCCAACATTTCGAATCTTTTTTTCTTGTTCTCGTAACTCTACAATCATTCTAAAACTTGTTTCATATCTCCTATGAGAAATTGTTCTAACTGTTAACTCCAACTTTTGTACTTTTATTTTACTTTGGAACTCATGAATATTTTACCGGCAAAGGATTAAGGATTTGTAATTATACATTGAAATCCTATAGACACACTAAAAAAATAAAATCTATCGATACACTTATAAGTCTAATAGCTTGACTACGGGATTCCCTGCTTGTTTGCTTGTCTGTCACCGTGCACACAATCTTCACTATGACCAAATAGAAAACTAGAGCATTCTGAGTGCGCATACCAACGCCAAGCAAATCAACGGTAATTGAAAAATCGGAATTGGTTATAAAACTATGTTACAAAAGCTGCCATTATAGTCGAAAAGTGCAAATGACCCTTTTGTGGCACTGCTGAAAAAGAAATAAGTTTTTGAACCAATTTGAATTCATTAAAACTGCTGCCTTGCTTGGCGGAAGTATACGCTGTCAGAGTGCTCCAGTTACACATTAGGACTCTATTACTCTATTCAATACTTCAATCATGACATTAACAGTTACATTACGCATCACTTCATCATTACTTCTTTTGTTATTTTATTCATTGGTTTAGACATTACTTTGTTCATTACAATAAATATCATACTTATTCGTTATTATCGTGGTTTATTCATTGCTTTATTTACTACTTCATTCACTACCTCATTAGATACTTCAATAATCATTTCATTCATTCATTTCATCGATAATTTATTCGTTCATATATTAATATCGTAAATTAACCTTTCATTCATCTATTGATTCATGGTAGTGGTGATGTAAAATCATCGATCTAAAAAGGAGTAGCGATGTCAAGAATATCATACTAGTTTGTGAACAAACTTATCCTCTTTTCCGATAGCTTCGAAGATTCATAGAAAATTTTATGAAATAGAATGCTGTAAGGTTAAAGAAATTGAGAAATAATCATTTTCTTTAAATTTAATCTTGGTACACACCTGGTGCAAGTTTGGTTACAGAGAAAGTTTCTGTTTGGATTGGTATAATCGGAACTAGCGAAGCTATTGAACCGATTACTGTGAAGGTAGCTTCAGAAGGAAGAATTGTTTACATTTTCTCAATGAGGAATTGTCTTTCAACTAGTTACTGAATACGGATATAGGCTTCATTGTGTTTAGTAAGACAGAAATGCTCTCGATGCCGAAAAGGTGCTCGGCTTGGAGCCACCTTGGTGCCCCTGAGTAGTTACTAAACTACCGATAGTTAGGTTTGCTCAGCCTGTGGTGGGGCGTGGCACCCTATAGGGGGACCCTGTATTACAGTAGCTTCACCATTAGCTAGGCTTTGAGGACGTCTGTCTTTCCTGCATATCTTCCTTCCTCCCTTCCCATCTCTTGCTCCTGCTGATTTTTCTTTTTTCTGTTCTTCGACTCTCGTTGTTCCTGGATGCGTTGGTCCTATGCGGAAACATCCTCGTGCTTAAGTTCCACGTACGGTATCTATCTTGATGCTAGAAGTTTTTTCTCGCTTCCTCTGTGAGACCAGCTTTGTTGTGCAAACTGAGAGTTGAATTTCTGAACATAATGATACCTATAGTTTCCCCTTTTTATTCTTCTTCAATAGTTCTATCGAGAGAACTTTGCTCCTAATAGAAAAAAACAACTAATTGAGATATACAGACCTATCGCCTTGAAGTTAATGGATGTGCCGTACTACATTTGTATTTTTGTTTTTGCAGACTTGTTGATTTTGCCCACTCACTGAAGCCTTGGTAGTACCCTTTGTTGTACCCTTAACTGAACCCTTAGCCGTGCCCTTAACTCCAAACTTAATTGTACCCTTGAGTGCGCCCTTGGTTGTATTCCTGGATTGTGCCTTTCAGTGAGACCCTAACGGTATTCTTTGTGCCAAGAACTCTGATCACCGATGCTGGTGTTTACGTGTGACAGTTTTGTTATTTAGAACTACTTGTGATTGAGAAGTAACCTCCAGGACTCTTATCTGTGCCTTAATTTTTTTTGCAATAAACCCTTTACTTATGGTACCTTCGCGTGGTGATATTATCCTGCTGGTCTAGTTAATTAGTACGTAGTAAATCGCAATTAGAGAAGAGCTTCTACACCGCCCGGCCAGCTTTGCTCATTTTTTATGTAACTGTCAATAAAAAAGATCCTAATTCGTGGTTATCAAAAGACGAAAACCGTTCTAAAGCCTAATAGAGCAATCGAGCTATCCAGCCTTGTGTGAAACTTCTATCTGTAGGAACTTCTTCCGAAGTGACAGCAGTTACAAGAAAAAAGTCAAGCCTTCAAACATGATATTACATATTCCTAGTTATCTGCGACGAAATTCACGATATTGGCCAAGCGGGCCGCTTGGTCTCATGTTGATCTTACAAGTTATGCAATTTGATAGAAAGTCGTTTCTGTTAATTTCGAGCTAATTGGTGTCAAATTTCTTAAAGAAAGCAATGGTTGAAAATTCGCTGCAGCTCCCTCTTAAGGCATGCGTCAGTGGATAATTAAATTGAAAGTTGAAAAGAAAGTTGAAGTGGAAGTTGAGAGGAAAATGGAACAAGTGTAGACATACGGTAGCTTCAGGGTTTCACTCGTGCATGGAATATAACACTACTTATATTTTCGGGTGGGAATAAGAACCCAACCAACGAAGGACTGAGGTCCTACTTTCAATTGCATTGACCCGTCGATGTGACGATATTCGTCGACAAGTGGTCACGACTAAGTTTAATTTAAACTCTGGTGATTCCTCCCGTTACACTCTTTGTTTCCTGGGTCAGAGGGTCCCGTAGGTTACCTTGAAGCCAATGCTGACCAGAAGCAAAGTTACCTGGAATGGTATTGCGCCAGCAAATGCTCTACTGGACTGAGAAAAAATTACTTAAAGATCGAATTTAGCAGGATGTCTAAACCAATTTTATCCATCTCGTTCGAGCAAATTAAAGCAATATGCAGTCCAGTTTTTTCCCTTTATCACTATTACAATGTGCAGTGGCTGAGTTTTCTTAAAATTTCATTTTAAATGATTGCGATTCCAATTACATTGTCAATGGTATAAAAACAATTTGTTTCCAGGTTAATATGATGGTAGCCAACAGAAGACGTACACTACATGTCAAAGTTTCGTTAATAAGCTACACATTTGTAGAACGTTCATTCGCAATACAATTATTAAACTAATATTTTCCATTTGCATTTCCCGCAACTTACAATAATTTTGCACTTAAAGCATCAATTTCCGGGCGGGGCGCTAATGCCTGTGATGGTGATGCGGAGCATCTTCGCCTAGTATTAATGTTCGGGCAATTTTTTTCCTGTAGGAAACAACGAGGCGGTCGCTCGATCGACTTTGCAAGCCTTTTACCTGAGCTAGGCCTTTGGGACGTCTGCCTGCCGTGCCCACTGTACTTCCTGTTTGTAATGCTCTCTTCTATTTTTTTCTTATTTATTCTCCATTTGCCTTTCGTATGATAGTTGATCCTGTGTGGGTAGACGCTCATGCAGGGGTTTCGCGTTTCTGACTACACTTACATGTTCCTTCATATACCTATCTTGAAATACGGAGCTGTGTCCAGAGAGGCTAAAGAACGTATTCAGCATATGGGTACTATTCACAGTCCCAGATATTCACTGTGTAGATGAGATACATACCAAATACTACACGTTGTTATTCCTGCAGTAAAAGCAGGATTAACTATGTCATGTAATAAAGGATTGAAAATGTGTGCTTGTGCTTCACAGTCAATAAAATATGCACATGTGACCAGTCATGATAATAAATGAGGAGTACGGCACTGAACACTCGTCTTTGTTTAACTGAAACTTCCAATATACAAGCAGCAATAACAAAGCTTTTAATATTGGGATGCAATAATATATTGCTTTCAGGGTCTGTAAGGGAGCTTTCAAAAGTCATAAGAGGTTGGGACACGTGACGTAAAAGCCGAAGCAAGTGCTCTCATTGGGCGGTGCAGAGAAAGATAAAGTTGAGAAATAAAAACAATCACAGAGGAAGCAGGAGGTTTGTTTTGTCGTCCGATATATATTTCCTACTCAAAATATACAAAGCCGTATTTGCACGTGCCGTCGCAGAAAATAAAAAGGACAAACTAGTGAATAAACTGGACTGCGGAAGATTGAAATGAAGGACTATTGAGAGAAATGACTTGACAATTATGTTGCTTGAAAAGACAATTCTCTTGTTATAACAGCAAACCAGCAGAAATATTTAACAGTAAGGATTACATGAGTTAAATCATGATAATAGTTACTAGAGGTGCTGTAGGAAATGCAGAGTTGTGTTTTCGTTGAGCTTGCTGAAGCTCAGATGAAACTTCGTTTGAAGACTGTAAAACTTTACTCCTTTTGGTTACTCAACGGCCCTTCAGCATCTAGAGGTGGAAGAACATCTCCTGTGATCAGGTGCGTGTGATGGCTAAGCCGTTTAATACAGGACGTCACGTTCTTATTGGTTTGCTAACTGCCGGAGAAAAGAACAAATGACGTCATTTTTATTGCTATATGAGCACGCAAAACCGGTTTTGCTTGCAGTGGAACAGATCGTTTTGCTGGAAGCACATTTTCATGAATGTTGGTACGATGGCATCAGCCACTAAGAATCTTACTATCACCCGCGAACGAAGTGAAAGCGGTGATAATGTTTTCGTTGAAGATGTAAGTATGTATATATAAATTTGAATACTTAGGGAGTAGCCCTTCACTGATACAGGTTTGGTTAAACAATACGCCGTATTTGTGATTGACAAATCTTTTATTAAGATTTTCTAGTTCGCAGATCCTGCAGATGATGTCTTGACTGTTGGTGAGATGAACCAGTTGAGCAAAACTGAAGTCTTGATACATTGTGCTGCGACGCGTTTCGACCTGATCGACGGGTCATCTTCAGGCTGTAGTGGTGCAGTGAGAGTTGCTCAGCTGTTGTGAGTAGCTGGCAAGGACTGATTCCATGAAGGATGCCAACTCTATTCATAAACTTAGGCGCGATGTGGTTGGCGAAGGCGGTCGCTGCTTGGCTGGAAAGCTGAGCTGATGTCCAGTGGTGAGCTTGAGGGTCCTGCAGGAGCCAGTAGTTTAACTATTGATAGCTGGTTGACAGTTTCTGATGGGAGGCGATTCCATAATTTGAAGTCGGAGGTAGTCAGTGCAGCGGTGCAGTATTGCTGCAGTTGTCAATCAGAAATACGGCGTATTATTTAACCAAGCATATATACATTTCTATATATTTCGAAACGGGCTATTAGATGGCTAAGAATATTCATATACGGCCTGCTAAGTGGCTTTCTGGTTCGATAGAGGTACCAAAATCCTGGCCACCTAACTGCCCCAATCTTCAAAAAGTATAAAAAAAAAAACATATTAAACCACCGTGGATTTATTCAAATTTGGTCTTATTTTGAAGAAAAATAAGTCTACGTTCCAACGCACGCCCACTTCTCGATAGTAAAACGGGAAAAAGTTTGTGTGCTGCCACCATCCACCTCGACCATCCCCCTTCGTACCAGTCCCCTTACAATGAGCTCTTATCCCGCCAACCTTGTAGGTTAGGCTCTGTAGGACTGGTTCCCGTAGTGAAAAAATGTCGCTTAGAACACACGGGATATAGACCTATATATGACATAGGACATTAGCAGAACCAGTCCTGGCCCCTAACCTGCAAGGTTCTTGGAAGGGATGTACCTCTATCAGACCTATGCGACATATATGCAGTATAGATATATATTTGTATATACATAAATATATATGTTATTTTCTACAGATACCATAAATGTAGATTTCAATTAGAAGCAGTTAGAGAAATCTTGATATCCATGCCGTGCGTTTCGTTGTTCTTCAGCTCATCAAGAGAGATGGTCAAAGTTGGTCAATTTAGTTCTCGAAATCTTGCAAAGTTTAGAAAGGTTACCATAGGAAGATGTAGCTATGATACCGGCTGTTCCAAAAGTATAAATGAAATTTCCAATCAAGCAAATGTTTCTAATCGAAATATATATGTATATATAAATATATTTAAGAATTAAATCTGTAGCAAATAATTTAGTTGAAATTTTATTACCCACGACGCGTCTCGTTGTAACCTCACCGCTTCAACGATTGGTTTCGAGCTACTCAAGTTCTGCTGTAAGGATGCATCGCTTCTCCTTTTCGACAAGCATTGTATGTTCCTGCCGATCTTCTACGTTTCGAGAAATCTATATCTGCAGTTGCACTTCCGAGTCGAATTTTGGACTAAAGTTTGTTATGTTTACGCCAGCTGTAGGATTCGTAACTATTATGGAGTCTACCATGCTGATGTGCCACCTATTGAAACCCGTACAGGTTGTAAGCTGTCGCTTTCGGCACCTCTGTGTGTCTGTACTTAGTGCAGTAGCTGAAGTAAACAGGATGGACTTGGTTTAAAAAAAACACAAAACATTTGTATTAGAGAAAATGTCATTTATAACTTTCGTCCAACCGGTATCATATTTATATCTTTATGTGATAACCGCTGAAATTTGAATGATGTCAACGAAATATTCTTCTCCATCTACGATCCTCCCAACTGATGAGCTGAGGTTACAGCGAAACGCGTCGTGGGTAATAAAATTTCAACTAAATTATTTGCTACTGATCAAATTATTCAATATGTACGCCATCTAGAACCAGAATAAATATATTTGTGTATTTTTCTGTCCACCCAATAAGTGGCCGATGGAGTTGAGCAATCTTCATAATTTTTTGTAGGGAGTTTTGTGGGTTGACCTAGATGTGACCCATGCCAAAAAAATGATGGCGTTGAATTTTCCTCCACTGGGTCGAATTTGCCTCCACTGCGGTAGATCATCTCACGCCACGAGGCTTTCCATTTTTTCCTACGTTATTATTAAGAGATCTTCACAGAGCAGTCAGCTTGGAGCTAGCCATGTTGGACACAGCATCTATGTGAGAAATAAGGATTAACTGGCCATCAAAATTGATTTCGTTGCATTTGTTCCCAACGCGGGTGATGGTCTTACGCCACGAAGCGTTCTAGTTTAAATTGCAAGCGCCTTTTCATATACTGAAAACTTAATTAAGCTCACAAACCTGCTGGTCTTGGAGCTACGCAAGTTAGATGACTTATAATTCCCGGATAAAACAAGGACAATAATGTTAATGATCTGTTGTTACACTAGTGTTGGAATAAGCAAAACCGAGGACAGATGGGAGTCTACAGAGATCAACCTTAACCTTGCACTTTAGTTTAACAAACTTTCTCCGTGTTTTTATACTAAATTGGAAACGAGATTATGTTAAAACAAAATTGATCCTCGACCGCAAGCGAGATAACACAACAGAATAGATACTCTCAGGGCTTAATTAGTTTTTCTCGCTTCTAGAAGTATAGATCAGCTAACATGCGGGAAGTATAAGAGAAGAAGAAAGAAAGAAAACAGAAAGGGAATTGATTGAGAGGAGCCGTGTGACGAAGAAAAACAGATTACACTTGAGAAACTTTTATTCTAGTAGGACAAGCAGGAGAGAGGAAAGGGAACTATCATGTCTTAGACCCCTCAAGGGGCATTGGAAAGGCCGTAGGCCATAGGGGTTACGTTGTTGCCCCATCCTCATCAGGGAGGCCCTGTAGGTTACCTTAGCCATTCGCTAGGCCTTCGGGACGTCGGTTTTTTGTACCCACATTGCTTCCTTCAGATTTTACACTGCTACTGATCTTACTTTCGTCTGTTCTTCCTCGTCTTTCTCGTCCTGTTGTTCCCACACACATTGATCATGTGTGGGAACACTCTCGTGCATGTGTGCAAAGTTTCTATCGATATGCTATAAGACCCTTCTTTTTTTCTCTGTGACATCATGCGGAAACAGAGGCTTAAACCACTGATTAGAACTTAATTTAAGTGAACTTGGGTGAAAAACTATAAATTGAGGCAGCCACACCTTGGTGCTTATGTAAGCAACGAAGAAAAGACTCAACACACGCAACAAATTTTTTTGGGGGGTTTTGAAAGAAACACAGAAACTTTCTAAGAAAGGAAAACTTTCTCATGCCGCAAGGCAGAGATAATCCTCACTTCTCGAAAATATTGTAATATTTGTTACTCCTCTAAATAATCGACAAGAAACAATCTAAAACTTTTAGCGGGTATTGATTACCAGAATCCGAAGTCGTCATGAGCTCTACTAGCAACAAACTCTCATTATTTTCATTAATGCTTAAATCAAAGAAGCTATAACCTAAAACTGCCGAACCTCAAGTCTTCTATACGTTTCAAATAACGCCATTCGTACGAGACGCCTCATTTTGGTCCGTCGGCACAGAGTTGAGCGATTCCTAAGATCATAGATATCGGGTAATATTATAAAGGACTGTTGCTCGACATCTGCCAGCCAGGTGTGTACTGAGATTATACGAGAGATAAGCGATGCAAGTATCCTTGTTGTATGCCAAAGTTGTTGAGAAAATTATGCCATCAAATTTAACCTAATTCTACTGATGTGCCAGGTATAGAGCGCAAAAGCTTACTGAGCCTGCCCCTGCTCAACAGCAGTGCCGGATAAACCAGCTGTCAACTCCTTCATCCCTCGATCCGGTGGTCCATTGTGGAGCGGAGTGCTACCCTCCTGGTTATCAAAACGTTATAGACATTCTGTTCCCAAGCCAGGGAAAAAGTCATGTTGTTCGGCAAAGCAGGCCCAATATGTTTCAGCCGTTTGTAGTTTAACTAGGAGGACACAGGCCGACCTAGCCCAGAAATCGACACGGTCGAGGTTGGGACTCGGCGAGGGGAGGAGCAGTTACCACGAGCCCCACGTCGAAGACCCTATAGATCAGCCCATCTGCGATCGACTACAGCCGTACACTCCTCAGGGCCTTAGACTGGATGTATCTGCTGTACGATCGAGTTCATACAGGTTTACTATTTGAGACATGGGTTCAATGTACCTCTAAACTAACTTAACCGAACCTAAACTAACCTAACCAAACCTTAACTGAGCTAACTTAAACTAACCTCACCTATACAAACCTAAACTAATCTAGTTACATATATTACATTATCTTTGATATATACATTTATTTATTACTAGTGGCCCGCGCCGTCATTATAAATGACGGTAGAAAATTAGCACCTCAGGGAAACCCCCTGTCTCCTGTGCTTAGTACTTAGTACTTAGTACTTAGAGGCTTCTTTAATGAAAATTCAGCATTCTAACTGGAGCGCCCAAGTGCGACCCCCGTATCCAAGATACCGTCATCGGCACCTGAATTTTCTCCTATCTTATTCCCATAGAGCGTGACGGGAAAGATATAAATATATAAATAAATAAATAAAAACACGACGTGAATTATTATATAGTACTGATTTAAATGTACATTTAGACATTGTTGACCACGGTCTATTAGCCTTGTATTATTCGATACTTTTAAACTTATGTATCTATTTCTGGTATATATTACAAAAAGTCATGCACGGTTTGATTTTTTACACAGTCTTAAAACGAAACTTAGCGACAGAACCATCGTAGTTGAAAGCATTTTTACTCAACCAAGACGCAATAGAAGAATAATCGATAAAACAAAATTATTAAATACTAAAAATTACGACAAACATTCAAGGATTTAATTAAATTCAAAGATGAGGGGATATACGCAAACATAGCCAATTGAAACTTAAACATAACTAAAACACATTACTATGGTTTTCACTTGGCGTGTTATACTGTTTTTCGCTAATAATTCGTAAACGAATAGTTGGATCACTATGGTACTTCAACGCAAAACCTACAACCCTACCTAATTTATGGCCCACATAGAATATTGTTATATGTGTAGACAGAGGAGTTCACTCTTGTATATTAGGCCTATGTTAAGCTGAAGCCTGGAAATCGCGTCTACACGTTCGAACGACGACCCAGTGTTGCCAGATTGCTTAGGTGAAATATATGACAAAATTTAATATGGCTTCTGAAGTCCATGCTCATAGTGATCAGACAATTCGTTTGCGAATTATTAGCGAAAAACAATGTTACATGACCTGTGAAAACCATAGTAGTGGTTAACAATAAAAAGCGGAATGGCACTATTTTGGTCAGTTAAAATAGGTTTTTGCAGGTAATATCATTTAAAGATTAATATCAGCGTCAAAAAGATGTGTTTTCTATTATTCGACCTCCAATTCAGAGTAGATGACTTGTTTCTTAAACTAACTTTATATTAGACGAATTGCGATTAGATGAATTGTTCCTCAGACGAATTTGACACTAGATAAGCTTGTTTTAGACGAATTGAGTTAGATGAATTTACCGGCACCCCAGAGGAGCAACTTTTACACATCCTTAACTATTTCTGTATCCTGTAGCCTGCTTTCGCAAGGGGGACATCTTGTTTTGCTGGTGGCAGTGTTCCCGACGCATTTCTGTTTGTTAAGTTATAGTTGGGCACCCAAGATTAGGTTGAGTTCGGTCAGGATGAGCCACTTTGGTTCAGGTTTGTTATGTTAGGTCAGGTTGAGTCAGATTGGGTCATTGTTAGGCACGGATACGTCGGGTTAGGTCAAATTGGGTTGACCGGATTCCAGGTGTTCAGCTTTGATTTCTCTACACGTGGTTACATTTTTGTCAGGTTTACTTCACATGTACATCTGGCTCTATTTTAAGCCCAATGCAGACATGCAGCAAAAATCGCCGGGAGTGGGATTTTGCCCGCAAATGCTCCACCAGACTCGGCAAAAAAGTTGCCTGAAGAGAGAGTTCAGCAGGGCGCGTCGAAGCCAATCTTTTTCGTAGCTTTCAAGCAATTTAAAGCAACTTACAGTCCAGTTTTCTCTGTTATCAATTGACTACTATGGTGTGTAATGCCTCCATTTTTCTTAAAACGTCACGTTAAATGGTGGCGATTGTAACTGTAATGTCAAAAGTATATTACAACGATGATAGCCGAAGAAAACTTGCACCTCAAAACTTTGTTTAGAATCTATAAGATAGCACAAAACATTTAGTTGCTGAGTACTATGCACATTAAATTAAAAACCTGCGAGTAAACAAGCAATAAAATTTAATTAATTAATCGTTACAATTTCTTGTCCATGCAACTTCTAAAAACTTTAATCTAGGACATTGCAATTCTTAGAACATTTCCCCCGTTACGTGTGCATTGAAATGCCGTGCCAAGCTTGACGATCCGAGAATCTTGTCTGGTCGAGAGCAACGAAGATATCGCTCGTCTGTGCACGGCTTTCGATCGACCCTTTTGGGCACTTGCTAGTACACTTGACATCTCTCCTGCATCGAAGCTAATTTATACGTGTTCCAATATCGATAGTACGTATTTCCGTTCAAGTGCATACGCTTTCTCTCAAGCTGATTATAGATTTTTAACTCGGGTGCTTTGGTCTTTTTGTCGAGTTAGTCTTTTTTTTTTTCTGTCCGTCTGTCACTTAGATAACTCAGAAAGTATGGACGGATCTTTACGAAATTTACAGGATTTGTTAGGCATGTCAGGAGTAATAAATGATTTAGTTTTGGTGAAGATCATTTCAACCGTTTGGTTGTCTGTTTGTCTGCCTCTTTTTTTGTAACATAACTCAAACAGTTTATATATAAATATATATGGATGGATGGATTATCGAAAAATTTGCTTCCAATTGTCGTGAATGTTACGAAAAGCAAGTGACCAATTTTTGTGATGATCTGTCGGTCCGTTTGTTTGCCTGTTTGTATCTGATTGATTTTATGTTTGTCAGCAGCGTAACCAATGAAAGTCATGAATGGATCTTATGAAATTTATAAAAATTGTTATAGAAATTTTAAAAGCTACACATGACCATATATTGGTGATGATCGGTTCGTACGTTTGCGTGTTTAGCAAATGTTTGTCAAAACATAACTCAAGAAAATATGCATGGAGATTACTTAAATTTTTAGGAATAATTGTTAGGATTGTTAAAAGACACACATGCCAAAATTTTGTTGATGATCAGTTCGTCCGTTTGTGTGTTTGACGGAGTTTTGTCGTAAAGTTTGACAGAAAATAACTCGAAAAACTATAGACGCATGTTCATGAAATTTGCATGAATCGTGTCAATGTTAAAAAGCACAAATGACCAGCTTTTGGTGATGATCGGTCCATTCGTTTCTGTGTTTGACTAGATGTTGTCTGAGTGTTTCTCAGGATATAACTCAAAATATTGAGGACGGATCGTCAAGAAAGTTACAAAAATTGTCGTTGATGTTATGAGACACAAATGACCACATTTGGCGATGATGAGTAGGAAGAAACTCTGCTTTCAGGACCAATATGATTTTTTCGTTAACATTGCATTAGTTGGCGGAGGTATGCACTCTCAGAGGGCTCGAGTTCTTGCTGGTTTACGATTGGTTTCATGGGAATGGGATATCTTGTGATATTTAGCTTTTTTAAGTGGTTGATGAAGGATGGCAATATTGTTCTAGTAGATTGCTTTGTTGAACCTGTTAGTACTATGCTATAAATTATAATCTAATGTCATGCTAAACGTCCATGTTGTTGTCCCTAACATGCAACAACTTTGCTGTGCGTTAGTGATATTCATTTTTTTGTTTGTGATGAAAGCCAATGATGAACACCTTTATAAGGCAAATACAAGGAATGAGAGACGTATTTCAGCTAATCGATCCACGTGACGTCATAGCTAAATGAGTGTAAGCGAGGCTTATAACTTCTGCTTCTTCCTGGGTGTCACGCCACGCCAGGCGCCCACTCACCATCCGACTCCAGTCACTCTTCACGCAGCTCCGAAAACAGTATAGTCACCCCTAGCGACGGTCAGTGGGCCTAGCATTCTTGGGTCCGTCGCCTGGCGGTCTCCTCACAGTAAAGTAAACTTTACTTTACTGTGGTCTCCTCTCCAGCGCGTAGGCCTACTCCGCTGGGAGTACACTGCCTGTCATACGTGCTGAGGCTCACACCTGTAGCTTGGTTGAGATACCGCTGGAATGTATATTTAACGCTCGTGTTTGTTCTCTAGTGTTGCCAACTGTGTACCATAGAGACAACTGTTTATCTGTGTAACTTTAACTAGTAATCTCTGAAGTTTATATTTGTACAGTCATTTGCAAAAGTTTAAGACCACCCACAGAATTTGACCTAAATCAAGAAATAACCCTTTTTGGAAGAGTGGTGTACAAGTTTGAGCATGTGGCGGGCGTAACGATAGCCGCAGGCGGTCAGAGAAGTGTGTTCGTGCGTCAGTTACCTCACAGCACTCACAGGAGAAGGTTGTAGCTTCACGACAGCAGAACATTTATTTATTAGAAATGGGCAGAAAAGCTTCTCTTACCGAAGTCCAGAGGGCTAAAAATTGTACTCTAACATGACGAAGGTTATTCTGAACGCCAGATTTCTCTAAAGATGAGATGCAGCAAGACTGCAGTTAACAATGCAATACGCAAGTTTGAACATGATGGCCAGTATTCAGACAAGAAGA
>LQNS02278102.1:4685352-4706224 GCA_001587735.2 Parhyale hawaiensis | reverse complement strand
TTTCCACAAGAATTAGTTTTATCTTGTCATGCTTGACGTTGGCGAAGCAGCTCTGAGCGTTGATGTGCATGATGGTTATACTTCTGTTGCTAGCTGAAGTTGAAAGTGGGTTTTTGCCTTTAGACGTAGAGTGTGAGGAATGCGACTGTTAGCGTTTGAGGCTGGTGTCAGAAGCTGTAGTTGTCAAGGTCGCGCTGGTTTGGCAGGATATGTTACCGCAGGAGCGTTACATAGGGCGCTGTCTGAACCGCCCCACCGTGTTTCGTTCACTGTTCTACACTCAGTGATTTTCAGTGTCCAAACTTCCGTGACTTTTCCTAATTTCTTATTAGTATCAATGAAATTCCAAGATACCTGCACATTATAGCTAACAATCGTGATAAATATAACTACTTTAGAAAATTCGGCGCTAAGATTTCCGTGAACGCCCGCTTCTGGATAGCATCACAGCAGCAGCTATGCATTGTTAGTCGCCAACTAGCACTGTTTCTGTTTTCTGCACCAACTATCAGTGCAGTGCCGCTGTGCAGTTGTCTATATCTTCTGCAGTTACCGTGAAAGTATGACAACTGCGGCAGGTGTGCAGCTGGAGCATTCAAGCTGTACGGTCCGGTGAAATATTCTTATATTCAAATTTAATGAACAATAAAATCTTAGCCGTAATTTTTTTGAATAATAGTTGAATAATAGTTCAAATAATAGTTGAATAAATGACCTTGAGACTCTGAAGAAAAGAATCCGATATTGATGAAGTTATAAGCATTTTTATTGGGCGGCACAAATTTGTCTCGCCTTGGCCCTCAAGCGGCTGCAAAAATTGGTAACGGAGAGGGTTAATGCGGTAAAAACTGTTCCCTGTAGCATAGGCGTGAAACTCGCCATTCGCTATGTGCAGCTCCGTACGGGCATCGGTGTACGTGCGGACGGCGTTCAGCCTCGTTTGCTGTGCCTGTTCGCTGTATCGCAGATTAGATTAGGTTAGGCTAAGTTAGGTAAGGTTAGGTTAGGTAACGTTGGGTAAGGTTAGGTAAATTTAGGTTAGGTAAGGTTGTTTTAGGTTAGGTAAAGTTAGGTTAGGTAAGGTAAAGTTAGGTAAGGTTAGGTTAGGTGAGGTAAGGTTCAGTAAGGTTAGGTTAGGCTAGGTTAGGTTAGGTAGTGCTTATTGTAGTGCTTCTGGATCTTGTTGCTCGGCAAGAAAGCTTACTTGAACGCAAGCACACTGATGAGGGCACACAGACAGAATGGCGAGTTTGACGCCAGTGCTTCACGGTATCCCATGCATGCGACGCTGAATCAGTTGCCGCTGTTCCATAACGTAACTTTTTGGCTTAGGTATAACTTCCAACGTGCAAGTTAAGCAGGTTGCTTCACAGTGGAAGCAACATTCTGGCATTGGTGTGTGAAGTGGCCCCTACAACAGTGATTTCTTAAAAGAGTAGGAATAACTAAGCATCAAAAAGAAGATAAGCATCGTAAATAAATGAGATGAAGGTAAAAAGTATCAGTGGTTGCAATGTTCCTTAGCGTTATTGAAAACATGCGCGCAGAGGTAAAGCAATAATAATAATTGAGAAGCGCATTAGAACTTTCAATTTGCTCTGGAAACAAAAATCTGAGCAGCACCCAACAGTGCGGAAATTCCATTAATAGCGACTAGTCGCTGGTCCGGACAGACCAGATTAATAGAGGATTGCCAGTATTTTGTTGGATAGTTACGTGTCATCGGCAGGGACAGTGCCATAAAGATAAGCTCATGTCGTTAGTTTAACTTGCAAGGAAATTCAATTGTGAGCGTTGGTTGAGATGGCTTCAAAGCCAATTCTGCTCTAGAAGCATGAGTTTTAGGCAGTCTAAGGGTAACCAGTAAAGGATTTAACACTGGGAATTTCCCAAAGTCCCAATCGATGTCACATTAACCTATTCTAAGTAATCTACTATATAATAATTCACGTCGTGTTTTTATTAATTTATTTATATATTTATATCTTTCCTGTCACGCTCTATGGGAATAAGATAGGAGAAAATTCAGATTTCAAAATGTAAAAAAAAAGTGGGTACCTTGCAATTTTTTTTCGGCGAAAAAAAAAGTTGGGTACCTTGCAATCTTTTTCTTCAGTATTAGATAGGGGAAAAATGAGGAAGCCCAAAAGACAGCGGGGGTTTTGGTGAAGTGTTAATTTTTTGCCGTCATTTATAATGACGGCATGGGCCACTAGTTAATAATAAGATGCAACTAAACAAGAACAAACTACTTAACGTTCGCTTCACCACTCCACATTCATAGCCAGGCCAACTTGTTTATAAAGCACGGAAACCAAAATATCAGAGAAGTATATCTTTTCTTCAATCATTTCGTTCATTAACAAAGCACATTAATTCAAGCCTAAGCCCAACTCATAGAAGTGAAGGGCTCGATTTAGGCCACTTGTACACGATATAGCTACTGTATAATATACTCTAGTTCCTACAGTCGGCCTATGACCTACAACGATGACTTCCCGTGCATTAAAGGTTGGCTAAAAGACGAGCCAAGAATCCCATCCCCAGAAAGGCATCGGCACCGCCAGAGTTACGGTCGTCACGGTAGCTTCAGCGCAGAGTGAACCGCAGGCCATGCAGGGCGGGCCTCCTAGTGCCAGAGTACAGACCTCGTCATCCGTCCATGTATCTAATAGAAGTCCCGAAATGCGGACGCGTGAAATACGATACTATGCTAAAATTCGGACAGCGTAATGCCCCGACAACATTTAATGTTTGTACACCTAGTCAAAATAATTTTATCATTATTATTATTAAAATACACTAGACTGGCGACGTGAGAACGGAGGAAGCTCCATAAGGTTAACAAACCCCCACTCAACCAGCCCAGCAAGCGAAAAAAAAAGAGAAGATCAGAGATCATAGGATAGCTCTGTTTGCAAATGGCTTAAAGCTGCCTATACCCGCACCAACAAAGGCAGAGCCCTGAAGATCATTCCAAGCATCTACATATGATGAAAAAAAAAAACGAAAGAGAACACTGACTTGTACGGCATCGTACCGGTTCCAAGGCAAGCTCTTGAAGAGCACAAGTACGCTGAGTATACCTCACCCAAGCAAATGGCTGTGTGAAGAAAAGCCGCCATCTATACATTTAATATCTGTTAATAGAACTATTAATTAGTGTCAGCGTACTATAGAGGAACTTATATAATTAATTCATAATTGGACACTTGCTGACTAGACTTTCACTTACATATCTATAAATTTCAACAGTACAGCAACAACTTAAAATTCGGGAAGTTCTAAAATACGAACAGGCTAAACATGCGGCTTCTGCTGTACTCTTTGAAGCTGTTTCTGGTAACAAATTTTGCCCTGGCACGCGTATATGAACATAGCCGAGCGCATCTCTTTCTCGGTAATTTTACTTTCTGGATGCTAAATTTGTAAAAAGAACAAGAAATTCTTCGCTGACGAATATTCCGACGCAAAATATTCCAAAAATGCACCGCTACGGAGCAGCTCAGCGTCAGTCGGCTTAACTGCTGCATATTCATGTAGGATCGTGCAGGCTGTTGCTGGCCTCTGTAGTGCCTACTGTATGCACCAGTTTGTGTACAGTGTACAGTGCAGCCACCAACTTGTGCACACTGAAGCCAGCAATTTGTGCGCATTGCTCGCCGCAATTCGGGCACACCACAGATACCAATTTGAACACATAGCAGCCACCAGCGTAATACCCAGCGCAATCACTTTGTGCACACTACAGCCACCAATTTGTGCAAACGGCAGCCACAATTTGTGTACATTGCAGCCATCAACTTGTGCATATTGTAGCCACCAACTTGTGCATATTGTAGCCACCAATTTGTGCACACTGCTGCCAGAGCTTTGTGCACAGTGCGGCCACTTATATTTGTTCACTGCAGCGACTAACTTTACACTGTAAAAATAAATTTGTGTACATTGCGACATCTAATTTGCACACACTGTATGTACAGCCACTGACATGAGCAACTTGCAGTCACCAATTGGTGCACGTAGCTGTAAGCAATTATCTGAGCTAAAACCTCTAATTTCTGCGTATTGCATTCACGAGCTAGATACCTAAGCACGCTGAGAGCGCAGACCTCCGCCAAACAACACAGGACCACCGAACACTTCATTGGTGCTGAATCCAGGATTTTGTTTTTATCATCACCAATATTAATTCTATTTGTTTGATCCTCGTAACATTCTCGACAGCTCCAGTAAATTTTATGAAAATCCGCCGATAATGTATTGAGTTATGCTGGTGACAGACTAATAGACAAACAAATAAATAGACAGACGGGGAAAAACATGAACTTGGAGTAGGTTATAATGGACATCGGTAAAATATATTTTTAAGACCGGTTCTCCCATTGTATCAGTAAAATGCCCTAGCGCCAAAAACTAAACTCAATAAAGAGCTGTTTCATGTAAGTTATGAGTGATGCGCCGCCTATAAACCATTACCATTACTCTTTTTAAAATAATTTCTAATTAGCATGAATAACGTACATACCCTAGACAACCGCTCGACGGATACGGTCGGGTTGGTCCGTTAATTATTAATGGGTTATAAGTTTCCTCTGACAAATTCATGTTGGAACATGCATGGTTGTTGGAGCGGGAGGTTCACATGACAGTAATATGAATGTGTTCTCTCTTCCTGACGTACGGTACACGCACAGTCTGTTGACGCAGCTAGGCAAGCCAAACTTGAAGGTTGAAACATGTCCGATTTTTCTACGGGCAGAACAGGTAAATAAAGCCAAAATACTAGATACACTGATCGGCCACTCCAAAACATTCTTTGATCTTGATAATCTAAAATGCAGCAGTAATTTTTTTATTTTTACTTGTAATCATTTTTGGAGGCGGTTCGTTTGTGGAGAAGAGGTGCTTTGGAGTAGCGACAGCTATGTTTTGATGGAGGGTTTCATTCGTAACGCGCACCGTATATCTTATTCTTATTTGTCTATGAGAAAAAACATCAGAATATGCACGTATTATGCAAAAACCAATGCAAAGATGGGATTTCAGGTAAAATTGTTTCAACCGTAGAGGTGCTCTAGGTTGAAGAAATATGGCAGATACGGTTGCAGCGGAAAACGGGAATGCAATCTCTTGTATTTCTGGTTATGGCAAGAATCGTTCAAGAGTAGCACTCTTTTTTTATATTATTATTATTATTATCATTATCAAATTACACCAGACTGGCGACGGGGCAACGGAGAAACTCCATGAGGTTAACAAACCCCCACGCAACCAGCCCAGCGGGTGAAGAAAACAAAAGAATGAAAAAAAAAGAAGATCTAAGATCACAGAATAGCTCTGGGTACAGATCGTTTAAAGCTGCCAATACCCGCACCAGCAAAGACAGAGCCATCAAGACAATTCCAAACATCCACACACGATTGGAAAAACGAACGGGAACACTGGCCCGTACGGCATCGCAACGGTTCCAAGGCAAACTCATGAAGAGTACCAGTACGCCGAGTATACCTCACCCGAACAAATGGATCCGGAAGAAACTCAGACAGTGGATGACTGGTGAAATTATAGATTTTATAGAAAAACAGACCCCACCAACTCTGTGACGATACGCCAGATCACAAGGCACAACACCACCATGCATGAACGCACATCAACGAACCACTTTGTCAGGCAAACACAGATGGCAATCGGCAGCAGAACCCTAGACTACAGAGCAGTATTCCAGAAGAGGGAGGACAAAGCAATTAAAGCAGCGACGTGTCAATACTACTGGGCCAAACACCCTCCAAGTACGCCTCAAAAGACCAATTTTCTGCGATGCACGTGAGGCAACCGAACGAATGTGGGGCTCAACCGTCAACCTTGGATCAAAATTGACACCCAAGATTACCAAGTCATCAACCACAGGAAGTGATACACCATCCAGTATGAGTGCAGGAAAAGGAGGTCCCTATGTACGCGACCTGGACAAGAGCATGTTCTTAGTCTTGCCGGCATTTAGCCTCATCCCCCACCGAGAACACCAGGAATCAATCATTTCCAAATCATGCTGAATGGATTCTGAAACCTCTAATCTATCACTAGGCTTATCGCAAATAGCCAGCAAAGTATCATCATCGCGTAACCAACAAGTAAATTATTAACAAGATGAAGCAAATCCGCCGTATATACAATGAACAACAAAGGACCCAGAACACGTACTACCCTGTGGGACACCAGAAACCAAATCCAAAAACTCACCTATCTTCCCATCAACAACTGCACATTGACGTCTGTCAGATAAAAATTGACTAATTACCGCGAGAACTGAACCACCAATACCCATTATACCTCATGTTCAGAAATACATTTGAAAGGAACAATTCTAGTGCTTCCCACGGATCATCAAACTCATAGCTACCCAAGGAGAACGAAGAGAAGATACGGGAAGACCGTGGCAAAACCCAAATCGCACACAGGCCAGCAAGTTCGTAGAAAGCCGCCACTACGATATCCCGAGCAACAATGGAGCTGAGGGCCACGTGGGGCCCAAGTAAGAAGCCTCTTGGCGCCCATGTGGGGATACCCATACAGGCCCGGGTACGTTTTTTGAACAGTTTTTTGAATGGATCCCATATGGGAAACTCAGGACCTGGTCACTCACATCCCAGATGGGCCCCAATTGGTGTAGCCCATGTGGGTTCTCATAGGATATACACACTCTTTTACTAACAATTATTACTAACAATTATTCACCACTAACAGTATGGCCCAGCCCATGTGGGGACTCCCATATGAGTTCCAGGTTAGTTTTTTGTAGCTTTTGAGAGGATCCCCTATAAGAAACCCAGCACCTGCCCAGGCGCATCCCAAATGAGCCTCAGTTGAGGGGCTGCATCAGGCTCCTGAAGGGTAGAACCCATTAATTTCCAACCATTTACTCATTTACAGCCCAGGGAGCTCCACGTGGAATGCCCATAAGAGACCCACTACTTTTTCAAAAAGTTTTTGGATGGTCATCGTGGGAGACCCAGACTTTGCCCATACATATCCCAGAAGTTTCACATGAATTGCCCACTAAATCCTATGCCTAGACTGGGATTGAACCTGCAACATACAGATACCACTTACCTTTCACTGACGCCTTAGCCCCCTCAACCACGCAGACCTACATATGTACATGACAGGTCAAATTGCTGCTAAAGTTAAAACTCTGTAATTATTTTCGCTTTATATGTTATAAATTACATTTCAAATTGAAAACAACGTGCATTTCGACGATAAATAATATTGTATCCCAATATAAGATCCGATAGAGTAGACAAATGTGGGATGTAGCTGAAGAGCCCAATTGTTACCCACGTGTGAAACACCACCCTTTGCCCGCATTCGGAAAGTCGATATGAGCCCACATGGGTGTGATGTGGGAAGACCTACTAGTTGCAAATGTGGAATGTAACTGCATGGGTAGCCCGTATGTTACCACATTGGAAACTACTACCCATTTCCCACATTAAGAAATTCCACGTGAGCCCATATGGGTGTGATATGGGAAGACCCACCTAATTGCTAATGTGGGATACGGCTGGGAAGTCCATTCGTTACCCGGGGGAATCACCATAGGTTACCCACAGTGAGAAAACGCAGTCACCCACATGGGAAGGCCACTAAATGGTTAACGTGGGATTTAGCTAGGAACGCCCTTTGGCACCCATGTACGAATCACCATATGTCACCCACAATGGGAATATCCACAGGAATCCACATCGGCTTGACGTAGGAATATCCCCTATATTGCTAATGTGGGATTTAACACGGAAGCCCATCCGTTATCCATGTGGGAAACACCGTATGTGGCCCACATTGGGAAATCCCACTTGGATGTATGTGGGAAGACTCACTTTATTGCTAACATGGGATTTATCTGGGTAGCCCAAATGTTACCCATATGGGAATCACCATGCGTTGCCCACAGGGGGAAAACAAGAGAAATCCCACGTGGGCTTGAAGTACGAAGACATAATATAGTGCTCATGTGGGATACAGTTGGAAAACCCATCCGTTTCCCGTGTAGCAAACACCATACGTTGCCCATTTGGGAAATCCCATATTGATCTGCTGTGGAAAGGCTCACTATATCGCTAATGTAGGATATAGCTGGGAAGCCCATTTGTTTCCCATTTGGGAATCACCATACGTTGCCTAAAAGGCTACAATGGGAAAACCCATAGAGTGAGCTGGAGCCAGGACCTCAGCTTCTGCTTGGGAAGGGGTCACTCTGCTTATCAGTTGTCGATTATGTGATTTATTCTAATAATGACAACATATAATTGTCTCCTGCCGTTAAGGTCAATTATTGTACTCGTGAACAAAAAAAAAAAAAAAGCTACTGAGGCTACATTATTCTCATGCTAGAACACGTTCTTCAAACTTTCGTAGGAACTCGCATTCAGCTAAAGGCTACACTTCTATGCATCACAGACATATTGTGTACCAATAGTAATGCAATCAAATAGTTTTCAGTTTTATTTTGCCTAGCATCGCTTTAGTCAAATTTCACAATGCCACCAGCACCACCTCCTTTCCAATATTGGGTCTCAGGAGATGAAGGTACTTTTAGAATTTCCTGGGATTGTGATGTACTGTAGTACAGTATATTGAAAATTTATGCATTCATTTTTCACTACTATGCATGACGATTAAAGAGAAGAAGAAATTACTTGACATTTCTTAAGCCAAGAGGATCATGGAACCCATGCGCGAGGGTATTCCCCCACTTAATCAACGCGCACAGACACAGCGTATCAGGAAAGAAGAGGAAGAACAAGAGTACGGAAAAAAGGAAGTAAATTGAGCACGAGAGAAAGATGTACACATTATACAGCAAGCTGAGCTACGAACGGGGTCGCCCGAACATGTACATAGCTCCAAACAAAACAGAGTACGCCCGAAATAATGTATGCGTAGCACATTAAAAAAAGGCAATGAGGCAACGAAAACAAAATTAATAATAACACATATTGTGAGCTCACACTCTTTCTGTATACATTCCTTCAAGGTTTACCCACGTCTGTAGCCGTGTCATTCACTACACAAAGCACTCAGAGAACGCACAAACAGGTATACCTCCAGCTCTAAATTTCTTTCCGGCGACGTTTGTTCCTTTGAAACTTCACTACAGAAAGGTTTTCAGACAAAACTCGCCAGTCTGTGGAGGAAAGTAAGTTTCAACTCTTTGACCATCCACCTTACAGTCTTCACCTCGCACCATGTGACTTTTTGATAATTCTCTAAGCTGTAAAAAAAAATCTTGCTGGGATCTGTGGGGATAATTTTAGAGCTCAAAAGTATAGTTGCTTATGAGTGCTCTGATAATTTTGTCATGCAGATGGCACGGTTCTAGAAGTGTGTAAACCTAAGAGGAGAGTGTGTCCTAAGAGTGTGAGGCTCAATACATATGTAGCTCCTTTAACTTTTCTTCGTTATTCAGTTGCCAAAGCATTTCGAAAGTTTAGCGTACACACGTCACCATGAGAAAAATCTTTCTAGTTATTCAAGTTGCACAGGTATTACTATAAGTATAATATTCATACAGTTATGCATCTGTATCGATGATTCATGAGGCGTATGGAAAACTACAACTGCATCAGTGCAGCTAACACAAACAGGAAATACACATGCTCTAGCACAGGGTGGTCCGCCTTCTTCTACATTGCGGGCCACTTCGTGTCTCAACGGTTCCATGGAGGGCCAAATACACTCAGTACTTAAACATAAATAGCATGAAAGTACAATTTCCATATGCACACCGAGAAACTGTGTGTTTTATCGTTTACAAGAAAAAAATTCTAGCAGCTACTAGAGAAACACTGCAGGAGCGCATACCTCCACCAGGCAAGGCAATGTTGATGAAAAAATCCAATTGGTCCTGAAACCAGAATTTTATTCATTCATCACCAAAATTTGGTCATTTGTGCCTCTTGGCATTTATAATAGTTCTTCAATTTTTTGTGAAGATCCCTGTGTAACCTTAAGAGTTATGTTCTTACAAAGCTAAAAAGAAACAGAGACAAAGCGACGAACAAAATATAGATCATCACAAATACTTGGCCCGCTGCTCTTCGTAACCTTCCCAACAGTTCTTCGCATTTCACAAAGATCCGTTCATAACTGTTTCAGTTACGTTACAGACAAAAGAACAGGTAGACAAAGAAAAAAATAGTTGAACCGTTCTTCACCGAAAGTAAAACATCTATTCCTGTTAAGATAATAATGTTAATAATTTATTAAATTTATTGATAATAGAAATAGGTACATTGATTCACAATGCAATTTAAAAGAGTTCCCAGGAATGACAGGACAAGGTAGATAATTTCTCAAAGTTTTCCCTTATTCCAAGCCCATAATATAGTAACAACTATTTAGACAAGCTAACATTCCCTGAAAATTCCGTAAGGATCCGTCTCCTTGAAAGAAGTTCGAGCATCGATGTTCCGGCTAAGCTGGTGCGCCGCCCTCCCGCCGCCTCTGGTGGAGGGAGTTAGTTGCGCTGGGCTCTCTGGTGTGTAAGTTGGTCCACCAGACTCGGTACTGCCCGCTGGTATTGTGGCAAGTGAGGCTGATCTGGCACAGACGTCAGGAACTTGTTCAGCTTCACTTTGAAAGCTTGGAGAGTTACGAGAGTACCATCAAATCCTCGGATCTCCAGCGGCAGACAAATAAATAGTTTTGGCCCCATCCCCGAGAAAGACCGCTCATGCATACTGCGTATGCTGACCAGTGCTCTATTATTGAAAGGAGGAATCACACAGAGCCTGCCAAGACGCAGGTGCTGCCTTGTGCTGACCTTGAGCTCCAGGTCAGTAAAATTAGGAACCAGTCCTGTTGCTATTTTCAAAGTATAAATGATCAGGTATCGCTCCCTGCACCACTGGAGAGAGAATAACTAGAGGTGCTCGAGTCTTTCCCAATAGTCAGCTCCTTGCATGCCCATGCTGTTGATTCTCGCCGTGAATTTCCGCTGCACTCCCTCCAACTCCTGAATTTCACTAACTGCCATGGGACTCCATACATGGCAACAATATTCAGTTAGAGGAAGGATTAGTGCTTCGTACAGAGTAAGCCTGGGACCGGCCTCTCTTGTTTTAAAGGTCCTCCATACCCACCCCATTTGTCGTCAACACCTGGCCACCACTGCGCTAATATACTCGCTAAATTTTCCATCTTGCTGGACTATAACTCCCAAGTCTCTCTGGGAGTTCCGCCGCTCAATGGGCTCTCCACCAGCAGCAGCAGCAGCATACGAAAACTCATTATCGGGGTGTTGACCATAGCGAATCAGCTCAAACTCACTGCCGTTGAACTCCGTGTTATTGACATAGGCCCAGTCATAGATCCTGCCTAAGTCCTCTTGTAGTTCGGTGCAGTGGTCGACGTTTAAGATTTCCCGTAAGACTCGAGTGTCATCAGCAAAGATTGAAGCCATTGAAGAGCAGAGTTTACCGTCCATATTTGAGACGTGTATCAAGAACAACACTGGCCCAAGGACTGAGCCCTGAGGCACCCTGCTAACCACGCTGGAAGCCAGCGAGTGGCATCCCTCGATGACTATCTTCGGTTTTCGGCCAGCGAAGAAACAATGGATCCACTTCAGTCGTCTACCTCCGATTCGCTGCGCTCTCACTTTCTTCTATAGAACTCCATGGTCCACTTATCAAAGGCCTTTGCGAAATCCCGATATACGGTATTCACAACCAGTCCTCTACCGAGTCTCTCAATAATTAGTCTCTGATGTTCCAGTAATTGCGATACACAAGACCTGCCTCTTCTAAAACCATGTTGGTTTCGGTTAAGAAGGCCATAGGTCTCCAGATAATTTACCAAACGCCAGACCATCACCCTCCTAAATACCTTCACGACATGAGAGGTAAGGTCTACTGGTCTGTAATTTTTTTGGGAAGAGGCTTTTCCCCACCTTTGTGTATTGGGATGGTAGCGCCTGTTTTTGGAGAGGGTGGCACTTCTCACACATCTACAGAACTTCGCCATAACAAGTAAAGGGGAGTCTTTACTTGCTGACGACACTTCTTCAACAGGACGGCAGGAATCCCGTCTGGGCCAGGTGAAGATGTAGGTGCGAGTTCCTCAATGCTGCTGACAATATCAACCTCCGTGAACTGTATGCCGTCATTTTCACAGGATCATTAGATTCCAACAACTCCACGAGCAAGCTTCCGACGTCCCCATACTTCGGTCGACTGAAGACAGAGTCGTAGTGTAGTCTCAGTACTTCACATTTCTCTTTTGGATCACTGATAATGACCTCGTCTTTGTTAAAAGGGTCAATCGTTGTGTGGATCTTCAACTTGCTGCTTGCATCGCCATAGAAATATTTAGGGTTCTGCCGGATGGTTGTGACGGCCTTAGCTTCCTCCCGCTGGGCTTGCATTGCGTGTGACAATCTCGACTGTTTCTCTTTTTCAGCAGCCTTGTCCATTACACACGACTTCACCGTAGGTAGTCGTTTGATGAGGCGAGCTACTTTCCTCATTAGAACTTGCGGTCTCGAGGAATAGTGGGCTCTTTTGATTCCTCCTCTGCGGTGTGCATCTTGGATACACGGTCTTAAGAATCTCACAGAAACGGTCGAACATGTTAGTGGGAGACAACCCCGCAAACAGAGTAGACCATCCTATCTCATTCAAGTCCCTCTGCATCCAGGCCAATCTGAGCGATCACTCATAAAATTTCAAGATCACAGGGAATCCCCACTTATCTGCCACGAAGGTTGAGCTACCCCTCCGACTCTAAGGTCGGAACTCACCGTTATAAGGCGATGGTCAGATAGAAGTGTGTCTCCTACAGTGATCTGTCTCACTAATTCTCCGCTATAAGTAAGGAAAATGTCTATAATGTTGTTCTGTTGAGTAAGGACGTCTACGCATTATTCCTGTGCAAAATACTCCATGAAGTTCAGCAGGCAGACAATCTCTGAAGTTTAGATTCGCAGGACCCTCCAGAAGCGCAGCCAGTAACCAAAGTCATCATCGGAAAATTGAAATCTCCCATCACAATTAAAGTTGGGAGAGGTTGTCCCAGCTTATCGATGGCTGCATTGACGCCATCTAAGATAGGCGAGAAAGTTGTCGTTTCATAGCTAGGTGGCCTGTAAATGACTAAAATAACTAGTCTTGGCTTCTTGAACCAAAGCAAAATGTGTTCCACAACACCGTCTGATCCGGAAGACAGCACCGTCGTGTCACGAGCCAGGGTTTCCCTGGCGTAGACAACCACTCCGCCTTTTTTTCGCCCTAGCAAGCGGTCTTATCTAAATAACTGGTAGCTAGGCATCCGGATTTCAGTGCCCTTTACTTCTGAGTTCATGTGTTTCAACAATGGCCATTACTGTAGCTCTACCAAGTAAGGCTTTATCCTGCAGCATTCTCACCTTATTCCTTTGGCGGTAAGGCTGCAGCCCCCCCCCCCCGGATGTTACAGAAGATAATTTGATTAATCCCTACCTCAGCTACCGCCGGCTCTGGCAGCTGCATATCGGAGTCCGCTGTTGGTAGGTCGCCCTGTTGTTCATCTCCCTCGAAACTGCATCCAGCTGCTCCTCTATCAACCGGGTTTATTTGGTTAGTTCTAAACAAGCCCAGCCCGAGGATCACTTCCGGGCAAGTCACGCTCGTCCACCTTTGTAGAAGTGATCTCACTGTTGACGGTGTTATCCTCGGCTTTCGCTCGTCTTGCTATATCGGCAAAGGATGGCGGGCTGCTCACAGAGCCTGCCCGCGGTGACGCTCCGGGAGCGGGAGGAGCCTCTTGCGTGGATCTCTTGAGAGCAGTCGGATGGAAATAACGACATCTACTGCGCTTCCAAGTCGATCCTCTGGCCACTTCCAGACAGAGAGTGGGGTAAAAAAACGTACACTTCTTAGATCCTTTGGTTAGCTTGTCTCCAAATTCATTGTATCTGAATTAGAGCTTAGGATGCAAGAATCTACAATTTCTTCCGCCTCTACCATGCTTACATGTCATCCTCAAATAATACCTGCAAACAGCTACAGAGCCTGGGGCTGTAGGCTCGTCTCCCTCATCTGGCCCAGTGGCCCGAGTGAAAGCACCAGTGCGAGGAGGAGACTATGCCGGAGATACTGTTGCTGGTACAGTAGCTCTGGCTGTGTGGGCAATAATGTGGCCAAAGAATCGGAGGAGTCTCTGGTATCTCCACGTCTTGAGGACTCTATATTTGCGAGGATCATGTCCAGACTAGCTTTGAACTTGTCTCCGCTCTCTTTAACTACATACTTCTCGCACTTATAGGAGGCTCAAGTTAATTCCAGACGAACAAGATTATATGCAGGGAAACCCGAACACGCCAATCGGACAAATTCAGTGGAGTCCACACATTTTAAGGCAAGACTTCCAATACCTTTTTTGCACATCGTGCATTCTCCGTCACTGGGAGGCGAGTGGCACATAGCCGACTTTTTCGAAACACTCAACACTCACACGAATCACCAATAACCAAGCCGAAGTTTACGATCACTAGTTAGTTCAGTAAGCACGTGGTAAAAGGAAGTGCATGAAGTCACTTACAACTCTTTGTTTTCAAATAGCTTTATCGAACTGAAAGATCAGCGTAGCAAAGTGTGAAAGCTTTAAATCACAGGCTTTACGTTAACATTTACGATTCAGGCAAGCAAGCAATGGTGCAGTTTTAGGTCCCAGCACCAGTATGGGATGACCTTGGCAGCAGTAAACGGGTGGTAAAGGGAATTTCTAAAATTTTTAAAATCTCTCAACTGTTGAGTTATAGTGGTGACAGACAAACTCTGACGTTAAAATACGTATGCACCTTGGTGGAGGTAAAGTGCGGTCGCGGGCCACTGACAACCAACCCGTGAGTCACGAAAAATCAACCGGTGGGCCACTAGTGGCCCACCGGTCAGTAGTTGCATTACCCGACCAGCTCAAACACGACTGTGTTGCTAATGTTTCTCGGCTGTTAGTTTGGTGTACCCAATATGATCTGGCAGCCAACAGTCGCCAGTTCAACATCTCTTGCTAGTGTAGAGTCCAAAAAAATTTATTCCCTTCTCATATCTTAGCGCTTTCAGGGTTGGCCTTTGTTGGATGATGTATAGGAGGGGTATATATATGACAATGGTATTATCCTAATAATACGATAATTCACTGGATAATCACAATCCATTTGCCAATAACTTGCTATGACCCTGAGGGCACTAGTATCATAAATATGAAAGTCAAGCTGCCTATTTCCACGTCTATGGCCCAAAATTTTTTATATGCTATGCCCCTTGAATGTATTCCTATTGTGGAAGATGAGAACACCAGGCTGCATATTCCCAAACCGGTGACTCTGTTACGCCTTCTGAAGGAATTCTTACAGTAAATTTGCAGCAGGATACGCATGCAAAACGTGTTGACCTCACAGAGCCGTCACTTTCCCTGCTTAAGTTCAAAAATTTAGCACTCCCACGGAAACTCGAATTATCATTTGTACGAGCAATATCTATGATTTTCAGTCAGTTATGACATATCAGCGAACAAACTACCTAAATTTATATTTTTTAACCAACAAGATAGATAAAAAATTATCTTTTGCATTGCACAATGTTTAATGAGTGGATTGATTGCGTGGTGAGTATAAAAATCACAGGCGTTTGAGATTATATGTACAAAGCCGGCACAAAATGGGTAAGTCATAACTAGAGAGCAGAAAAATGTTAAACCATTCATTCTTTCAGTGGCCAAGCTATATAATAAACGCATTTTCCGTGCTGTGGTGGAAGCTTACTTAGACTTCAGAACATAATTATATCGCTAAACAAAATTAAGCTAATAAAGCTTGGATCTGAAACGCAAAAGCAAGTAATTTAATACAGTCAGGAGCCTTGCACATAAGGTGCAGAATCTGCTGCTCGCTGGATCTAAAAGAAGACGTAAACTCAAAAATATTTTTTATTCCTGTGGCATTCGGCTCGGAAGTGAATTAAATTCACGTTCACAATTGGAATAAAGAACGTAAAATTTTTTTAGAGTGTTGCCTAGTCGTTGCGTAATGCTTATGGAGAAATACATGCCACTATATGAAGTTAGCTTTTACATTTTTTAGAGTCAATTACTGACAGGAAGCAGGTTTTCAACGCTTTCACGGTGGGAATATTTAGAGGCCTTGGAATTTTTACTGCAGCAGATTTTATTTTAACACTGCTATTTTAATATTTAGTCGTGTAAATTATTAACGTTGCATATCATAGCTTTTTTCTCCCTTTCGTCTGGAAATCTTTTGCATGTTAGCTTTCGTATAGTTTGAGATCTTGACATTCGTCAGAAATCTTGGTCTAACGTTGTTGCTTACATAATCAAATAAAGCGGTTCATGCATTGTATTATCATTTTAAATTATTAGTTTAGCCACCTTTTCCGCCAAAAGCCGATTGGCACTGTGATGCTAGTCGGCCAGGAAGCTCGAGTAGGAATATCCTTTCTCAACATCTGCTCTCCTCTGCCATATCATAAGTTGGCTAAGAGCGCTACTTCTGGCAGGAAAAAGGCGCAAATAATAGAAAAAGACATTCGAGTGGACGGCCCCTTTAGAAGCTGTCCACATGAGAGAGACCAGAGGTGTCCCGCGTACTAGGTCGGCTATCTCGATGGACAGCCCACCTCACGGAACAGAATAGGAAAAGTAGTGAACCTACCTAACTTTACTAAACTAACATGTCAGCAGAAATTGCGGCAAGCGCGTGATGCTCAAATATATTGTGGCAGGGATAGGGCCCACCAGAATATACCCCTGAGGGTTACTGACAGTGTATCATAACAGTTGCTCACATCACATGTTATTACCTTTACTTTCATCTCCTAGAGTTTGCCATTTTGATATTTATTGCAAAATGAGGAGCATCTTTCAGATGCACGCCACTGTCTAGTGGTGAAATTGACCAACAGGCGGCAACCAGAGAGTTGAAATAAAAAAGTATCGCATTTTGCGATATTCAGGATGACATCGAATGGCACGGCAAGAGGGTGTTAAACTAATTCCAGTATATTTCACTTGTCTGTAATTACAATGACGAGCGATGCATTTACCAGTTTGGGTAGTGTCGTAGGCATTAAAATCAACTCAATTGCACTTGAGTTGGCTGAAAACTTTATTTTACGGAGCAGCCTGAACTTTCACAAGTCTCAAGAGTAATCGAGTCAAGGTTAACGTCTGAAACTCGATCCAATGGATCGTAACCAACGCGTCTATATGAAGTTTCAGACAAGTAGAGACTGTTGGACTTAGTTTCATTCAGTTTCGCCTTTACGCTATTACTAGACTGCTCGTGACCTGTTGGGTCACTAAAAACCTATCCACCGTATTATATTTTATTTTGCTCGATTGATGAACTTGGAGTAGGTTATGTCAGATTTTCCAAGTGCCAAAATACAAAGAGATAAGTATTTTTCTGAAAAAATGGTGCTGCCGAGGCACATATGCATGTTGATATATCTTTTAGTTTTAGAAACAGTAGACTGATGCGCTATTCTCGTACAGTCATAGCTACTGATACTGGCCAGAAGTTCAACTCATTAGCACAGTCGAAGTATATAGCAATCGGTATCCAAATTACGATGCTTCTTAAGTATCCATTTCGTCCTGACTTCTGCTCAGCTAAGGTACAGTCCTCCCCTTTCCCACCACTGAAGCAGCCCCAGTAATATTTAATTTTCTCCTTTGTTATAATAACATTGGTGTGTACAAAAACAAAGTTTTCCGAGTTTTAGTGTAATGTACATAGGAAGATGCTCGCTAACGAAATCTCACGGTGGTGCATGCGCTACACGAGACCACAAAGGGCTAATTTCTTACCATTTTTTCTAAAACATTTTGCACCAAATCTGATTATTATTATTTACCTCAGCTAAGAAGATTCTGTTGTTCTCAGAGATTATGTGTCTGTCTGTCACCATGGTAACTCAAAAAGTTATGAATGGATGTTCATGAAAAGAGCATGACCTCTTTTTGCGATAAGCTTGTCTGTTGTCTGTCTGTTTCTATGTTTTTTTTTTGTTTGTCAGTAAAATAAATCAAAAAGTTATGAACTCATCTTCAAAAAATTTGCAGGAACTGACAACTCAACGTGTTGCGGCGGATCATCTAGTAGTTTGGAAGTATTACTAGGGAGGTTACGAGGAACAGTTGATGATGAAATTTTAGTGATGATTAAAAAGAAACCCTCGATTCAGGACTAATTTATTTTTTTTTTAACATTGCGTTACTTGGCGGTGGTATGTGCTCTCAGAGTGTTTTTTAATTATTATTATTTAAATTAGTTTAAGCTTCCTCAATTTAATACAAATTGGCTGTTCTAACAGAAGACAAGGAAGAGACATAGAGTATGCCAAGAGAATTCGGAATACATGCATCATGCTGTTCTCACATAGAATCGCTGCGTTTGGGTCGGGCAATATGAGGAAGTACAGAAGAAGGCATCAACGCTAGGATTATCAATGTGAGCACGAAAGAAATACGAATTGCTGATAATATTTAACATAAATTGTAGCTTTCTTGCGTACGTACAGATGTATTTCTCTGCCAAGTGTGGTCCTCTTCTCCGCTGATTCCTTCTACCAACTTTGACGTAAGTTGCTGCACTTGAATAGGCAAATGCGCAATTACTCATTTGAGCATTACCATGAAGCGCTTGGTATCGAAGTCGCTGGAAGTTCATTAGTATCAAATTTTCCCGCATCTTGATGTCTGTGGAGTGAGTGGTAATTGCGTTGCGTTCGAATGAATAAGAAATTAATTTTAGGCCTCTGTTTTGACAGCGGATTTGAGACTAATAATTTTTAGTACTTCGATATTAACAAAAATGATGACCTGCATCTCATCGTTGAAAAAATTTGTTATGACCTGACTTGTGCCATGTATAGCAGTCGGATGCCAGCTACCATATCAGACAGCACTTGACGTTCTTGGATGCGTAATGACGCTGCGAGAGAAATTTTCCGCAAACTTTTTGAGTTCCCCTCGTATGTCCTGAACGCCTGGCTTATCCTAGGGTAAATTACAGAATCCCCTGGTGTCGTTGCTCCCCATAACATCGATCGACAATTGGACATGCTTAGCTAACCCATAGGATGATGATACCGAACAGGTTAGCGCACGCGGAGGGCCCAATCTGTCGTACACTCCGGGTAACAAGCTTATGACGTCATATTGGTCATTACTTGTACGTTGATAAATAGCTATTTTCCATTGTTTCTTCATTATCCCATTTGCGTCTTCAAAATGTCCTACATTCCCTATTGCTGCACAGAAATATTTATCAAAGCATCTACGAACTTTTTCAGCTTCACCTTGACAGCTACGTTATATACACCCCTCCTACTGGCCAAAAGTAAACAGCCAAAGCTGAGGCGGCGACGGCTGTCACCTGTGTTGGTGCAGAGTGATATTTTATCTCGGAACTCACGTTGTATGCAGTCCCAAGTGGAACAAATATCCTCAAATTGTAGGTCGGATGATTTGACTTCCAATGTGATCAATTATTATTGTCCGTTGTAAAGATTCCTGACATTTTCATAATATCATACTAGGTGAGGCACCAAAATCCTGGTCTTGCCCTATAAATAAATCCACTTTACCAAAATACGAGGTGCATATATCACCTAAAGTTAACACGTATATCCAGATAGTAGTCCTTAACATTAGATCATACAAAAATATAACTGATGCCGGTCTCAGTTTCTTCAGGATATTGTAAAAGTGCATTTACGAATGCACAGATTACACAGGTTTTGGTCTGGTTCACAGACCATGAGATTTGATTGGCTGTTGGGAGTGGCGTCATTTGTTTAGAATTCCGAACCGTGACGCGTCCCCGCGCCGCCTGTTCTGTCGGTGGCGATGTTTGCTTCTGCTGTTGCTCGGTTCTCGTTAAATGTCAACTATATATAATATATGCATTAATAATCGGTAGGCATGACTTTTTCATACGACACGAGAAAGAAGAGGGAGAACGGAACAAAGCCTCTTCACTTGGAGTACTTATAAGCGAGAAGCAATAATGGGCACGAAAGAAAAACGTTCCGAAGGCCTATCTACGGCTAAGGTACTGTACATAATGGTTCCTGGAGCACTATCCTCTAACAAATGATGGGCGAAGATAACTAACTCAACTGTATAACCCATCCTATGCCCTTCGATGTAGGCGTTCAGATACAACCAACTTTTCACTGATAAACACGAATTACCTTAGTCATACACTAAGTACAAGGAAATGCACCATCCTCGATAAGAGCCGCCTATGAAGCCAAGTCATCCGTGCAACGCTAATAAGAGTCAATACAAACGTGAGGTTATTGGGACAATATTTGATTTCAAAAGCTCGCAATATCTAAATTAAATTCGCTACATTGGTATTTGTTGCAAAGCTCTTCTTAATTGACTGCCGGCGCCTGCCTGTGTTCTTGCTGACATAAACCCTCGACTTATTAATGTCAACGTGTCCTGTACTGAGGACGTTGGTGTACCAAAGCGCTATTGTCGTTTTTGTTACCCGCTAGTCTTATTAATATAGGTACGAGCTGAAACCTGAGGAAATTCCACAGAACATAAGTGGTGTACTCCATTTATGCCCTCGGACCCGTATCATTACATAAGGAGTGCGAGGCTTCGTTCTAAATTTGACTGTTTGTCTATGACCCAGTCGGAAATTATGGTTGTGATTATAGTAGAACAATATGATTATATTCGAGACTTTGGTTGTTTATTATCGATATATCCTCCATATTCAACCATTTATGGGGTGCAGTATGGTAGAGATATGTCACAACCTTCGACCATAATATCAACCATAATTCCCAAC
>LQNS02278102.1:4604793-4639382 GCA_001587735.2 Parhyale hawaiensis | reverse complement strand
CTCAATATAAACTGCTAACACACGAGCAATTTTCACATGCTGCTAACATCGAAACGAAGTTCAAGTACATCACACACCTTAATAGATGCCTATTATTTATGAGAATAAACTTCACGGCACATAAATAGTCAATTGACAAAGTTTTTTCAGAGTATGCATCCGAGTGCAACACCACCACTGACCATCACCCTTCACCCCTCCTACCACAGCAGGCCTGTGACCTGCCACGCCATTGGCTGCCTTGAGACTGTACTTGATGAAATGTTCAAGAAAAAAAAATCGTGTCCCGCGTACTAGGTCGGCTATCTCGATCGACAGCCCACCTCACGGCACAGAATGGGAAAAGTAGTGAACCTACCTAACTTTACAAAAGTAACATCGTCAGCAGAAACTGCGGCAAGCTGCAACATTTCCTGCAGAAAAGGCACTCGGGAAAGTTAGGGGCGTAATGCTCAAATATATTGAGGCAGGGATATGGCCCACCAGAATATACCCCTGAGGGTTACTTACAGTGTATCATAACAGTTTCCTACATCACATATTATTACCTTCACTCTACTTTCATCTCCTAGAGTTTGCCATTCTGATATTCATTGCAAAATGAGATGCATCTTTCTGATGCAAGCCACTGTCTAGTAGTGAAATAGACGAACAGGCGGCAACCAGAGAGTTGTAATAAAAAAAAGTATCGCAATTTTACGATATTTAGGATGAAATCGAATGGCACGGCAAGAGGGTGTAAAACTAAGCCCAATAGATTTCACTTGTCCGTAATTTCAAAGAAGAGCGTTGCATCCACCACTTTGGGTAGTGTCGTAGGCATTAAAATGAACTCAATTGCACTTGAGATGGCTGAAAGCTCTATTTTACGGAGCAGCCTAAACTTTCGTAAGTCTCAGGAGTAATCGAGTCAAAGTTAACGTCTGAAACTCGATCCAATGGATCGTAACCAACGCGTCTATAAGAAATTTCTGACAAGTAGAGACTGTTGGACTTAGTTTCACTCAGTTTCGCCTTTACGCTATAACTAGACTGCTCGTGACCTGTTGGGTCACTGAAAACCTATCCATCGTATTATATTTTCTTCTGCTCGATTCATGAACTGGGAGTGGGTTATGTCAGATTTTTCAAGTGCCAAAATACAAAGAGATGAATATTTTTCTGATATAATGGTGCTGCCGAGGCATATATGCAGGTTGATATTTCTTTTTGTTTCCGAAACAGTAGACTGATGCGCTATTCTCCAACTGATACTGACCAGAATTTCAACTCATTAGTACACTCGAAGTATGTAGCAATTGGTATCCAAGTTACAATGCTTCTTAAGAATCTGTTTCGTTCTGATTCTGGCTCAGCTAAGTTACAGCCCCATCATTTCTCACCATTGAAGCCGTCCCAATGATATATAATTTTCTCCTTTGTTATGATAACATTGGTGTGTAAAAAAAGTAAATAACAAATAAAAAACAAATAAAGTTTTTCGAGTTTTAGCGTAATGCAGATAGGAAGATGCTCGAGAACGAAATCTCCAGGTAGTGAATGCACTATACGAGATCACAATGGGCTAGCTTCTAAACAGTTTTTATTTAACATTATGCACCAAATCTGATTCTTATTATTAACTCAGCCAAGAAAATTCTGTTGTTCGCAGAGTTTATACGTCTGTCTGTCCCCAAGGTAACTCAAAAAAGTTATGATTGGATCTTTATGAAAAGAGCATGATCTCTTTTTGCGATGATAAGTTTATCCGTCGTCTGTCTGTTCCTATGTTTATTTTTCTGTTTGTCAGTAACATAACTCAAAAAGTTTTGAACGCATCTTCAATAAATTTGCAGGAACAGACAACTCAACGTGTTGCGGCTGATCATCAAGAAATTCACAGGTACTACTAGGAATGTTACGAGGAACAGTTGATGATAAAATTTTAGAGCCAAAGCTGAGGCAGCGACGGCATTTTTACTCGCGACAGGCTGTCATTTGTGTTGGTGCAGGGGGATATTTCGTCTCGGGACTCACGTTGTATGCAGACCTAAGCAGAACAAATATTCTCAAATTATAGGTCAAGTGATTTGACTTCGAATGTAATCAATTATTGTCCGTTGTAAAGATCCCTGACATTTTCGTAATATCATATTAGGTGAGGCACCAAAATCCTGGTCATCCCCAATAAATAAATCCACTTTACCAAAGTACGAGGTGCCTTTATCACAAGTTAACACATATATCCAGATACTTGTCCTTAACATTAGATCATACATAAATATAATTGGTGCCGGTCTCAGTTTCTTCAGGACATTGTAAAAGTGCATTTACGAAAGCACAGATTACACAGGTTTTGGTCTGTTTCACAGACCATGAGATTTCATTGGCTGTTGGAAGTGGCGTCATTTGTTTAGAATTCCAAACCGTGACGCGTCCCCGCGCCGCCTGTTCCGTCGGTGGCGATGTTTGCTTCTGCTGTTGCTCGGTTCTCGCTTAACGTCAAGTATATATAATATATGCATTAATAATCGGTAGGCATGACTTTTTCACACGACACGAGAAAGAAGAGGGAGAACGGAACAAAGCCTCTTCACTCGGAGTACTTTTATATGCGAGAATCAAAATGGGCACGAAAGAAAGACGCTCCGAAGGCCTATCTACGGCTAAGGTACTGTACCTAATGGTTCATGGAGCACTATCCTCTAACATAAGATGGGCGAAGATAACAAACTCAACTGTATAACCCATTCTATGCCCCTCGATGTAGGCCTTCAGATACAACGAACTTTTCACTCATAAACACGAATTACCTTAGTCATACACTAAGTACAAATTAAGAAATGCACCATCCTCGATTACAGCCGCCTATTAAGCCAAGTCATCCGTGCAACGCTAATAGAGTCAATACAAACGTGAGGTTATTGGGACAATATTTGATTTCAAAGCTCGCAATATCTAAATTAAATTCGCTACATTGGCATTTGTTGCAAAGCTCTTCTTAATTGACTGCCGGCGCCTGCCTGTGTTCTTGTTGACTTAAACCCTCGACTTACTAATGTCAACGTGTCCTGTACTGAGGACGTTGGTATACCAAAGCGCTATTGTCGTTTCAGTTTCCCCTTAGTATTATTAATTAATATAGGTACGAGCTGGAAACTGTGGAAATTCCACAGAACATAAGTGGTGTACTCCATTTACGCCCTCGGAACCGAATCATTACATAAGGAGTCGAGGCTTCGTTCTAATCTTGACTGTTCGTCTATGACCTGCGAGAAGCGGCATAGCCTGACCTCAGTTGTTACCGAGTTTGGAGTAGGTATAGATTAGGTGACAAGACGGACGTGTGCTTCCCTGACCAACGGGCTATTTTTTTTTTTTTTGTTTGTTTTGTACGAGCTGGCTGTCTGAAAGGGTTTTCCTACCGGCCTGTGAGCAACAATAAATGTATATTGGCATTCTCTTTAGCCTTGAAACAATTCACACCCAACTGTCTTTGTTGCTAATATTGTCCACACACGTACTAACTTTCAGAAGTGTAGTTGACACTTTCAGTTCTTTATTACACTCGCTGCATATAACATTTGATTTTCAAGTTATCACATGCAATAAATCTCCGCGGAACGTTGTCCTTTTATTTATTTTTTCTTTTTGTTAGCAGGTTCTGCCAGACAGCCGTGCTTGAATAAGTGGCTGATGCGGGCTAGGTCGTGTAATAGCGTCTTTTATGTCTATAGTGACCACGATGACTGAGCCACCTCGAACATCGTGGTCACTGCTAAGTTTTTTTTTTCGCTTCTATTTTACTGTGAGTTTTTGAGCTCGTATCACTGTTGCCTTATTTTTATAACATCCAATACTGGAACCGCCATGCCCGGAGATTCTAACATCTTGACAAGCTCAATCACTTTATGGATATTTCTCCACTAGTAGCATAGAAAAATTAATACTTAATGCCTTTCTTTTGCCTTATTAGTAATGCGAGTACGGAATGCTGTGTCTAATAATACTCACATCTCTCATGCTGGTACTGGTGATCTCGTCTTTCAAGCGCTTGCCACACTCTGACTTTATTTTGCTTGACTTCAGCCAAATTCGTGTGGTTGCTCTACTTACAGAAAGATTCTTCCAATCCTTGCAGGTTTGAAGATCGTCTTACTTTTAGCAAGCTGTCGCCATAAATTTTCTATTAGGTTTGGGTCCAGCAACAGACTCCGTCACTCCAACACATTAATGTCTCTCGCTCGCTACAAATAATTTTCTGAGTTGCGTGGGCTTTGAGTTTTGGAACATTGTCCTGCTGAAATCATTAGCTAAACCAATTTCTCTACAGACTGCAGCAATGCATCTTCGAAAAACCGTCGATATTTGACTCCATTCATTCCTACATTAATTATTTCTAGTGTTTCTGTCTAATTAATAGAAAAACAACCCCAGATAATGAACTCTCCTCCGCCATGTCTCATTGCAGAGATGGCATTTTTCATGTCATTAGCTTTTTGCTATACGTGAGCTTTTTCGCTACGACTAGAAAGCTTTGCTTTGGGCACATCCTACCCTAAAATTAGTTCACAGAAGTTACCCTCTTTATTTATACGTGTTCTAGCGTATTCCAGTAGTAATATTAGGTGATTGGGTGACTAGGGGGCTTATGGGGGCTGTCATGACATGAGATCTTGTCAGTGCAGTTCATTACAGAGTGTTCTTCTGCTAACGTTCGTCCCACTTGTCTTGAGGTCAGTCGGTAGTTCCTGTCAGTTACAAAAGAATTATTTCTAATTTGGTAGTTCCTGTCAGTTACAAAAGAATTATTTCTAACTTTCTACATCAGTAGTCGGCCATTTCTCTCAGAACTTTTCGATGACCTACATATCTCCTCATGGGGTCCCTGACTCCTTCCACTTTTCTGCAGTAAATCCTACAGTGCTACTAAGAACAGTCAGGGTACTTTAAATGCAGCGATAGCTTTTGTAATCTTTTAATTCGCAAATAACTGCTCTTTCAAATAGTTTGACAGTTCCTTTTGCTTCGACATGATGCAGTGCTATCAGCACGGGATGCAATGGATAAATAAATCAAAATTTCAAAGATGACCTAATTTCAGCTTGTCACTATCGTGTCTAATGTTTTATTTTTCGGATTGTTCTCTCGGCAGTGAATCTTTCATTATCAGAAATTTTAGGAATTTCAAGAGGAAAATAGAAGTATCCCTATACTTTTTTCAGGAACTATTGCTATAAATACTAAATATATGAAGAACACCAGGATTGTGTTCAGTGAATATGTTTGTATGTGCTGAAACCATCTTAGTATCAGCTTAATTGGCATGTGTTTTACAAAAATGCTGGGAAAATAAAGATATTAGTTCAGCCTAAATACTTTCTACGCACATCTACAGATATATATATTTTGATACGGGCTATTAGATGGCCAAGAATCTTTGAAAACGGCCTGTTAAGTGGGCTTCTGCTTCGATAGAGGTACCAAAATCTTGGCCACCTAACAGCCTAAACGGCCTAATTTAATCGTACTCTAAGAACGGGAGAAGTTCCGCAGGACTGGAAACTAGCTAATGTAATACCGGTACTTGAGAAGGGGGATAAGAAAAGCCCCAGCAACTATAGACCAATTAGTTTTACTCTGGTCGTCAGTAAAATCATCGAACGCCTACTGAAAAAGCGCATCACTGATCGCCTGAGGATGCATCAGCTCATATCCGACACTCAACATGGCTTCCGAAATGAAAGAAGCTGCTTAACAAACCAGCTGGACTTTTACTCAAATATTACAGATATTTGAAGATGAAGAAAAGGGAGTAGACCTTGTGTATCAAGACTTCCAAAAGGTTTCTGATAAAGTCCCTCATCACCGGCTAATAAAAAAATTGGAATCCCATGGTATCCAGGGAGACTATTTACGATGGATCAAGGCATGGCTTACAAGTCGGCAGGAGCGAGTGAAGCTTGAAGGAGAGTCGAGCGCCTGGACACAGATATCATCAGGGGTTCCACAATGTAGCGTGCTTGGCCCACTTCTATTCTCAATTTACAACAATGATCTCGATCTTAACATCCGTAGTAAAATCAGTAAATTTGCGGATGATACTAAACTATGTCATCCTGCCACAAAAAGAGCCGAGCTCCAACAAGACCTTGACCGCCTCATGGAATGGAGCGCAGCGTGGCAGATGAACTTTAATGTCGACAAATGCTCAGTAATGCCCGTAGGGCTGGTGAACCCTTCCATCCCATTGCAAATGAATAGGACTAATTGGTTACTGTCACCCAACAACGTAACTTCTGAATCACTATTACAAACAAACTACAACACAGTCAGCAAGTTGACAAGTGTGTGAAAATGGCAAGCAGAGTGTTGGGATTCATCACCAGAAGCTTTGAATGCAAGTCAAAGATCGTCATTGTTCCCTTGTACAAGGCATTAGTGAGGCCATACTTAAAATTTGTTGTTCAATTCTGGTCGCCACATCTCTGTAAAGATATCGATAACATGGAAAGAGTCCAACCCAGAGCAACGAAACTGATCGGAGTCGACTCTTTGTTCAGCATACTTGCAGCGGACTTTCTTGACCCAGACTAAAGAGAGCTCGTTTCTTCTGAGGCCCCCGTTGATTATCTTTGTAAGTTCATGAACTTGCCGAAGTTGCTCGTACTTACAACGGGACTCTTTGAAAGAGACCTTAATGATCGCTTGCGAAACAACGGTCAAAAACTCAAGCATAAAGCTCGAAGAATAACCAAAGGACAGTAGTTCTTCTCCCTATTTCATAGTCAGCATTTGGAATAGACTCCCTTCCGTCGTTGTTGGTGCGGAATCGGTCAACTCGTTTAAAAATCGTCTTGACATACATTGCGAGAGACATTCTACACAGCTTAGAACTCCTCCTCCACGAATTGCAGTCTCTTGACGGCCAAAGCTTCCCAGGCTATTTTAAGCCGATTTCTTCTCACTGCTGCTCTATCTATATTTTTAAGCTCCGCATATCAGCGGCTATCGATCGTGCTTGCTTTCATTATCATCTCTTTGGCTGTGATTCTTCTACCCCTTCTTTTTTCTTTCGTCTTCCATTTTTTCTTTCTTATTTCCCCAGTCCTCTACATTCTACTAACCTAATGGCATTAGCTTATACAGGGCCGGGGCGTAAGTTCCGGTGTCTCTTTGGAAATGGGCCACTTGGTTCGTCTACTGCCGCCTGTGTAATCTAATCTTCTTTTCGCTTCACTGTTAGATAGTGGCAGTTTCAACTTGGAAGCAGCTCCGATTTCTGCTGGAACGAAGTTCTACCTTTGCTGTCTTGTTTAGCGCTTCTTGAAAAAAATTTCAGCCTCTTTCAAAATAAAGAGATGAAGACCATATAATATCGCTTTCATTTCTTTCACGACATGTTATGTTTGCTTTGCTTGTGGCGCTCGACGATCTTAATAAGGCCAGCCAAATACGTATTTAGGATACGCTGCTAGAGAATGGAGAGGGTAGTGTTGGACATATCGGCTCTAAGGTATGCTTTCAAGCGAATGTGCCACGTCTAATTACCTCCGCCAAGGAGATTGTTTTCGTCGTGATTCCTTGTCTGTCTCTTTGTCTGTCACCAAGATAACTCAAAAAGTTATGAACTGATTTGGACGAAATTTACAGGGATTGTTAGGTATGTTAGGAGAAACAGATGATTAACTTTTAGTGAATTTATATCCATTCGTTTGTTTGTTTGTCTGCCTCATTTTTCTCAATGCCATAACTCAAAAAGTTATGGATGGATTTTTTTTTTAAATTAACATGAGTTGTTAGGTAAATAACAAAGAGTAAATGACTAAAGTTTGGTAATGACCAGTTGATTCGTTCGTTTTTCATTGTTTTAAATTTTATGCTTGTTAGCACAATAACTGAAAAAATAATGGAACTTTATGATATTTATAGGGGTTATTAGTAATGTTAAAAGACATAAATAATTAAATTTTGTTGCAGATCGGTTTGTTCGTTTGTATGTTTGACTCATGTTTGTCATATCGTTTGTGAGCAGTATAACTCAAAAAGTTATGAACGGATCTTCGAAAAAATTGCACTAGCTGTTACTAATTTTAAAAGGCAGAAATGATTAGATTTTGGAGTTTATACAAAGAAAATCAGGCTATGGTCTCAGAGCTAATTCGAATTTTTGCTACCGTTGCCTCGCTTGGCGGAGGTATGCACTGTCAGAGTGCTCTAGTTGAAGAAATACAATGACATCTTGGGATCAGAAGGTTAGGCTGCTTAAGAAACTGGTCGAGTCTGTTTGTTGTATATCTATCGCCTCAAAGAGGGCAGGAAAATCATGGGCTACTGATCAATAGCCATGGATCTCGTAGTTGTCAAAAGAAAAGTCGGACACGCTGACAAAATATTGAAACGCGTAACATGATGATCCTCCAAATTATCTGTAAACAGTGGAAAACAGAGCGTAGAGAAGGCATGCATAGTTATTGGAGAACAATGCGAGAAGTACCGTTCTGTGCAAGATTCAAAGGAGAGAGAGGCTAGAGTCCGCGAGACGAGGTGTGTTGAGGTAGACGGGAATTCGTCAAGCGGACGTTAGATTAGACGGGGTAGGTTAAATTACAGGAACAGTAGGTACCTTATGTCAAACGAAAGTCGGTGAAAACATTATTCAACCGTGGAAATTTCACGGGTTTAACTAGTATTCATAATTATCAAATTGCTTCAACAATCATACTACTAATAAGCCTTTATTATTACCTTATGCGGGCATTAGGTCGGATATCTTTTGTGTGTCAAGGCTTCTCATTTCTGTTATCGGCCAGTTTTCACCCTGCCTTTTTTTCCATCAAGAACATTAAGCGTTTTAGATGAATATCGATAAAGAACCAGAACTTGTAATAGTATTCAGAGCATGGTTATGTTATTCTGCCTATTTCGAATTAACAAAATGGATTGAAAAATGTCATTGATGGAATACACGAGGTCAGCTTTCTCTCCAAATTAGACCCTCACAGCGAGGTTTACCTGTTAATTGAATTTTATACTTGGAAAAATAATCAGGTTTTTCGTAAATGTTCGGGGAGCGCAGCACGTCAGACCTTAGCAGGTCCCAATGAGAGTCTATAATGGCTCTTGGTATAAAAGAAGCGAATTGGCGCAGAGGAACAATACGAGCGGCACAGCATTTGGGACCAGCTGTGCCGGAGATATATACCGGCCTTTCGGAGACCGTTATAACCTTGAGCCTTGATGTCGTTGTTTTAGATTTTAGCTCTTGCAGGTTTCAAACCACTAGTCCCTCGTAAAGAAACCTCGGTTCGGAATTACTAAAATAGCCTGCTTTTTTGACAAGTTTGAAATATCGTAAATCAATATAAGGTGGGGCAAGGAACGAGCTATGCTGCGTCGACCTTATATTAGCGAAAACGTTTCGCTTCGATAAAGAGATTGGGAAACAAAAGCGGAAATGTCTTGAATTGTTTGCTTAATTTTTTTTACTTAATTTGTGCATGCAGACCTATACCTTTATTATTAACATTTATGTTACTTTTACGCTTTTTCTAATAGGTTATGGTATTTTGCTACAAGGGTTAATTCTCACTGTATTTCTACATGGAAAAGGCTTTTATAGCGAAGCAGTACAGACTGGTCAAGATAGAGTTAGGCTACCCTACTGCATGGGATTGTTTTCAGCGAGGAAAAGAAATGAGTTAATTATGAACCTTTAGCATGTTAATAAAATTTGATAAGCTACTGACTTATGGCTATTTTAGATATGTTTTTTGACGCCTAAATATGTTTTCAATACATTTTAAATGAGTTTTAGTGCATTTTTAACACGATTTGAATGTGTTTTCCACGTTCAACTACCTTTTTTAAAATTTACCCAAGTTTGCACAAGTTTCTCTATTTGTAATCTACCAACGGTCTCAACGAAACGTAAATAAGAATAGCACCATCTGTAAAGTCCTCCGTGATATGAGTTGCAACTCGACTACTCGAAATCTATCCATCCAAGTTTTTCTCAGTCACTAGACATGTCTGCTGTGATGGCAGAATTATTGTCACCTCACTGCAAGTGATGATAGACTACGTGGCGAGTTACCACTTTATGATAGCACGAAACAGTATCTATTCACCCATCCAAGCATTACCGTATATCTCTGTCACTCTTTATCTCTCCGACACTTCAGCTCTCTGCATCTATAAGCAGTAGCGGCCATAATGGTTCGGACACGTAAAAACTTTTCAGAAAATCTTTAAATACTTCAATCTTATTGAATTTTTTTCTATGTATTGAAGTGTAATCTTACACAAGTAGAGCAACATGTCATAGCTAAATTGTGTTAAAATTTCAGGTGTTCAGGATAAATAAAATAGAAGTTACTAGCAAATGAATTGTAACAGTAAGAATTTAGTCTAGACAAAAAAGTTCGGACACTACATTTTTTCTATTTTATTTCAGAAAAAAACAATGTTGCCCCATAAAGAGTTATGCGGATTGGGTTAAACACACGTGCAGTCATTATCAATGTAACATCCGCTCTACCAACATGCCTCAGGGAGTCCTTACACCTTCTTCTATTCGTGAGTTAATCGTAAAATTGCGTCACGATGATAAACTTTCAATAAGGGCAATAGCAGGTAAAGTTAATCGACCTAAAAGTGTGGTTAGTGATGTACTGACTAAATACGACCAAAATGGCTCAAGTACCGCTGGTGTTTCAAGTGGTAGACCACGCAAGACCTCGAGAAGAGAGGACAGTGTATTGCTTTTATTGTCAAAGAAGAATAGGTTTAAAACCGGAGCAGACATTTCCCGTGAAGCTAGTGATACGCATGGAATCAAGGTGTCTAGGAAGACAGTTACACGCCGCCTAAAAGAAGCAGACTTGCATACGAGAACTCCAGCTATCAAGCCTTTAATTAGCGAGAGAAATAGAAATGCTCGGATGAATTAGGCAGCAAAATACGTTCTTTGGACTCAAGAAGACTGGTCTAAGGTTCATTTCAGCGATGAATCTAAGTTCAATTTATTGGGCTCCGATGGAAAACAGATTTGTTCGTCGTTCAACTGGTGAAAGATTGTCCAAAAATTGCGTTAAGTCAAGTGTAAAATTTGGCGGCGGAAGCGTTATGGTCTTCGGTTTGATCTCAGCACGCGGCGCGGGTCCCTTAGTTCGTCTGCAAGGAAAAGTAAACGCACAGGTATACAAGGAACTTTTATAATACATGTAGTGCCGATCTTCAAAGCCTCTTCAACTCATAAACCAATTTTTATGCAAGATAACGCTCCCTGTTGCAATTTCGTAAGCTGCTGTGGTAGACGATGTTTAGCTGTTGTCGACAGTAAAGGGTTCTACACCAAGTACTAAATGCTAAAAACTTTAATTCATAACGTAGTTCGTATTTGTAGCCTCCTTTCATGTATTAATTATTATTTTTTAAGGTTGTCTAAACTTTTTTAACTCACAAATAGAAGAAGGTGTAGGGACTCCCCGAGGCATGTTGATAGAGCGGATGTTGCATCGATAATGACTGCAAGTGTGCTTACCCCAAACTTCATAACTCTTTCTGGGGTAACATAGTTTTTTTTTAAATAAAATGGAAAAAAATGAAATGTCCGAACTATTTTGTCCAGACTAAGTTATTACTATTATAATTCATTTGCTTGTAACTTCTGTTTTATTTATCCTGAACAGCTGAAAGTTTCACAGTTTAGCTATGACATATTGCTCAACTTGTGTAAAATTACGCTTCAATGCCTTCAATAATATTGAAGTATTTAAAGATTTTCTGATGAGTTTTTAGGTGTCCGAACCATTATGGCCGCTACTGTATACACAACTGTACTTCTTGGTCTATATCTATCTAGTCTCGTTGTGTATAGGCTTTGTCTCGAATCGAAAACAGAAAATACATAGGTTTCCACTCAACCAAAAATATAGAAATACCAATTAATATTTCCTGCTACGAAATATGTCTCTTAGGTACGATTTCATTTCGTTTTAGGGGAGACTCGGCTAATGTAACGATCGCATAACAAATGAAGCAGGTGGTGGCTGCGTCGACGTCCATTTCGCTTTACAGTTCGAGTTACGGCAATGCCATGCATTCGAGGAACGAGTCCCGCTTTTAACGTTTCCAGAATTTCACGATTAGAGCAGGGATTTCTAGCAGCCAGGGGCCGTTCGAGTACGAGACAACACAGTATATGTTAAAGTTAAATGAACATCTTTAATTAATGTAGGAGATTCACTATGCAATCGCATAGTGCATAAGCGGACGGTGAGCTATAATACATCGTTTATGGCACCGTAGCTATGCTGCACACTGTAGTATGTGTCGGAACGACTTGCGCGCTGCCCATTCGCTCGTCAAGTTGAAGGTGCGATCGTATACCGCGGCCCTGACTCTAGTTGCTACTATACGGGGGCGATGTGCGTCATCGCAGAACTGTACTGAGATTATTACATGCACTTTCGATTCGTAATAAGCTTGAATTTTAATCGTTCTAGTGATAATCTCCAATTGTATTTGATGGATTTCCGAATGGATTTTCACAATGCTGATCCGGATTTGGATACTGCTGCGAATGCCTCCATGATTGGAATAGGTAATCAAAAATCTTTGGGAAATTATCAAACTGGATTACGATTTAAAGTAGCAAATGGATACACTCGTTTCCTAACGCTCTGCTGCTGGCTTTAGGGATTCTATCTCTCGTCACAATACAATAGGAAACAAAAAATCCTTGCAGGTGCACAGCGTATTGCTGCTATTATGCACCTTTCTTGAAAACTGTTGTCATAGTCGGGAAATTGTGCTGCTAACATTTCTTTAGTTATCCACGCACGCTAAGCAATACTATAAACTTATAGTCGCAAGTTAAATCCACAGGGCCGCAGTAAAATTTACGGGATAGTATGTTACCCTGTTACAACCTAGGACCAACGTTTTGCAAGCAGTTTATTGTTGAGACATATATACATTAAATGCTTTCCCTTCTAATTTATGATTTCATGATTTAACTGTAGCCTTCCCGTGGAAATACAGTACTTATTCCGTATCATATAGAATGTATAATATGCTCGAAAGAATTATAATGCTCTGACTCGAGAGACATCCCCGTCTCACTTTAAAATTTTTGAAAAGTTTCCCAGAGATAGCGGGTCTTATCGTGCGTCAGGTAGAGAAACCTTCTGTCATTTTTTACTATAATGTTTAAAGATGTCTTAACGTATTATAATTTTCCTTAATACGCCATTGAATTAAATATACTTTCAGTTAAAATATTATCCGAAATACCTGGAAAAGAAGAAGTCTCTTTGTGCCATGAACAGCATCGAGTGGGAAAATTAACCAATCTTTCTCTAATTACATCAATAATTCTTCCAACAAATATGACAACAGCAGTACCTTCAGAAGACTAGGAATGCAATGCTGACGTTCCTTGCCAGCATCTTCAGCACTTCATCCGAACGCTCCAGTGGTAAAAAAAAAAAAAACTTTAGCAGCGAAAGCAATGGCGCCAGAAGGGTTTTCCCGTCTCCCTCTCGTATTTTTAAAACTCGCTGTGCGTTTCTTCAAAATCAACATCCCAGCGCTTCTTTTTTCGCCATTTACTGCTTGAGTCGGTCGGAGAAGAAGAAGAAGCAGCAGCAGAGAGTACTTAAGGATTCTAAAGCATTTGAAAATTCCACATCTTGATGGTCTTCCAGAATCACACTTGACCCAAGTTCTCTTTGCACAACACTAACGTGCTTTCGATCACGAAGAAGTGCCAGCAGCCTCTTCGTCTTTTTTGGAGTTTGTCAGTCAACTCAAGCATCGAATTTTCCAGGCCATTGAGCAATGGACGGAAGGTCGCAGACCTGGCTTTGATGCCACCCTGAGNCAACACTAACGTGCTTTCGATCACGAAGAAGTGCCAGCAGCCTCTTCGTCTTTTTTGGAGTTTGTCAGTCAACTCAAGCATCGAATTTTCCAGGCCATTGAGCAATGGACGGAAGGTCGCAGACCTGGCTTTGATGCCACCCTGAGGCCTGTCTTCGCAAAAAGGAAACAGCTTCAGTGAGGAAGACTTATTGGCCACCATCCGAGGCTGCGGGCGCAAGGGACGCAGCGAAGCGACCTTTTCTTTCGCTTCAAGTGCGTCATCCGTAAAATTTCGAGTTTTCAGTCAAAAATGGTTGCCATGTTGGAAGAGGAGCGCGATTTATGCGATGTTGCCTTGTTTCTTTGGCAACCTTATGCTGTTTATATTCAGTAGTTAGAGCAACCAAAGTGAACGTGCTGGTCTTGCTTATTTTTCTTCTTTGCCTCCTTTTTCTTTTGTTTCTCCTTCTCCTCTTGCTTCCTTTTGTTTTTCATCCATTTTTCTCGGTCTTCTACTTCTCGTCCTCCTTCTTCGATTATGTCAAGATGATGCTTGTAGAACCGTGACTTTTCCGTCACTAATGGTAGCCATGGTTGGGTGAAGTCCGTCAAGGCTGTTACAATTATAGCTAACTTAAGTCACAATACGAAGTATTATTAGGGTTGGTCACATTTCCTTATCACCTCTTACAAAAAACTGACACCAGCCTCCCTATACGACCTGGCACAGTGCCAACTAGAGCACTGTGAAAGAGCACACACCCGCCAAGCAAGACAGCATTTTCAAATATATTCAAATTTGTTAAAAAAATCTGAATTCCCTTTTATCTGCACCAAATTTTGGTCATTTGCGCGTTTTGACTGTTATAACAGCTTCTGTAATTTTGGTGATGGTCCCTTCGTAACTTTTCGAGTTATATGTGACGATCATTTTGATAAACATTAGTCAAACACACATACAGACCAAACGATCATCACCTAAATTTGGTCATTTATATCTTTCAACATTTTAAATAGTTTCTGTAAATTTCATGAAGATCTGTTCATCACTTTTTGAGTTATATTTTGAACAACCATAAACTAAATACAGAGAGACAAACAAGCAAACGGATAATCAAAAAATTAGGTCATTCAATCTTCGTGATATACCTAACAACTCGCGTAAATTTTTTTATTATTCGTTTATAACTTTTTGAGTTATGGTACTAACAAAACAGAGACAGGCCAAGAAACAAACGGCTAGACTGATCTTCACCAAAAGTTAATAATCTGTTACTCCTAGCATGCCGTACAATCCCTGTAAATTTCGTGAAGATGCGTCCCTAATTTTTGGAGTTATCCTGGCGACAGACAGACAGACAAACTCAACAATAACATAACCTTCTTGGCGGAGATAAAACTGAGGGCAATTTATTGCTGAAGGCCATATGACACCATACTCATAATTTGATGACAATTTCTTAAAAACAAGCTCGTTGCACGGCAATGTTAATTAACCCTATAGGGATCAGGCAGTAGTTCCTAATTACAGGGACTTCTTTCCCTAATAATGAAGGCTTCCTTTCCGTTTCCTGTTTTTCTGTTTTTCCTTATTGCAAATTCCCCATTTTTTTATTTCGAAGGCCGTAGAAAAACAAACCGTCGTAATAGCTGAGTTAAGCGTCATCAGATAGTGGGGATAAAAGTGTATCGAAACGCGGTCTTGCGAATGCAATGAACATTGAACATGTTAATGCATGTAGTAAACATTCCAGCATTCATGTCACGGTCAACAGTTAAATAAATTTATTTCATATGAGCTTACAGCCATCTCAGCATTCGCATTTTACTGCGTTTGTAAACATTTTTCAAAACATTTCAGTTCCAAGGTCTTACCAATGTGACAGTTCCAGGAAGTATAATATTGACTTTAAAAATATTCATGTGTTTATGTCTAGAAACCAAAGATTGAAATATTTTTCTGTCGCTGGCCAGCTAGCCACAGATTTCTGACATGAATTATGAAAATTACTGAAATTGTAAATGACGTCAATAATTCCTACCAAAAACAATGCTCAAATGGAGACTAGCCACTCCATGCAGACTTGAATATTTTACTCTCATGGGCCAATTTATTTAACAGCTTTCACGAAAGCTAAACATAAAACAGTGACGTCAACGTTATAAGTTTGGTCCAAATTTTTGAATTGTGCCACCCTATACTTGAAAAAAGTCCAGACGCTAAAGATTTGAATATTTTCATCCTCATTCACCAATTACTTAGCAGCTTTGGTGACTAGTGAGCAGAAGATATTGGAGTCATCAGTAAGCTGTCCAGAGACGCTTGAGGCTTATCGTCTCTGAAGCATACTCCATTTACCGCCTCAGAAACTCGCAAACAGAAGAAGAATGGCTTCGTCAGGGTCATTAATTCCTTTGATACTACCTCGGACGAAGAAATAGGAGCTCTTGAAATCGCGGTTTTCTCTGTTTGTGTGATTGTCAGGACGGCAGTTTTTCTGAGCTCTTACAGTTTATCTCAGCCCCTCTTGGGACCGGCGTACTTCCCAAACGAAGCTTCAACTATAGAATGCAGTTGCCACGAGGATCAGGTACTTTATTTGCTCCTTACTGAGTTAATGCACTTACCCGAGGTATCTCAGGGTCTATACAAATGAATACTTTTCCATTACACAGCTGACAGCGAAGACTGCAGCCATTTTTAATAGTGGTTGCCAGATACAACATGGCCCGCAGTGCGTGTGCCACATATGGTGCACATTGTGATGAGAACATTGTTATTTACTATTTAGAATTACCGCTGAAGTGTTAACTTGGGTAACTAGCGCTTCAGCAGCCAGACCTATATCGCACAGGATGTCTCACAAACATTTTATCTCGGTATATGTGCAGCAAGGTCTCACGTTCGTCTACTGTACTACTGCATGTAAAAAAAAACGGTGCAAAGCAAGGAGGAACTAAACCTACCTAATCTTACAAGCTAACTTTGCGCTACGTCCAGATGCAACATCCCCTGAGGAAAGTCTCAGCTCGATTCTTTGGGCATGAGGCCCATTTTTATTTTGACAGAGAATGGGCTCACCAAGATGTCCTTTAGTTTGAATTCATTCAGATGTATGAAGGTGTATGGCACAAAATCAAAAGCTTTTATGTTCACTTCAATAGCAAGTACAGTACGTTGGATCTTTTATGACATGATGTGCATAAAACCATATCGCTAAGGCCAGATTTTACATCACCTTCGACAAAAATACATATATACTCTGGAGCACAAGCGAATATCCGCTTCTGTGGTTACGGCAAGCTAGCCTTCACTTGATCTCTGCACTAGTTTGAATTAATTTGAATTAAACTTTAGTAAAGCAAGAATAAGCTTCAGACGTTATAAAAATAAGATGTGTGAGAACAACTTCAAAAGTTGCTTCAAATTTAGTTTTAGTTATTTAAAATAAAACTTACTATTAGTATTGTTAGGTTAAGCTCCCCTACCCGCAGCGTGCACTCTGATCCAAAAAGAAGAAGAAACAATGGACATAACGTACGTCGACAGATACTTGGAACTCATTCACGAGTGTGGGCCCACGAAAAATCAACGCGCACGAGAACATTAAATAATTGTATGAAGTGTGAAATTGGAAGGATGTAAGTGGCACAAAAAAAGACGTTCTGAAGGTCTGGGTAAGGCTAAGGTACAACCGACCGAGACTCCTAGGGGGTCCCTGCTCCCCATAACATAGTATGGGCGGACCTAACTAACCTAACAATATGGCCCATCATAGCTATGCCTCCTGAGGGGATCAAAATTTAGTTGCTAAAACTATGTTTCAGCTCTTTATAATCATTAAACTTCAGTTGTTTTCAATCAAACATTAAACTTCAAGTCCAATTTCTTCTATTTCATTTTGAATATAAAAGTCTAAATAAGATAAACCCAACCGATTCTAGCGATAACCTACGCTGTTGCAAACATTCCAACGCATAAAAACAGAAACTCTAGTTGCTGTTGACGTAAATTAACTGATAATTACCCCGCTGCGAATGATGAGCTATCGAGGCGAACAGCCAGCCCGGCTGCTGGCGCCATTTGTGCTCATGAGATACACTGAATTCCGCCGTGTTGCTATATATCAGAACGTAATTAATACAGCCCCGGAGTCCATGGATTTGGGAGTTAATTTAATGGAGGTGCTCACGGTCCGCTGGGCTGGCACTATATCCCCGAGCAGAGAGCCACAGGTCGCACAGATCACCTCTCTACGGGAGTGTTCCGTTACTTCGCCCCTCTTCCATTAAAACGCAACCAAACGAATTGGTTAAGTTCGACCCTTAAATTCCATTTGATGGCACCAAGAGGGGGAAAATGCGGCAACTTTTGCTTTGTTGTAGTTCTAACCCATTCAGTTGTATGTGATACACGCAAACAACTGGAGTTTGTTTTGTGCACGGAATGCATTGATAGTCGTCAGCGAGATGTATATGTTATGCTGTAGATATGTGCACCCCGTGCCATGATATTAGGTTCACTAATTAAATTAGCATTTCAAGGGTTTCAAGATTCTTTATTTTTTGTTATTTTTGCATTCGCGTCGTGCTCCTATGGCAACATTTTTCACAAGTCCTTGTTGTTGTCAGTGTCTCCCTTGACGAGGTATTTCACGTATTGTGATTTCTAGGTTTGCCACGAAAATATCTGCTGAAAGATTACGTTAGACTGGACGGACGCATAAGTCTGATGCTGAAAGTGCTACCATAATGAAAGATACGGCTGGTGGAATTCTTCCCGAAGTGATAGCACGCACCATCGGTCGCCTTGTTGACACTGTGAAGCGATATTTGGTAGACACATCGCTCAGAAAATTTTGAGTGGATTGTGGAGTGCTAAAAAACAGTGACTACCCGTGACTCCAGTTCTGTGAGATTAGGAAAAAATTTTGCTGCGGCTAATCTGCCAAATGTGCCAAAATATACAAGATGTTGGTTGCTAAGGGTCATGGGTAAGAACCTTAAACCTGAAAAACAACCTCCACTTACTCCTCGACACAAAAAATAACTGTCGCAATGGGCTCAAGAACACATGGAAATCAACAGGAATGACATCATATTCACAGATGAAAGTATAGGGTAACTCTTGATGGACCAGACGGATAGGGAAAGGATAGGTTAGAAAAGGGCAAGATCGCTACTTACGTTTCCGTCGGCAATAGGGAGGCGGTAGTGTGATTTGGGCGAATATAGTTGGAACTGAAGCAACTGGACCATTTCGCATGCCTGTAGGGGTAAAATATTACTTAGATATGCGGCTTACTGTCGACTTTTTGAATAAACTTTGTCTGTCTTTGCTCCCATAGCTTGAAGACATTCCACAGCAGGAGCGTCGCAGGTTGATATTCCAGCACGACAATGCTCCGTCACTCGCTGCTTAAACAATGCAAGCATTTTTTTGCCATCGGTGGGCTTCAATGGCAAAAGTTTGATGGTGGGGCCTCCATTTTCACCCGATTTGAACCCAAACGAAATTGCTGGAGAACTCTCTTATGGAAAGCGATTTAATCGACTGCAAGCAAATTCCCTTCACCTCAAGTAAAAAAAATTGACAGATTGTGTGAACAAAACAAGTCAACTTGTGTAAAAAAAAAACAAAGGCCCCTATGTTTTCTTTCTTTAATTTCGTATTAAGTTTTTGTCCAATAAAGTTGATTATCCATATAATAGTTTTTCTAACCCGTTTTAAGATCGAATATTCGTTTAAAGTCACTTTCTGCGGAATTAAACTAATACCTTGGTACACCTGAATATTGAACGAAATACTACAACGGTCTCAAAATTAAAATGGCATTGAATAAGGTGATCATGCTTTACGTTGAGCTATGATTCAAAAACTCAAATATGCCTTAGAAGTATCAGGCTTTTCCAATGAATATTTTGTTTAAAAGTTGTCTTAAGCTAATAGCGTCGCACGAGCTGCAGTCTGTGTCGCAAAGGCTATGTTAGGTACAATTATTACTACTACTACTACTACTACATAGTTAGTAAATTAAGCCTCCGTTTCCACAACAAAGGCGATCTCACAAAGGAAAAAAGAAGGGGCATATAGCACGTTCACAGTCTGTGGAGCCCATGCAGGAGGCTGTTCCCACACAGGATGAACACAGCAAGATGGGATAGAATAGGAAGAACAGAACAAAGCATCATCGGTAGGAGCATGGAAATGAAAAGGAGCAAAGTGATAACGAAAGACAGACGTCTCGAAGGCCTAGCTATTGGCTGAGGTAACTTACACTATCCTCCTGAGGTCGCTGCTCCTCATGACAGAGGATGAGCGAGCCTAACTAATCTAACCTTATATAGATATACTTAACCGTATAGCCTATGGCCCATCCTATGCCTCCTGAGGGGCGCCAGGGATAAGTATTTCAACAGTTGTAGCATGCACGAAACAGACCCTGTCGTCCATCTCACTGGAAACATTGACCTTATCAGACCTTACTCACTTGCAGAACGACAGAATAAAAATTGACAAGAAAACACTGATTCTGGCAATTACTGCCATATCACAAGATTTTACCTCGAGCGCGGTCTGGCGAGATACCATCTTTTCAAATTTTTCTAGATGCGACGATTTTTTGTGACATATCTCGTCTTACCAAGATATTTTATAAAAGACATGGCTTCTTTTCGTAATTTAAGAAGTTGTGGAAATACGAATGTGAATAGCGTCTAAGCAAACACGTTCCCATGTAACTAATTAAAAATGGCATTGAATTGATTTACATCTAATACATATACATATATACTCAAGAAGATATTTTAATGATTGGTAGAGTCACTTGATCTACCTAAGCAAGTCCCCAGAGCGTCTGAAATTTACAGGATGTATTCCAAAGTGCAGCAGCACCCCTTTGTGCAGTTGCAACTTCATATGTGCAGTTGTAAATGCAGATTTTTGCAGCTTGTTAATTTGTACTTTCCTTGAATTAGCATGGCTGGGGTGCCGTGGATATAAACTGGAAAGGAACCACAATAAGAGTCGCTCACAGCTGACCAGAATAACTTTTATTTTCAGTTTTTCACTTAACCTTACACTAGCACTTTACAACTAGGGCCTCGCATCACAGTGTGAGCCGTTGAAAATTTTCCTTAGTCATAAACCCTGCAGACTTAGGCGATATGAAGTACCTCGATAGTACACTAATAAGCAGCAATGCTACTGTTATTGGTTATCACAACAGCTACGCACGCGTACTCAGGGTAGGTACTGCAAGCACTCCACCTCACACCAATACAAAAATACAACGGTGCTTTGCGTGGCGTTATTACAATGGTGGAAAATTTCTTATATCCTGGAACAACTACAGAGCAAATCCGCTGCACCGCGGCGCGCCTCCACACCACCGTAAAATCAAATTCGTTCGGCTAAAATGTAATCAGTAGTGGATTACGAGACGCATTTTAAAGCACTGCCTTCTAAATTGAACTCGTAAGAGCAGAGTTAGCAGCAGCAGGGACCGCTGTGCTGACGGTGCTCGTTTGAAAGCGCCAACTGCAACCTCGCAATCTTGTGCAGGAAATGAAGACAGTTTGGAGGCGCCTGCGACTGCTGACGCTGGAGGGTCCGAGTTGGCCGGGTCCGCTGTCTCAAGATAATAACGGGACTTGCGCCCTATCTTCTTTTGAGCAGGAGAGTCTGAGCTACAAGGCTAGCTGAAGATAATAACGGGACTTGCGCCCTATCTTCTTTTGAGCAGGAGAGTCTGAGCTACAAGGCCAGCTGAAGATAATAACTGGAATTTGGATCTGGATCTTGTTAGGAAGGAGGGTTCGAGCTACATCGCTAGCTAAATACAACTACGGAAATTTCGCTCTATCTCATTTTTTTCAAACAAAAGTTCATAAGCTGCTCAGCGGTCTGAAGATAGTGATAGGATTTGGTCCTGAATCTCGTTGAACAGAAGAGTATGAGCTGCTTCGTTTAATTTTTTTGGACTTGGAATTAATCTATATACCACATGAATGAGCATTATGATGATTATCATAGACCTAATTACGGACGGTGGTAGCTACTATTAAAAATTGTCGAGACTGTTAAAAAAAATATGAATTTCTGATAATGTATGATCAATAAAAATGCTCAGCATAGGTGCTATCATAATAGGCCCTTATACTTAACAGTGAATCGACTGTGACCACATCTGGTGAATAAATATTCCCCTAGTTTTCAAGTTTGGGATTATATTACTAGCATCAAAGCCTCAACAGCGAAATGACTTCTTTCAAGGAAGTTTTTAAGAACAATTTGGAGAAATTATCAATTGTGAATACCTGCCTTTATGTTTATGGTCGCAATTGGGTGTCTGAAAATCTAAATCTCACATAGCAGATTGAGGGAAACGATCCAAACCTGACATCCTGAGAAGGACATCGGCTCAGTTTCAAAGCTGATGACGGAGTTGAAACTATTCGGGATACAGGAAATCTGAAAATTTTACATTTTTTATCAGATAGCACGCCTAATAGACTCACAACGATCTGCGAGAGTGAATGTGAAATAAGTAGACATGAAAGCATGAGCAGTTCTCCGCTAAAGTATTTCATATGCAGCTTTTTTCCTAAATGAGAGAGGTCTCAATCACTTTTGCCGACCCTGTAGTTACTTAAGAAGTTAAAGGAATCCTTACATGAACATAGTAGTAGCCCACGAAAGAAGAGTCCACGTTCTTTCAATAAAAAATAAATGGAGTGCCAGGAACCAAAATGGCAAAATGGTCAAGAAAGAAAAGACGTAACGGATGTCGAAGCGAGGATATGGTATCTATGAGCTCCCTATCCTATATGAATTTTCCTTGGCTGTTGTACGATTCCAGCTACTGGGGAGGCCAATAATTTTGCTTGGGAGTGGGGTCGACATTACGAATTATCAATAGTCAACTTTAGTTCAATATAGTTTAGGGAACAAAGTGTGTCAGCTTTACCATAAATGCCAAGTATGCAGGAGCGAGCATAACTTGGGGCGGGCAAAGAATACTTCCTCTGATCCCCCTACTTTAAAGATGGCGCATTGTTGCCGTGATCTTAACAATTTGGCCTGGCTTGCTGGTGACGCTGTTTTCCTTATTTGTTATATCCGCTCGTCGGTATTATTTCAATAGTTATTCAAAATAGCTATGGGATAAAAGATTACTATCTTTTTTCTATAACTGTAAAGCTGGGGCCAGTAACTCTTATGTTTTTTTTAGAACCATCTGCATCTCTTTACCCCATTTTTCAGCACCCGCCGAATACTGTAGTTCCGTAAGGCAGAACTGGTCAAAATTAAATCTGTACCTATACCTCATTCGATTCTCTATAAAAATACAAGGTATCTTAAAATTTTTATTGTCCGCAAGTTCTGTTGGGACCTTGTAAGCAGAACTGTATGTCCACAAAAAAAAATATATATATATATGTTGAGATGATAGCCGTCATGTGAGCTGCTCTATCAAGAATTGGAAAAAAAATCGATAGAATTACTATTGAAAAATTGTGCACGTTGCTGCGACAATAGTTGGACACAGCAACGCTTTAGGTCACTGAGTATGACATACGATTACCAAAAGACTGTCATGTGAACCTGCCTTAGCACAGCACACTCACTGCTAAAAAAGGCAAATGGACACAGGTGCCGTCCGTGTGATTTTATTGCAACAATATTTAAACTGTTGTGTTTTCGGCTGTTATTCTCATAAGAGCGTTTGAGGCATATTCTAGTCAAAATAAATAGAACACTTGCAATATGCAAAGTAACTGAATATAATTGTCGCTTACTTACCGCTTACATGAAAATTAGAGAAGCACTCTGAGAGCGCATGCCTTCGCCAAGTAACGCAATTGACGAAAATTGGTTCTGAACCCGGATTTCTTTTTTATCACCAATATTTTTGGCCATTTTTGTCTCTTAACATTGCTAACAATTCCGGTAAATTTCTTGAAGATCTGTCTTTTACTTTGTGAGTTATGACCTGACATAAGGTAGGGTAAACTTAGAGTCAAATACACGAACGGCCTAACGGATCATCACCAAAATATGGTCATATCAAACAATTCCTACTAGGTCTATGGAGCTCTGTTAACACCTTTTAGTGTCATGTTACTAACATACTTAGAAACAAACGTAGCGAGAAAACGCCAATCGGACTAACAGTTCATCAGAAAAATTTGATCATTAGCTACTCGTGACATCCGTAACAAGGGCACACCTCCGAAATTAGAGTTAAAGAAGTTACGCATAAACGTTGAAGGTCATGTTGTTAACCGATGTCCAGTGAAAGATGTTGGTTACATCTAGTTGCACATTCCGTACGTCTGCCATTGATTGTACCGCTGCTAATATCCGTGGGTCATCAGCGATCGATGAGGGAACGGCAAACTTGCATTGGTGCCCCATATCATTTATCATGATGAGCAAGAATATAGTTCAGAAACAATAAACCTGTAACAGTAAACAGAGTTTTTCTGTTATCTCGTTTGGTGAACCGAACAAACGGCGCACTAATTGCAAAGCAGGTCAGATCAGCTTAAATCACGCGCTATCTTCTCTAGAGAATAACCTGCACAGATGAATTAGCTTCAACACAAGATAGAAGGCCTTTGGGAAAATCTCACTGCGATAGAGCCAAGTATATATTATTCAGGCGAGTTATCAGGCAAAAATTGGATTCTTCTTGAGACTATCGCTGGTGCTTTCTGTGGCAGAGCTCCTCTTTGAGGAAAGTAAGTTAGCAATATTACAGTATATTTGTGGTGATTGCGTCAGTGTTCAGTGGTGAGTTTAGGGACAGTTTGTAGGTGCATTATAGTGTTTAGTATAATAAAAGTAGGATGGACGTTGTACCCACTTCTATCTCCTGTCTCAAGAAGTTTTATAGTTAATCCAATCGAGCTAGCATCAGCTTCGGTTTGATCTGTCCTATTATTGTACTAATAATTACCTGGGACTCAAGAATGACGCTTATTCTAGAATCTCTCATTCCCTAGAAAGTTCTCACATTCAATCCAAGCGGCTTGAGCCGAGTTTCGAGTTGCGGTTTTTAATTTAGATAGCAAAGAGAAAGGATAACGATTTTGCGCCCTTTTGGCATTGTTGCTTAATTGAGCCTTTCAGGTATTGTTACTGCATTGTTGCTCTCCAAGAATTACTGTACTGTTGTTACGCTTCAGCATTGTTTACATTACCGTTACCCAACAGGCATTCCGCAATCGCTTCATCTTCATGCCTGTAGTGTCGTTTTAAGCCCTTCAGACATCAATGCCCTTATAGTATGTCCTTGAGGCATCGAAGTGCAGGTTAAGCCCTTTAGGAAGCTTGTGGAAGTACGACCCTAAGCCAAGCGGTTCAGCTTGAGATTAAGTTAATAACTTGGGTGCATTAAGTGAGTAAAATTCCTGGAGCTGTTCGTACTCCCTTCTTTTGGGAATTACGCGCAATGCGCCCATTCCCTTTCCTAAATACTTCCACAGCATGCGATATCGTACAGTAAGATCCCTCTTCGTGTGTTTATTCTCTTTATAGTGTTAAGCACTGGTACTGAAAAGCCCTTGTAATATTGAAATAAATCATCACGGGAAAGTATTGATTTTGAGAATTTAAGGTGGCATTGAAAGCCAGTTAATGATTAGAGGAATAAATTGATTTGAAAAACGAGGATGATCATAAAATTAACAACAAATATCTTTATAATAATTTTCATAAAATAATTACACTATGTAACACTATTTTTGTTCTTGGGTTACTATTTTATATTCCAACTGCTTATGTATGAAGCCTTCGGAAAAAGGACTACATCCAGCGCAGTCTTTAATTCTATAACGTCCCAGAAATATTTTCTACTTAGAAAACAAGAAAGCGTTAATAATTCTTTCTTTGTTTGATAACAAACACTTACACAGTAAATAGACAAAGATTTTCTAGATTTGCGAGTTGCTGCACTTAGCATTCTCGAAAAAGACCCCAAATGTAGTCCAAAATCATGTTTCCATTATACTGTCGCTGGATAACGACGTTCAAAGTCCAATATATCTTGATGAGAGCACGTGCCTTGCTCCTCTGAGTAAGCACCCATGTGCTCCTTGAGTATGTCGAGATAGGTGCCAAGGATATGGGTTTTGAGGAATATTCTGCATCTCATTTCGGTGCAACGCTAGAAAACAGACACATTTCAAAATGTTCAAATTATCCTTGACCCAATCACAAAAGCGAGGTTTTTGCGGAGCAACGTACAGTTAGTATCAATTTGTTTCAGGCATAACGGGTTATGAAAAGATACTTTGTACCCAGGAATAAAATAAATATAAAAATTTATCACTCACTGTTATTTAAATGGAAGTTTACGCAAACTTAATTCACTCATGCCCATTGGCTGACCGGAGAAGGCTGAGCCCTCAATGTAATTAAAACTATAATTGCAAGATGACATTTTATTACAATCCGCGAGCGAAGCGAAGGGTGGCGACAGTGTTTTTGTTGCAGTTGAATGTCTGTTTGTCTCTTTGATTATCTGTCCACCCAAAAAGAGGCAGAAGGAGTTGAGCCATCATCACAATCTTTTTCAGACACTCAAGTGGGTTGACTGAGATATGAAAAATGCCAAAAATTTTCCGTTAGCTGATCATAAAAATGACCGCGTTGAATTTGTAATTACTAACATAGCACTTTCAGTTCCTCCCTGCTCCCCTTACCGCGCGGGTGATGGTCTCACGCCACGAGGAATTCTAGTACGTAAACAACTATCATAAAAGTCTGATCTCTCCGTGTGCTATAAATATAAATAGCAGAATAAACAACATTTTTTTAACAAGTTTATATACTGCTGTAACTTAGAAGCCTGATCTGTTCGAGTAGCAAGTTACAGTAGCAACCTAACGTTTTATTAGGAAAAGAAAAAATATCAATTAGATTCATGAATCGAATATGATAGAAATAAATTAACTGATCGAGAAGTTAACATTACATATATATATATAGATATAATATTCAATATCTCTTTTAAATACTCCATCATATAAAATAATTAAATAAATCAATGCCATATATAATTCGGTAGGTGATAAATATATGTTGTCATCTCAGGACAGACATACAAAGTATGCGTCTCGTTGAACAGGTAAACATACACATCTCTTTAGGAATAAGAAAATATTTAAGGTTATTAAAGTTTCAACAGCTACTTGACGGCCCGTGACTCGTGCATTGAGTCATCATCGCCATCTTCTTTTCTCATCAAAGGAATATTCAACGCTGTGCCTGTAAGCAATGATAAATCAGTTCTATATAATCCACGTCGTATTTTCATTTACCTATAAATGTATTTATATATTTCCTATCACGCTCTATGGGAATAGGATAGGAAGAAATTCAAGTGCTGAAGACGATAGGTATCAAGGATACGAATGGGGAGAGGGGCGGCGGCGGTGGCACCTGATTTCGCCTGCATAACCGTGTTTAGACATGCGCTACGGTAGATGCCACTTGACTGCATCATATAAAATATATCTAGTTTTTCAGGCAGAATACTGAATTTTCATCTGAGAAGCCCGGGAGCACTCTCGTCGTTCACGACGATTTATGCGTTCAAGTAAGCTTTCCTGCGCGCGTCAAAACTAAAATAAACACTACCTAGCCTAACCTAACCTAGCCTAACCTTACCTGTTCTAACCTAACCCAACCTAACTTTACCTAACCAAACTTAATCTGCAATACAGCGAGCAACGCAGCGCACCAACTTGAACGCCGCCAGCACGCACACGATCCGCGTACACAAACACGCACACAAATCGTCGCGAACGACGAGAGCGGAGCCTGGGATGCACTGGCTACAAACTCGCCATTGGCTATATACGTTTGTGTACGGGCGTCGGTGTACTTGCGGGCGGCGTTCAAGTTCGTGTGCTGTGCCTGCTCGCTGTATCGCAGATTCAGATTTGGTTAGGTTAAGTTAGGTGAGGTTAGGTTAGGTAACGTTAGATAAGGTTTCGTTACGTTGCGTTAGGTAAGGCTAGGTTAGGTCACATTAGGTAAGGTACCGTTACGTAAGATTAGGTTTGGCTAGGTTAGGTTTGGTAGTGCTTATTGCAGTGCTTCTGGTGGTTATTGCGCGACAAAAAATCTTACTTGAACGCACGCACAGTGATGAGCGCACACAGAATAGCGAGTTTGTAGCCAGTGCGCCAGGGACAGGAGACAACAAAGGTTTTTCTAACGTGCTCTTTTTCTGCCGTCATTTATAATGACTGTTCAAGCCGTCATAGATGTATACCACGTAGTCCAGTTGTATGTCCTACATCACCTTCACATTGAACATACGCATTTATGTAGCCGAGCTAAGGCGGGCCCCCACCTCCCGTTTACATAACGTCATTAAATCTTCAATGCTCGAATTTATTTCCATCCCATATGAAATTTTGATATTTCTTTTAGATTTAAAACCACTAGGCTGGTACTATTCTTTAATCGTCTAGCTTAGCTGCCGATACTGGCCAAGTGAAGAAAATTTTAAAATTTAAATTCATTAGTTTACTCGACATAAACATCAATCGGTATCCAGGTTACGACGCTCCTTAGTGTCTGTCTCGTCCTGACCCCTAAGCGATAGCCAAAGGTGGGCGCGCTACAGTAAAATGTAGCGGCGCTCCCGCTCCAAGCTTAATAATGTAGCGACAGTACTACTACCGCTACAAAATTTGAAAAGTAGCGGCGCTACCGCTACAGCACAATGTAGCGGCACCACTATTAGCGCTGCTTTTTTTAAGTATGCAGAAAAATGCCAAAATTAGCACTGTTGTCTTGGAAAGTCAGCTTATTTTTATAAATATGTGTGCTTTTCTGACAGGTAAGTTAAGAGACAAACAGGTATTCAGAAGAGTCTTCTGTTGGTATGCATAGTAGAAGGAAAGTAGTGGGAATTCTAGAAAGAAAACTGAGCGTGAACGACAGGTGTCCTAAAGGCCTAACTAATACTCGGGCTGCACGGGGATCGCAAGTTTCCCTTTGTAGTAAAGGGCAATTTAAAACGAGCAGAAGCGTGAAAAACGTTGCCTTACGACGCCAACCATATCATACGGCTCTCAAGCGAAACTGAACTTACCCTTGCAGTAGTCGATCAGCTAGTGATGCATCACCAAACGGAACACGTATGATACTCGTTCCAAAACCGCGGTAGCCTAAATTCCAAAAACCAACGAAAACCAATAAACCCAACGTAAAACAAGAGAGAAATGGCATAAAGACATCATAGAAAGGTAAAAAGCATAATACATGCAGTGACAAACAATGCAGAAAAAGTAGTGAAAAATGAAAATCAATACGCCATAAAATAAATAATAAATCAGGAAACTCGACTTTGATGAGAAATTGATGAACATGGGCATTTTTATCAGTACAGCATCCATTTTAAAATGCGCCAAATTAATACATATATCGCTCAATTCTACAGGACTTATCGAGCAGCACTTTATAAAATACGCAAAATTATTATAGCACTCAACTTCACAGGACAATACTAATAAGAAGACCGATGAAGTCCTAGTTATAAGCAATTTTCGGTCCCAGCTGGAAGTTTCGAGCGAGGCCCAGTTCAAGCAAGCTCAATACGGGCAGTTTCGAGCGGGGCTCGTCTAGAGCCTGCCAATGTTGCGATGCGTTGAATAGATACTTAAAAATGTTGATAGAAGGCATTCATAGTCAATGAAGTAAAACTAAGAAGTGAATATGTTACGGCCATGACACACTTTATTTGAACTCTCGTAAACATAGCTCTGTGACTGCCACGAATTGGTGTCAATATGACCGATAACCATCGGTGCAGTTTGCTCCGTAAGTGCTGTTAGTTAATTTTCTGACGTTGACTTTGAACAAGTGTTTCTAAGCACCGCCAATAACCATCGACGATTCAAAGAGCGTTTGTTAACCGCGATCGAATAAACCCCCGTTTCCTGCACAATGCTGTAGTATTGCTGAGAATACGACTGAAATTGCATTTAGCTAGGATTGAATTGCATAAGAAAGACTTTGAATAAAAATAACTAAATTCATCAATTTCTCGTCAGAATGGCGTTTTCCGATTTATTATTTATTTTATAGTGTATTCTTCTCACTAGTTTTATTTTTCCCGCATGGTTTTTCACTGTATTATGTTTTTCTTCCGTTTTCTACTAAGTTTTCAATGTATTTTCTATGTTGCTTTACGTTGGTTTTCGCTGATTTTGTTGGCTTTCGTTGGTTTTCGGAATTTAGGACTACTATCAAATGCGTTCATTCTCGTAAAAAACGCGCTCATTCCTTATGAGAAGAGTTATGAGCCGGTATGACTTATAGTCACTTACGTGTTAAGTCGTATTGTTTTTTATTATTATTACTTTTATGCGTCCTAAAACATTACTTTATTAAATTATTATTTATTATTATGAAATGGAAAAATGAAGCTATAATAAGGTACCATGTTTAATCGATTGAATGCAATTTTTGCCTTAGCTGCAATACTCTCACCTGATCAAGACACGTTAACATAAATTAAGTGCCATTTTAGCATTTTTGAAATTTTGTTTATATGAAAGTAAAATAACGGTAGTAAAGTAGCGCTAAAAAGTAGCGGCGCTACATATGCTAGGGCTACAGCAAATAGGTAGCGGCGCTACCGCTACAAAATTTGTAGCAGCGCTACTGTGGAGCCGCTACGCCTACCAATGACGATAGCATAGATTGTATGGTGGACTCTAAGCCTTCCCCACGGGCGTAATTCCATTATTGACGCTCGAATATTTTTCCTATTTTGAAACGTAGAAATTTTGTGCAAACAAGCAAGTAAATAAATGAAGTTCACAGAGTTTTAGCATAATATAAATTACGAGGAGATTCAATGCCAGAGCTGTATGGAAGTTAGTATCGTTCATTTTATGTCTCTTTGAATAGATTAAGCGTTCAATTGCAATTATTCACTTAGCTGTGATGCGAACAGCGAGTTTTTGTTAGTATTAGTTTAATAAAAACTGACTTCAAGTTAGAATAATTAAGTCTGCAGTTATACCAGTACATGTAGCTGTTAGATGTAACATAGGATGTGAAGCGTAAGTGCACCTTATCGCTCAGCTTATACAGTTGAGTTGCTTTATTGGCTGTCGCTAGCAATCTTGCCCTCGTCCAGTGTGGGCGCACTCAGTGCCAGTCTAAGGCAATAGAGCACGCAATAGAGAACTTAGTGGCAAGCAACTCAAGGCAGGAGTTGCTTATCCTGGAAGCCCTCTGCATCAAGGAGTTCAAACCAACGCTCAACCGGCAAGAAGAGGGCCGAGATAGAATTTTAAGTATATTTTAGGTCTTCGTAAAAACATTCCGTCCATTACGTAAAATAGTAATGATTTTAGAACCACTGTAATTATAAAAACTATTTTAGCTCATTTGTTATCGACCAGTATTGCTACGAGTTAAAATGTTACCATATTCACCATACGAATTGTATAAACTAAGAAATTTTAGAACCTGCCGATGCTTTGTTTTTTAACTTGCCTAATGACTAGTTGGCAACTCTAGACGCGCTCGACATGTCCGACAGGCTCTTGGGTTACTTCCAGTACCCGCATTACTATGAACGTGAGGTTCGAAACGTTGCTCCTTCCGAATATGACGCCTACTGCAATATTAGCTAAATGGATTTCTTTCATTATCCTACATGTATGCACTCTGGAAGCAAAAGCTAAGTATCGCAACGTAGAAAAAGAAGCATTGAAACTAATCAATACCGAGCCATCATCGTTTCAATGAAACTTGCATTGATAAATATATATATGTATATATCACGAAAAGTAAATGGCCTAATTTTTGTACAATGATCGGTTTGTTTGATTGTTTACTTGTCTGTGTTTAGTTTTACGTTTGTTAGCAAAATAACTAAAAAAGTTATTAATGGATTTTCGTGAGATTTATAGGAATTCCTAGAAATGCTTAACATAAATTATTAAATTATGGTGATGATCGGCTGGTTTGTTTGTGTATTTTCGTCAGAAACAAAACTCGCAAGTTATAACGCATCTTCAACGAAGTTACAGAAGCGGTTATAACCATCAAAAGGCGCAAATGACCAGATTTTGATACCGATAAAAAGGAAATTATAGTTTCAGAACCAATGTGAAGTTTTTGTTGACGTTGCCTTGCTTGGCGGAGTAATGCGCTCTCAGAGTGCTCTCTTTGTTTTATTTTTTGTATCGTGTGTTGAATGTATTCTAGTGTTGATGTATTATTAATATTTATGTTGTTTATTTAAATTGATGTTTATTATAACTTTGTATTCATATTTTCAATAATTTTTAATAAATTTATAATTTTTATGACTTGATGACTACTATAATAGAAGTATATTAATTTTTGGGAGGATAGAAATGCCTTTTTCGACCGCATAAAGAGTTGTTTTTGATATAGTACGGGGTCGATCGTAATACGTATTGAATTTGATGATTATGGAGGGCTGTAATCTGATGGCTGTGCGAGCTGCAATTTTTTCAAAGGTTTGTCTCACCTACGAAGCAGGGCTCTCTCCCTTACGTCTCAGTTGGCTTATGACGCTTGCTATGGACTAATTAGTCGTTAGGGTGAACTGAGGTATAATAATTCATAGGATTGTACGCACTATTATGTGAGGCAGTTGCTTCGTAGATTGGTACAATTTCGGTGGGAATAGTGGTGATTCGAAAGTCAAAGGTGAATCCCCATGCCACTCAGTAGGTGAACAAAAAGTTAGCTGATACCAGATGGTCGGTGACCCAGCCATCGGGTCACCTTCATCCTCTTCTTTGCTTTCGCAGAAAAAATAGTGTCATGCAGCTGGTCATTGGCCACACGCTATTTAACCTTCCACGCCTGCCCGTCCTGGTCACCATCACCAGCTTCTTTCCTTCTCAAAGGAATATTCAACACGCTTCGTATGAGCAAGGAAAATATATATATATATATGTAACGTAGTCTAACTATAGCAAGCAAGTAAATAAATAAATAAACAAGCAAGGTCCACAGAATTTCTCTATAACGTAGATGAGCATTCAATATCAATGCACAGTTCTGTTTCTAGTTTGGATGTACCTCTTCCACGTTTCACGGCTCAAAGACTCTTGTCTGCTGTTAATCTTCGTAAAGTTGCACCACCATCGAGTATAGTCTGACCATTTTATCAAGGCAGTTCGATTGTGCTAAAATTCCTCTATAGATTTATCAACTGACTGGGAATTTCGGAGATTTTGTTTGGCCCATATCTTAGCCCCGCCCACTACCTGTATATAAAGAAATCTAAACAAAAAACACAGAATTGGCACAGCTATATAGGAATTTGACCACGACCGAACTGCCTTGTTAAATGGTCAGACTATAGCAAGTTAGACTCTCCATTATTGTTCAGACCCCCCTCGCAATCGTAGATGACCTAGAAGAAATCTTTTAGGTGAAGTTGCTAACTTATGTACAGAAGGGTTACCCCTACCAACCCCGGCGTAAATTTGAACATAGAGAATTTATCCGTGCTGCCTGTTGATAAGAGTCCAGGTAAAAAAAAAGTTTATTTACCGTAACTATCTTATATTAAGGAAAGCAAATCTTGTTGCTGTAACTACTCCTAATCCATCCTTGAAAGATGCTGGTTATCCAACAAATGGTCAAGAAATTAGTGTTACTTATCAACCTAATAATGTTAGCACTCATCCTCAACCTGCAGATGCAACTGCAAGTATTGAATGAACTTTTACAAATTTTTAAGTAATAGCTTCTGTAAGTAATATCACAAAAAAATAGATGATGAGCATGAGCAATATACTAATAATCAACATTATCAGCAACCCATATTCCAAGTCCGTAACATTGTGGACACTGATTTAAAATTTAGTAGGAATCGAAAGGCATTGCACCGCTGGTATAGATGACACTGAAATTTCGTTACGTACTTGACTTGAAACACTTGATATCTATTTCAGAGCAGAAAATATTGTTGACGATAGGGAAAGGAAAGCACAATTTCTCCCTCATTTTGATAGAAAATGTCGGGATGCCACCGTAGTTATTGCTGAGTACCTTACCATACACTATATATATACGATAAACTTACTCAAGAGTTGAAAAAATTCTACTACAATAAAACGGAAGCATCCTTGTACACTACCGTACTTGAAGCCTTGTTTCGCTTACAAAATAAAAGAAAAGAAAACGAAAACAATGTAAGCATCTGCATTCTACGCCAACAAAACTAAAATTCACTCAGCTGCTTCACGGTTGGTTAAAACACAATATGTATTTGAATTGTATATGATGTGAAAGACGCAGAGGAACAAAAAAAAAAAAAAAACTAGAGCAATCTGAGAGCGCATACCTCCGCCAAGCGAGGCAACGGAACAAAAAATTCAAATTGGCTCTGAAACCATAATTTTCTTTATATAGACTCCAAAATTTAATCATTTGTGCCTTTTGATAGTAATAACAGCTTGTGCAATTTTTTTGAAGGTCCGTTCATAACTTTTTGAGTTACACTGCTAACAAACATTATAACAAACATGAGTCATATATGCAAACGAACATATCGATCTGCACCAAAATTTAATCATCTATGAGTAGTATACAGACCACGCACTAGAGCACAATCACAACCATCTAGCAAAATATACGCCCTTTCGACAATGACAATCTTATCAGTGATAAAACCTCGGTGAAACAGAGCTCTACGGGCAGTTCATTTATTCGC
>LQNS02278102.1:4570958-4588681 GCA_001587735.2 Parhyale hawaiensis | reverse complement strand
AAACAGACAACACTGTGAGGCGAGCAAACAGACAACACTATGAGGCGAGCAAACAGACAACACTGTGAGGTGAGCAAACAGACAACACTGTGAGGCGAGCAAACAGACAACACTATGAGGCGAGCAAACAGACAACACTGTGAGGCGAGCAAACAGACAACACTGTGAGGTGAGCAAACAGACAATACTGACAGACAAGGAAGGTAAAGTATTAATCGCAGTGACAGGCAAGGTACAGGAAGAATGAAACACAAGACAGCAAGGTATGTAGGATACAGAAGACACCAGCAGGCAAGTCACACATGACGACGGCACGCAGCGACAGGCTAACTACCGTACTTAGCAAACCGGGTGCTCGTTTTTAACGCAACGACAACGCTTCATGTAGGCGAGAAGCTGAGCCTAAAACTCATCATTTATTCACAATGATCCTATCTACATCCGCTTTGGCAATTAATAACTGCTAGGGAATAAACGATGCAAGATAGCGGCCGACACATAATAGCCTCATTAATTCCGACGCCCTGATAAGAGTGATGACGAGCCGTCGTGAGTCATCTCTCTTGCCTCAAGTCGCGGAAGAATTTCTAAAGTTTACTACGGTGTACTCATAATGCAAGATAGGACTAAAGTTATTTTCTTTATCGCTGCTCAAGAAAAAAATTCTATCAGGACCGCAACTGTAGGCGTGTTAAGCTTGGAGTTTTTTTTTTTTTTCGCGAGTGGGTAATTAATTCCAAGTCCCCAGTGTCGGCTAAAGTTTTCTTGACATTTTCAAACTAGAGTGCTTGCGGAAAGCAATAACCCGCAGCATAGCATTAGCTCGCACAACAAGAGTATAACGGCACTGAGGGGTTGAGCCCCAAGGCCCGAACAGACGTACGGACACACATGCTACCGTTGCCACTACAGCACACGTTTCGGTTCACTACAGAAGGCTGTAACTGGGCATTTCCTACAAGATGTCAAATTTAAATTCGGGGCTCAAGGGTCACAACTCGAAACGTCGCACTATCGGCACCGGTTGCTTCTTTAGTATGATATACTTCTATAGTTATAATCTCATTATAATGACAATATCGAGTAGTTCAAGGCTTCGTTTCCACCATAAATGCGATCTCATAGAGGGAGAAAGAAGAGACACACAGTATGTTGAAAAACGTGGAACTCATGCACGAGGGTGTTCCCACACAGGATCACCGCATATGGGAACAGCAAGTCGGGAATAAAGAGGAAGAACAGAGGAAAGTACCTACTATCAGTAGGAGCATGATCTAGAAGGTGGCAAAGTAGGCACGAAGGATAGACGTCCCGAAGGCCTAGCTAAAGCTAAGGTAGCCTAAACGGTCCTCTGGGGACGCTGCTCCCCATACCGTATGATAAGCGAACCTAACTAATCTAACGCTTAGGGCTATGTTCCATTTCATGCCCCCCGAGTTACAATCGCATACATTTTCAATGCATGGTGTAACATAATTATGAAACTTGTCAACACAACAATTTGCAAGATAATTGCTCAATTTCTATCGTCTGCTCGTTGATTCTTCTTTTTGTACTACCTATCGGAAATACAAAGTTCCATTTTTGTATTTTCTCCCAAACAATCTTGGGGAGGATTTTTCCACCGTGGTAAATGATCCTCCTCGCCTAATCATGACGGTTGTGACAGTCACCGCTGACGTTTGTAAATTGACGGTTCGATNTGATTCTTCTTTTTATACGATCTATCGGAAATACAAAGTTCCATTTTTGTATTTTCTCCCAAACAATCTTGGGGAGGATTTTTCCACCGTGGTAAATGATCCTCCTCGCCTAATCATGACGGTTGTGACAGTCACCGCTGACGTTTGAAATTGACGGTTCTATTCCACTGGTTTTAATGTCAATTTCGTTCGTTTTGCATCATCACAGGGCAAGCAAATTACCATTTATTATCTTTCCCAAATTTTTTGGGGGAACATTTTCCCCAGTGTCGCACGTGGCACTTCTTTTCATGTATGATGTTACCACCGTTGTTATCTACACCTATGGCGGCTTGACTCCTTTCCCCTAAGCACCAAACTCTTTATTTCTAGATTATCTTGGTGCATGCAAGGTTCCATTTTTCTATATATTCCTCAACTTTCTTCGAAAAAGTTTTCCCATCTCGCAAATGACACCACTTCCCTGATGACGCTCGTTACAACTGTCATTTGCACAATGATTTCCTCCGCCCCGCCAAGGAGGTTATATTTTGTCGAGTTTGTCTGTCTATAGGTTATGTGTCTGTTTGTCTATCATTAAGATAACTCAAAAAGTTACGGACGGATCTTTACGAAATTTGCAGGGATTGTTATACATGTTGGGCGAAACAGATAAATAACTTTCGGTAAAGAGCCTTTCATTCACTTGTTTATTTCTTGGGATCTAAATTTAAAAGGCCATGGGCGTCTTGAAATTTGCGTGAACTGTTAAGTATTACGAAGAGCATTCGACCAAATGTTTTTGTTGATTTGTAAGTCCATTGGCTTGTTTGCCTCTATGTTTGATGTTGCTTGTTAGTTATATAACTCGAAAAATTATGAACGGATCTTCATGAAATTTACAGAAATTGTTAGAAATGTTAAGACATAAAATGGTAAAATTGTGGTGATGCTCGGTTCGTCTGTTTGTTTGTCTGACTATTATTTATCAGGAACATAATTCGAAAAGCTATATACAGATCGTTAAAAAAATTTGCAAGAATAATGAAAAATATTCAAAAGCACAATTGACCGAATTTTGGAGATGATCGGACAGTCTGTTTATCTCTTTGACTAATATTTGCCAAAGTGTTTGTAAGAATGTAACTCAATAAATTATGGATGGATATCCATTAAATTTCTGTGAATTATTGTTAGAAATGTTAAATGACATAATTGACGAAATTTTGCTGGCGATCGTTCTGTCCATTCGTGTGTTTAACTAATATTTGTCTTAGTGTTTGGCAGAACATAACTAAAAAGTTCCAGATGAAAAACCTACAAAGAAATTACAGCGAGCGTCTTTACTCTCAAGAGGCACAAATGATCAAATTTTGGTGATGATCAACAGGAAATGCTGATTTTAGGACCAGTTTTATTTTTTTGTTGACATTGCCTTGCTTGGCCGAGATATGCGCTCTCAGAGTGCTTTAGCTATGGCTAGATTTATCTACTGTATATTAACACCAGTGTTTTTCGCTTCGCATGATTCCAGTGCGTGCAAAATTCTATTTAATGAAAAGAAAGTGGACAGCAATTCCCGAAACGTTCAATTTTAATTTGCTGTCGACTTTCTTTTCATTATTTGTAATTTGCCTTAGGATAGTGTTCTTAATTTCTATTTAGATATCTCTTGCCATACATCCTAGGGACACATATACTCTAGTCTCGCAAATGTCGCTTCTCCCACATAATACTGTACTACTCAGCATCGTTACCTCTGGGAAACTTTCAGAGCCTGGCACGATGGCCATCGCCGATTATACAATGCATGGGTGTAGACTATCGCCATCGGAAAAACTACAATGTTACGATGGAACATCGAAAAAATTCATCCACGATAGCGATGGTCGGTGGAAATCGTATGAAGCAATCGGCGATGGCCATTTTCTCCATCGGTGATGGTGTTATGAGGAAGAAATGGTCCGATGAAATGACTGAACATGCCATCGGCGATGGCATACGATGGGCATTGTCTTCGGTTGTACTGCCGATGCCGATGAAATAAGGCTAAAACTACAGAAAAACAGCCTTGCGAGTTTGAAACATTCATTTTTTAATAACATTAAAGCAAAGAGGAGGTTACAAAGTTTATTTTAATACATTTCCCAAATCTAACATTGTCAATTAATAACCTGGGCCTTACATTTCGCACCTTTTATCAGCTAGGAATAGTATATGGTTTGAAAATCGCATACAGGCCGAGGATATAAGAGATGCTACTTTTATTTGATGTCTGTGGTCTGATATGTTTGCGTTTTTAAAATGTGTTGATGCGATGGTCCATCGCCGATTGTGACTCTCTACGATGGCTATCACCGATGGTTATTTCATCGTAGGTCATCGCCTATGAAAATTGGGTATTTTTGGTTCCGATGCTGATGGAGCGATGGTATTGCAATTGCCATCGTAAGAACGATGGTGATGGCCATCGTACCATCGATTTTGCCATCGTAACATTGTAACATAATCGGAGATGCCGACCTCTGAAATATTTTAACGTGAAGTCTTCATGATATAACCGTAACTCTGTTTCTTAACTTTTCTACGCCTGACACCTCGGGAGAACTTTTAATGTTCTCGCACCATAACAGAAATTCAAAAGCCCTAGGAAAAAGAAAAATTGAATTTATTCTAATTTGTGCACAACGAATTCAAGTTAAGTTTTGAATAGGAGTTAAACAAGATCTCGCATCCCCTAAAAGGTCATCTTTAACCCTCCTGGTTGGAAATTAACCCCTGGCCTAAATGAAGTATCCATAACAGTAACCACAGTAAGGGTATAAACACGTATCCAAATACCATCATCCAGCTGCTGCGATGCTAAAACGGCGATAAAACTAAAGCAGCAATTTATAAAATCCAAAATGGCCTCTTAATTGGCCGCAAAAAGGAAGACAGGGCACCGGCTGCCAGACGTTCGTTCACCTTCCAGAGAAATCAATTGTGCAATTTTTACAAATCAGAAGATTCGAATCAAAATCGTTGGCACTTTATTGCATTCATCTTTCATTAGAAGTTTTCAGTGACTTCACAAAAGTCCAAAGTCCAACGCTTCAAAAAATGATCGGAACGTTGATCGATGGCGCTTTTGTCCTTCGCTTCCGAGTATTTTGGCAGAGATTTAGCTCGCGAATTGAAAATTCATTGCTAGAAAATCGAGCACTTATTTTTTGATGGGCGAGGGATTGAAGTCGGGAGTTGAAGGACTTTAGTTTTTTCTTTCGCTACTGTTGCTCAAGTTACAGTCGGAGCTTAGAAGTAAACTCTTACTTTTGAGGGACGATAAAACAAAGTTTCAGGCTATTTCATTTTTGATTGAAGGAAAAATAAAAATAGCTACTTGAAGATTAGTTGCTCAAACAACTGCGGCTGTTGCTTACTAGTTCATAGCTCGAAAATTCTTTCATGACTTCCAAGGAACACGCAAGCGAAGAAAATATCGCAGGAGAACTCCGCGTTCTTTATATTCTGAGCTACAACACATCCTCAACGTGCTGTTTTCTGTGTTTCATTCATTTTTTTAACGCTACGAAAAAGTTTATATAGTTTTACGTCAGAACTACTTAATACATTTACTTCAGAAACTTCTTTTACTTTCGCAAAATTAAATTGTTTTGCAACTTTGTTGTTCATACTCAATTACCACACTACTGTAATTAACTCAAAATTAGTTTTGCACCAGATTTCATAGGTTGTAATTGACTATATAAAGAAACGCGGTAAAAAATAAATCTTCTCCGATCTTGAGCATTCTGGTATCAAAGCAGGTATATATATATATATATGATCGGTATTGTCTCGTTAACTATTATGAAGGAGATATGCCTTTCTGTCTGTTCTTGAGGCTGAGTGGGACATTAACTGTGGCTTTTCATGCAGTTAACAACGCCGAAGATTCCCGACAGCGGTGATTTGAATATTAAGGATCTAGTAGTTCAAGTCTGTTTTTTTATTACCTCCGACTAGGAGGTTATGTTTTCGTCGAGTATATCTGTCTGCAAAAAGTTATGAATGAGTCAACAAAATTGACGTAGCTGTTATTACCGTCAATAGGAACAACTTGTTAGATTTTGGTGTTGGTACGAAGGGAATCATACTTTCAGAACCAATTTGTATTTTTCATTACCTTTGCCCAATTTGGCGGAGGTATGCGCTGTCAGAGTGCTCTAGTTATTGTATTGAGTAGTTGCACGATATTACAGAGGAAGAAAAAAAAGGACATATATGTATGTGGATAGATAGATGGAACCCATGAACGAGGGTGCTCCTGCACAGGATCAACGCGCATGGGAACAGCAAGTCAGGAAAGAAGAGGAAAAACAGAACAAAAGATCAGCAGCAGGAGAATAAAAATGGAAAGAAGCAAAGTGGGCAAGAAATAAAGACGTTTTGAAGGCCTGGCTAATCCCCTAGGGTCGCCGCTCCCCATAACATTGGATGGACGAACCTAATCTAATTCAATGGCCCATCCTATGCCCTGAGGGGTCAAGTCTGTTAGAAAGTTCGTTACGTACATACAACCGACGATTCAAAGACGAAGAGAAAGATAATTTTTACAGGGAAACGTCTAAACCAGGTACGAGGAGTTAATTTCATGGCTCACCAAACAAATATCTATCTTTGATACTCAAAAATGGCACTGATATTATAAAAATAATTTAAGTGAAATAGCAGTGAAATGAACTCGGCGCTCAGGAGAGCGGACGAGAAGCCCTGAAAAACGTCAGTTTTCTTCTGAAATACCATTTTAAAAATAAGATAGGCCGATCTTTGTAACGCTGAAGAGCAAAGTCGCGAGCAGAAAGTACCCAGCTGTGTCTCAGATAAATTTTCTATTAGCACAGTCAGTTAATTCTAGCACACAGCGTCGCTGACAATGTTCCTCTTCACTGCACTGGACCCAAAAACTTTCGGCAGTTCATAAGGTTTTTTCGCCGTTGTTTTCTTGGTCTTCCATCTGGAGAGCATTAAGGGATAGCCTCTGATTTAGGACCAATTAAAAGCCTGACATCTGAAGCTACGAGGGAGCGGAAGAAGGTGCCGTGTTACTTTCAGTTTTAGCTGGAGACAAGCTGGGGCGACGGCTGTAGTATTAGACGAGTATATACCACCCACCTGTGGTTCATGTTAAAGGTACCAGGTTACTTTTAGTTTTAGCTGGAGACAAGCTGGGGCGACGGCTGTAGTATTTATACGTACCACCACAAATGTGGTTCACGTTGAAGGCTTCATTTTCTTTTTAGGCTCACCAAGAATTACGAAGGAAAAAACTGTAACAACATGCCAGCAGAGCAGAATTTGGGTTCATGCTGACGGTGCCGCAATATCATTCATCAGAAAAGATTGTACTTCTACGCTCGCACTAGGGCTGCGGTTGCAGATGCAGACAATTAGCGTTGGCGGACATCAAACAAGCATGAAAATAAAACGAAAGACTTTCACTGCAGCGCGACTTATGCTTGAAGGCTGAAATGTAGTTCACAGTTCAAGTAAATAAAAGAACTTGCAGGCATCATGCACGACACCATTTCCTTAGCTATATTTAGACAAAACCAGTAATTTTGTACCTACCTATAGGTAAAGCTGATTTAAACGCATGCGAAAGACGAATACGTGCAATATGATTCATTGTCAACAGATTTTTTTTTTTCTGGAGAGAACTGTCAACGAAGTTAATGTAGGCACTGAAGCTAAACTATGCAAGCTCTTGTCATACATACAAATTGCTATAATTGAGTCGGAGCGCCTTGTTTTGTTACCGTACGCAAAAAAAAAAAGAAAATAAATATCCCGGGATGGGATGACAAGGCCCACAAGCTTCGCACAGCCAGCAGGCTTGCGTTTAATATCTGGGACGAAACGGACAGACCGCGAGCAGGTCAACTGTGACAGATAACAAATAAGCAGCACAATCGGTGTCGCATTGCGCAAGCAAGTGCGTAGCCGTGAAAAAGAGATTAGAGCAGAAAAATTATTGTCTAAACAGGCTAACTGAAATTAAGCCCAGCGATTCGGGGAAAGAAATAAATAAATTAAAACCGAAAACTCACACTGTTGCACAGTCAGTGAATAGAGTCACCGGAGAATGTAGCACACATGAACTTTGGAGAACTCTTATGCTGGTGTCATGAACTGCTTTACAGATGATAATCATAAAGGTCTTGGAGACGGTATCGTCGATCATCAGGCTTCGTTTGATGAACCATGCACAGTGCCTGAAGACGAGGTCCGTCGAGCACTTTAGAAGCTAAAGAATAACAGAGCTTCAGGTGCGGACCATATTATTACTATTAAAACGTTACTCTCGGGCCCCCACGGACACGAAGTACAACTCAAATTAAGCATTGTACAACACGGTAAGGAAAATACGACAGCGAGCCATTAACAGCTGAATTAAACGCCTGCAAGCCTACGCCTTTGAAAATAGACGCGAGTAATGAATCCCAAACCGAAACAGACCAGGGCAGGAAACACCGACAGAAGTGACGGATTTGGCCCTTGGCAGCTTCCAAAATGAAAGGATGCTAATCAACAGAATAGCGCATGTAATTCTCCCAAAGATTTTGAGGGCAGGGACAGAATAATCCAACCAATGTCTCTAATTGTTGTAAGCCTTATAAACATACAGAGCCCAGCCACCCCTCTCCTATGAGACAGATTCATCAGATCGGTCCAACAGACGCAAGTGACTGTCAGCAGCCGAAGCCCAGCCCGGTGAGCAATGCTCTAACACAGGCAGCAAAAAAACATAAAAGCAACTCCGGACTACATCTTGATCACCAAACACAGAATTTACCTTATGCAGGAGCCAAATCTTACTGGAAGTACGTGCGAAAGACAGGAGCAATTATCGACTCATAGCAGTGGCTAGTGCTGTTTTGAAAGTAGTAGAACTAGTGGTGGAGACACGCATGTCATCACCTATGGTGACTGGATTATCAGTTTGTCTTCAAAATTCAACATACCTTACTTTGTCTACCATGTAACTAGTGTACCTTGTGAATTTTTGGATGAAGTCCAGGTGACGTTCTCCACATCACTTCCCGTGTTTGGGGCGCGATGCTGGGTTTCGTCTGTTAAGTCGCAGTTAGCGAACAAAGAGAAAGCGAGCAGAGAATATCTCTACAGTGCACGTAACTGCTGACCGCTGGTCAATCTGATATTCTTTTAAAATAAAAATTCGGTAAATATTTGTATTCTTTAACCTTCATATCGGTGGCTTTTCGAATGTGCCCCGGCGTTTCTTTAAAAGTATCGTTCCCCGTATTTAAACTCAAACAGGTTATAATTCATTTCATGACTGTGGATCTCCTACGTACGTACCTATATTTTCTAGACGCTAAAGGTGAATTTGACCGTGTTCACCATAACACGCTCATTAGATGTATGACAGAGATGCCAAGCTTCTAAAATATTGGTTCCAAATAGTTCGTAACCCGAGGGCGACTGCGACTACACTTGCTTGTCTGGGGCCAGTGGGCCTATACCCGCAGCACAAACCAGTGCATGTGGGTTTCCCAGGTGAGGGTGTGGTCTAAGTTGACTTTACCTTTNATAGTTCGTAACCCGAGGGCGACTGCGACTACACTTGCTTGTCTGGGGCCAGTGGGCCTATACCCGCAGCACAAACCAGTGCATGTGGGTTTCCCAGGTGAGGGTGTGGTCTAAGTTGACTTTACCTTTACCTTTAAATCAGGGAGGATTACTCTCCCCGATTCTCTTTATCATCTCCATTGGCAATGTAATATCCACACCTAACTGAACGTAGCTGGCGTAGGGCGCCATATTAAAGTTAACGCAGTAAATGCGTTTAGATATGCTGATGATACGGTCCTTGCCTCCTTAATTTCTCCGGGCTACAAAAACCACTTTCAATTTGCGAGAACGAGGCTGGCAAACTCTGTATTGAGCATAAGTACTGTCAGCACTGTCTGCAAGACAAATGCGCACCTTCTATCTTTTCGTTCTACTGCTTCCTAGATGGCGCTGCCCTGCAAATTGAAAGACTACGAATACAAAGAATTACCAGAATCTTCTCCAGAGATTCTAGAACTATGTATTACCCTGCGTTAGAAGTCGTGTGGCCAACTGTGGGGAAGTGAATAGGCCAAAAACAAACCTACATTCTAAATATATTTATTGTGTTGTTGATCCTGTCAATTAGTGTATTCGATTGAAGGGCTTAACTATTTCGACAAACGGTTACCCATACACAATTGTTTGAATTCCAGATTAGAAGATTTTTAAACTGTGTGAATGATAACAGTGATAAATTGCCTCAGATGCGTACAAAGTGCAATATGGTTTTGCTTATTTTGGAAAGTAGTCTGAGAAACTGAAATGTGAACCTCGATTCATACTTCGCAAGCACCGCGCTGAAATAGATTTTTGAATCATTCTCAGCGATGAGTTCACAATAACCTTATTGTCCAAGTTTGAGCTTGTTCTTTTCAAGCCTTTAATCCCTACAGTTGTAGAGTTGTTGAGTACACTAGAAAGAACGTTCTTATTAACTCCCTCTTAGCTCATCCATCTCAATCTGCTGTTTGCATACACGCTGAATCTTGCAATGTCCCTGCAGAGGTGAATGATATGAAAGTGTTGTCGGTGCATCTGACCAAGTTACACTGCGCATTTTAGTCATTATGCTTGCGTAAATAAAAACCTTGGTTGAACGACAGTCAAGCAGCTTTCCCACTAAATATCGTAAAATGAATATACAGTCTGTTTGCCTAAAAGTGCGGCTCCCTTATATCGTAACATGTTTTGTTTTTTGGTCATTATTTTTGTATCGTGCTTCTCTGGTAACTCGTATATAGATTTTGATTATTAAATGTTTATATATTACAAACACATATGTACTGACCAGGCTAGGTTTGAGAATTAAGTATTATTAATAAACTAGAGGTAAAGCCTAATAACAAGCAACGATTAATTGCTTATGTAGTTCGACGCGGATGGTTGTAAAATCGGCAGCGGCTACAGTGGTAGACTGTTTTTTATATTCATTTTGTTTTCGTATCGTCTATTATCTAGGCTTGTTTTTACATGTTTGTGCCGTGAGGAGGAGTTGCTCTCCTCTCCAAGTCATTTCTTTCCTTTCCTACCATTAGAAACAGTAAAGTTTATCTTTAAGGCCGGTTCCCACTTGATGAGCTGGACGCCAGAAATGTGGCTGGCAGCCAGTCTCCTCGCCTTGCAAGCAAGCATGGTTGATCGGCTTGCAAACTTGGCTTGTAGCTTGGCTCGCAAGCCAGTTGTGGTTATGCTTGCATCTCAGTTCCCAGTTGACTGTATGGATGGTGGTGAACTGCAGGAAACTTGCTGCTGCCACCCTATTGCTCAGGCGAAGGCGCCAAATATGAAAAGTGTGGGTTTGGGCGAAGGGCAGAGAGAGGAGAATCCGGTCACTAGTGCACTAGTGGGCCCACATTTCTGCTATCACTTTAGGCTTCTTGTGGTCAGGAAGCTGTTTGTCCCTTATCGCGATGAATTTTGCCACCTCTTCACACATGTGTTCAAATTTTTTTTTCCAGTCAACTACCACTTTTGGTGCCATTTTACAATAGCAATAACACTGTAAGATTAAATTAGTCACCTGAAGTTCAACAAGACTGATGTGGCTACCAGCAAAAATTAAATGATTTATTTTTTGCTGGCTGGTACCAGAAGGGTGGTAGAAGCACAAAGCACGGAATAAAATTTTTGGCTGGAAGCCCGTCGATGATCGACTACCAGCCTAAAAAAAAAAAAAACAGCTACAAGCCAAGCGAGTTCATTGGCTGCCAGCCACATTTTTGGCTTCCAGCTCATCAAGAGAGAACCGGCTATTTCTTGTGCTAGGAACTGCTGCCAAGTGACTTCTCTAAATGGACTCGACTCAGCCTGACTATAAGTGGCAAAACGTTAATGAAAGTTATAAAAGTTAGCCATAAACTAGACACTACTAAAATGAATTACAGGCAATCTTATATACGCAGCCAAACGATAGAATAATAGGTGCGCATTTGTCTGTGTGAGCATTTGTCGCGTGCGGTTCTGTCAATGTGCGCATTTGTCCGTGTGCGGTTTTGTCGTGTGGGCATTTGTCGAATGCGCTTCTGTCATGGAACCGTAAAGTGGTCACAAAAAGACGCCTATAGACACACTCCATGCACTACATGTTGCTCTTTGGCACAATTAAAATAAATAAAAAAAAATATGGAGTAGCTTTTGTAGCTTGTCACATGAAGAGCCCCATTTTCCCAACAAACGTGCAACTTTTTTTCGAGCTAGCCTATGTCGACTGAGTTTGTTTGAGGACTGAAATTTACTCACAATTTCTAACTGGGTCTAGCAATTGTTGCTTATCTTGAAAATAATTCTAAATGTTCTTTACATTTCGTCACCGGAGCTTTCTAATTTGTGGGATTACAGCGGGAAAAAAGCTAATTCCATGATGGGTGTTTCTTTAGAGCGGAACGCCGAAAGTCTATGCCCCGAATAATGTCCGCTTAGAGTTTTTTTTGTGTTGACATAACCCCAAAAATGTTTGAAGTTACATATTTTTTGGTTTTAAGCGCTCATAGTAGGGTAATGTTGGTGCTTATTACCTCCGCCAAGGAGGTTATGTTTTCGTCGTGTTTGTCTGTCTCTTTGTCTGTCACCAAGATAACTCAAAAAGTTACGAACCGATTTGGATGAAATTTACAGGGATTGTTAGGTATGTTAGGAGGAACAGATGATTAACTTTTGGTGGAGATGTGTCCATCAGTTTGTTTGTTTGTGTGCGTCATTTTTCTCGATGCCATAACTCAAAGAGTTATGAATGGATTTTGATGAAATTAACATGAGTTGTTAGGTATATAACAAAGACTAAATGACCAAATTTTGGTAATGGTCCGTTTGTTCGTTCGTTCGTTTATGACTGTTTTTAATTTTGTGCTTGTTAGCACAATAACTCAAAAAATAATGAATGAATCTTTATGAAATTTATAGGAGTTGTTAGTAATGGTAAAAGACATAAATGATCAAATTTTGGTGCAAATCAGTTAGTTCGTTTGTATGTTTGACTCATATTTGTCAGAACGTTTGTTAAGAGCATAACTCAAAAAGTTATGAACGGATCTTCAAAAAAATTGAACAAGCTGTTATTAATATAAAAAGGCACAAACGGTTAGATTTTGGAGTTTATGCAAAGAAAATTATGGTTTCAGAGCCAATTTGAATTTTTGCTACCGTTGGCTCACTTGACGGAGGTATGCGCTCTCAGAGTGCTCTAGTTTTGCTTTGTATTTTTTCCCGCCAAAAGTACAATGCTTAAATTCGTCAACATGGCCGCGTATTTTCAATGCTATATTTGCTTATTTTTACTGCTTAAAGTGCTTCAACCTATGGCTGAGCAACGTTAACAGGCTAACTCACGCGCAGGTAGCGTGTTAAGCCCCGCCCACTCCTGAGACGTCAGTGGAAAGATGCCTATCATACCTGTTACTTAATAAAAACGGTAAACCTGGGTTTCCATGAAGAAAAAAAAGTGCCATCATTCCTGCACGATCACAGCTGTTAAGTGTGTGTTGCAGAAATAAGTTTGCAAGAAATAAGGCAATAAAATGTCGAACAGACGAAAAAAAATCAATTTCAACAACAAAGCCACAGCTTCCTAAGTATTGATATGGCTTGTTTTATAATCATCATATATCATTTTACACTAGCGGGCAAAATAAGAGAACGATTTTCATTTTTTTTTAAATATAGGTTAACCATGTAGAGTAGGTTAATGAATCTTTTGATGGGGCTCTAAGGAATGTATTTAACATATTTCTACAAAATATCAGGACAAACATAACCATATTTAATATTTAGTTCATTAGAGTAACCTAACAAACAATAACAAAAATTGAACAGTGCAAAATAAGAGAACGATCGTCTCTAAAACATTCTCACATTTATCCCGGTCATCTGGCAACATTCAGTTTCGTGTACATTAGATTAGATTAGATTAGATAGGCGGCAGTAGACGAACCAACAGGCCCATTCTCAAAGAGACACCGAAACTTGCGATCCGGCCTTCTAAGAGCTATTGCCATTGAGTAGGATATAAACGACTGGGGGAAAGAGAAGAAAAGAGAAAAAAACGAGGAGGGAGAAGAGTCTCAGCAAAAGAGATGATCAAGACATGAAATTATGATCAATAGCCGCTGATATGCGGAGTTAAAAATGTCAGACAGTGTAGTTGGAGCGGAAGAGAGAAAAAAACGGATTTAGGAAGCCCCTGAGGCTTTAGCCGTTAAGAGTGTGCGACTCCTGGAGGAGGAATCCTTAGCTGTGGGGGATGNTGGGGGATGTCGCTCCCAATGTAAGTCAAGACGATTTTTAAACGCGTTGACTGATTCCGCACTAACAACGTCGGAAGGGAGTCTATTCCAAATGCTGACTATGAAATACGGAAAGAACTGCTGTCTTAAGGACGTTCTTCGAGCTTCGTGCTTGAGTTTTTGACCGTTGTTTCGCAAGCAATAATTTAAATCTCTATCAAAGAGTGCCGTTGTAGATACGTCGTTGAAGCCATTCCAATACTTGAATGTTTCTATTACTTGCCCCCTGAGTCGCTCTGCTCGAGAGAAATCATACCCAGTTCTTTCAGGCGACGTTAATACGACTTGTTTCTCAGCTGAGGTATCAGTTTCGTTGCTCTGCGTTGGACTTTTTCCATGTCATCGATATCTTTACAGAGATGTGGCGATTTCTAGAACTGCCACTTTTACGATTACACCATTCTAGAAACATCGCACCTCACGTGAAAGTTACTCCTAAGCTGCGGGAAGAAATTGTTAAGCTCAGGTCTTCAGGAATGACTCTTTCGGCCATATCAAGCGAGGTAAACCGATCCAAGAGCGTTGTTTCTCGTGCTTTGAAGCTCTGTGATGAAAAAAAAAAAAAACAGCTGGAATCACCGGTAGCTGCAGGCCACTCTCGAAACACCATTGTACGAGTTGATAGGATTATGAAACGCTATGCCCAGAAAAATCCTTTCGAAACTGCAGCGGGAATTTCCAGAAAGCTGAAGGTCAATAACAACATAGAAGTTTCTCGCTATACAGTTTCTCGTCGCCTCAATGCATGTGGGTTAAAGGCACGCAGTCCTGCTACTAAACCACTTATCAGTAAGAAGAATAAAAAAGTAAGACTTGAATATGCAGAAAGGCACATCGTTCGGAGAGATTAAGATTGGAAAAGAGTGCATTTCAACGACGAAAGTAAATTTAATTTTGTTGGATCTGATGGCAGACGGTATGTTAGACGTGCAACAGGTGACAGGCTGAAACCGAAATGTGTCAAAACATCTGTAAAGCATGGGGGAGATAGCGTAATGGTGTGGGGCATGTTTTCATCTGAAGGAGTAGGACCGTTGGTGGCCATTAAAGAAACTGACAATGCTAATGTGTATCTCAATCTTGTTCATCAATATGTTATCCCATCTCTACGATCATCAGAAAAACAAGCTAGCAAGTTTTATGCAGGACAATGCTCCGTGCCATACTGCAAAGAAAGTGAAGGAATATTTTGCGGAAGAGAATATCGAAGTCATGAAGTGGCCTGCCCAAAACCCGGACCTTAATCCTATTGAAAGTTTATGGAAAATTATAGGTGACAATGTAAGAGAACGACAACCATCATCAGTAAAGGATCTGTGGACTAAAATTGAAGAGGAATGGAAAAAAATAACTCCAGAGTTTTGTGAGAAACTTGTGATGTCGTGTAATCGTCGCTGTGCTAAAGTTATTGAAAATAAGGGTTTTAGTGTTTTTGTTTGTTAGATTGCTCTAATGTATTATGTATAGTTATGTTTGTCCCGATATTCTGTAGAAATATGTTAAATACACGTCTTAGGGCCACATCAAAAGATTCATTAACCTACTCTACATGGTTAATCTTTATTTTCAAAATATGAAAATCGTTCTCTTTTGCCAGCTAGTGTACATACTATAGTACACTCCGCCATGAAAAATTACCGCGGAAGAGCATGGCTTACAGGAAAAAACTACAGTTGCATGCGTACTATCGGTGGAGTATTAAACGCTCTAGAAGTAACTGTAAGTCCAAATTTATCAACTTTACTTGTGAAATTTGTATTTTAATGATCGAGCTTTCCTCGTCAAAATATTGCGTCTGGTCAAACGGAGGAGTGTGTTCTGCACTAGTCCAAGCTTCATATATCTGTCGTTCATAAGCAGTATTACATGTAATTAAACAGTTTCACCGTGAACATAGCATTTTCTTTCGAGTTTTATGAGAAAAAGTAATTATTAGGGCAACTTGACGAGACATACGTTCAAAGTTTACCAAGAAAGATTTTGTTTCTAGTTTCATGACTTCTTTAATAGAAATTGGCATTGTCTGCTGTTACATGGAAAATTTTTGGGAGAAGACTGAATTGGTCATAATTTCTACGTAGTAGTTTTTCATTTTTGCTGGGGCAAAAAACTGTTCACAACACAGTAGATGTTACCGGTGAAAATGAAAACTTAGTAAACCATATATATTGCTGCCAAAACCCACTTTTTTCGCTTCTCCGGAGCTTTACGAAAACGAAGAAGGTTAACAAAGTCCTTTTTTCGGGTTCAAAATAGCCAAACATCTATTATCAGCCTATGGTAGTAGAAACAATGCATAAATGAGAAACGAAAACTATTGATACTTGTTTAACAATGACGTTCTCCGCTCCACCTGACGTCACACGAGTAGATGCGCAGAACCGTCTCAAAATGGTCAAGCGATGAGTCAACCTGTTAGAGTAGTTCAGCCATGCTTCAACCGTAGTTCCTTAATGTCCGGGCTCTAATGATAGAGTTACCCCTTAATGCCCATGTCTTTCGTCATAAGCAACGTTAGTTTTTTTCTGAAGAACGATGTTTGCAGAATGAAACTAGGGCACTCTGAGAGCGCATACCTCCGCCAAGCGGGGCAGCGGTTTAGAAAATCCAAATTGGCTCTGAAACCATAGTTTCTTTATGTAGACTCAAAAATTTATTCATTTATGCCTTTTGATAGTAATAACAGTTTGTGCAATTTTCTTGAAGATCCGTTCATAACTTTTTGAGTTATACAGCTAACAAACGTTATGACATACATGAGTCAAACATGCAAACGAACTTACCGATCTGCACCAGAATTTAATCATTTATGTCTTAACATTACTAACGACCCCTATGAATTTCACAAAGATCCATTCATTATTTTTTGAGTTATTGTGCTAACAAGTATAACATTAAAAACAGAGACGAACGAACGAAGAAACTGATCATTACCCAAATTTTGTTATTTCCTCTTTATTATATACCTAACAACTCATGTTAATTTCATCAAAATCCATCCATAACTTTTTGAGTGATGGCATTGAGAAAAATGAGGCAGACAAACAAAAAAAAAAAAAAAACAAATAAACAAACAAACAAACAGATAGATCTATCTTCACCAAAAGTTAATCATCTGTTGCTCCTTACATACCTAACGATCCCTGTAAATTTCATCCAAATCGGTTCATAACTTTTTGAGTTATCTTAGTGACAGACTGACAGACAGGGAGACAAACAGAAGACAAAAAGACAGACAAACACGACGAAAACATAACCTCCTTGGCGGAGGTAATTACTTTAATTCAATGTAAGCAATCGTCTGAGGCAAATCTAACAAAGATTCATAAGAGTTCTTTGTGAAGAATTACTGTATGAGATTAGCAGTTATATGACGAGTGGAATTATACGCTTGGCGTATTTTATTATGTTTTGATTCTACAATATTAAATGACATTAAACTTGACGCAATAAACATCTACAGAAATATACTATATTTATTCAGTACATAATCTACGAAGTTAATGCAATTTTAATGTCGTGAGGATCGACGCGTGTTTCAAGCCGTTTTCACGGGGGTCCGTAGAAAAGTAAAGTTAGGGAATATCACTGTCGTTAGACCCTTGGTGCCAACCCCCCCCCCCCCCCCCCCCCCCCCCCCCCC
>LQNS02278102.1:4512877-4535182 GCA_001587735.2 Parhyale hawaiensis | reverse complement strand
TTTTTTCCCTAAACATGGCTTCTACTGTAGTGCTGTGTCCTAAAATATCTGCATTCGTTTCCTCAGGCCACACAACAGAATCCCAAAATGTGTCTAGCTTCTCTAGTTACTTATTAGCACATTTTAAATGTTCAAAAGCAGCTTTCTTCTTCATTGCAATAAAAGTTTTCTTGGCGACCTGGAGTTAATGTCACACCGGTGAAGAGTTCAAGCGATGGTGTCTTAGCTAATGGTTATTCTCCAGCCTTTTGCAATCATTCTTCTATTTCGGAACGAGTTTCGTATAGGTTTTGTTTTACTTTTCTGATAACAAACAAACATTTCTGTGGCACCACGGATCATCTTCGGTCTGCCGCTCCAGGGCGCAGTGGTGACAGGATCCGTCTTCATCTACTTAAGCTGATCAAGCTGCCAGCCGTCTTAACGTTAACTTTCAAAGCCTGGGATATCTTCCTGTATCCATATACTTTTCTGTTCGGGTCATGAGAAGGTCATTAGGCAACGCTTTTGCTTTAACAGTTTCTAAATAATCGAAAATGACGCTACCTGTTGCTTTAAGCGTTCACAATGGAGGTTACCGGTGCAAATGGGTGTGTTGCAACACATCTATGTTGGTGATTTGCTGATATATTTTCATATCAACAAAAACATAACACATTTTGGGTTTCATGTCATATAAAGTACTGTAATATATCCACATATGTTTGATATATATGGGTATTGAATATATTTGCGTTAGAGCTTCACTATTTTTCTCAATAAATAATTAAAATCGCATCGATTTTTAGCATCCTTTGATAAATTATTATTTACGTTGAAGTGTATAATTCACATCCATTTGAGCTATGTACTATTTGTATTAGACTATGGCATTTTCCCTATAAATCGATGTATTGAATACTTTTGCGTTTCACTGAAGTAACCGAATTACTGCTTCAGCTTTACACGAAAATCGTTCTCCAGAATACTATCTATTTTCACTGTGTCACGATTTATTGCAAGCTCGTCTTTTCAAAATGTTTTTAGTATAAGATACAGTATCGATGTAAGTTTCATTGCAAGGAAGGGTCTTTCTAAGGGTACTATGTCTATAAATTATCAATTGATGCGTTTTGCTTAGTTTTCTACTGTATTGTAAGCCAATGTTGTAAGCCAATAAAATACTACATATTCATAGTAGCTTGCAATGAATTTGAGGAAACGAAAGGAAACGGTACAGCAAAATACCCACATCATAGTAAACAGTACTAGTAATGTCCATGCTTCTATATCACATCACATCACATGGTCTTTTGTTTGTGGAATCTATTAGTCGAATCGAATAATCTGAGTAGCTGTTCTGCACTCAGCGACACTTTGATAATCTCCCTCAGGGTCTCTTTCGATGTATACTGAGCACTGCTTTCATAAACCTTTCGTTAGAAGATGGACCAGAGCTATTCAGTGAGGTTTCGGCCGGGTGATGGACGAGGCATGTCATGAGATATTCTCCTTTGCAGGCCAGAGTTTTTAGGAATGGCATGGTAGCCTTACCTGAATGCGATATAGCATTATCATGCAGAAATATTAATTGATTTGTGCTGATAGGGACTGGTTCTCTAATTATGGCGACAAATATTCATCCAGGAACCAGAGGTAGGATTTGCTGGTGATATTAGCATCTACTGGCACTCGAAACGGTCTACCAGTCCGTTACCAATGATCCCTGCCCAAATCATAACACCACTACCACCTTCTTCACGGTAAAAGCGACTGGGGTAGGAAAATCCACAAAATATGGACGCTTTGGCTCATCCATCGCAACCATTGAAAGTAGTTCGGGCTTCATCGACCGAGGATATGGTAACAGCTTGTCTGTCTTTCTTTTCCTAGTGAAATATATCCAGGTTGATTCGGGCGATGGGATTTGCACTGTTTGCCACCTCTGGAAGGATCCTGCACTGGATGTTTCTCGATTTAGGCCCAATCAAAGCACCTTTAAGCATTGCAACGCTGCTGGTAACTTCAGGTTAGTTCTTTACCTTCCTTTATAAGTGATTTCCACATAGCTCTCTTCACTATTTCTTCTCTTCCCTTTGTGTTTCCTATCTTTGTCGGTGGAGTTCTTCATATACGACTTTGGTGTTCTTGCGTCCCGGCCCATTTCCTTGACTATATCGGTTACAAAGGACACCATTAATTTTGCAAGGCCTTGGACAATAGCACCTTCTTCTCAGCTGTAACACAACGTCTCCTTGCCATATTCTCACACCTACAATAAAGCGTGACACATTAGAAAACGAAGCAGAGCATTCATTGTGAAACTTTGACTGCTGCATCAATCGCCGTGAAAACTTTTAAAAATATTTCTCTTCGTAGCAATCTTTCTTGTTTTGATGCTCACTTTGATACTGCATCAGATAGTGAAGTTGTTTTGCAAATATGTAAACGTGCAACATAGCGCGACACGCAGTTTATATAAATCAATACATTAATACGTATGTACGTACCTACCTCCGTCTTGTGTCACGCTCTTCATCATTAATAGATCAAAGGAAATTACAGATTTGATGACTTTGGGAAGCTGACGAATCTATGATACGGCGAGGTCAGTAATTTGCGAGCCACTGGGCAATATCTTTTTAATTTTGTTTATGCGCCTGAGCTTATAAGTATAAATGAGTTGGAACCTGGATCATGCTCTACTACCATGTGAATTGCACGGGTCCTGTTGGACAGGGAGGCTTGTAGGTTTTAGTATCAGCAAAGGGGCTGGTAGTAAGATATCATACATCGAGTCTCGGTGTTGTTGTGAAGTAGATGCGGCATTGCCATGCAGCATCTGAAAGGCCTTGCCAGATCGTGAAAGTTTCACGGGCTTCACGGAAGACGAATCTGAGCTCGGCTGCAGTGACGTGCACGTTACATTTAGAGGTGATGCGAGAATTACATATTGAGTAAATATCACATATATATTTCCCGTGCGTACAGGTACAGCGTTAAATATACCTTTCAAACCAAAGAATCTAGTGATGGTGACCCGTAAGGGTAGGAGTGAACGGAGACAAATAGCGCATAGTCTATGACCAGTTAAATAACACCTGACGTTTGCGAAAAGAAAGAAGAAGGTGATCATGATCCAACGGATCACTGGCAGTTTACCATAACATAAAACTTGATATTTGCTTACTAATGGCACCCTTGGAAATTCCACAATTGAATAAAGTCTATGCCTTCCATAATGAACGAGACCTCGCCAAACGCACGTTGTGCTATTGCAATTTACCCGAGTTTAAACTAATGCAGCTCTTCTAACGCAACATACCCCATCCAAGTTAACGCCCGTCACGTAACCCTGACGAATTCTTTTCAACTAAATAATTTCTGTCTAATGTCTACCCTAACATAATAATTATATTGTCTACGCTAACGTAACCCATCGGTGACCCGTGAGAATTCCACGATTAGTTTACGTTTTTACTTTGTAAAATGTAGAAATCCTAACCTATGCTATTATAACTCATTTTAGCTTGATCCAACACAGCTCTTCTAACCTAACCTAGCCCGTAAATAACATCAGTCAGAAAGCCCCGCCGTCAAAACTGACGGCAGAAATTTTGTGATTAGGCTTTCTATTGTTCCTGTTCCTAGTATAGGTTTTGCTGTAAAATAGGTCTCATCCCTGTAGGAGTGACGTTCCATTAATGAAACGCAAGTTGTATAGCCGTGAGTTTTGCGAGAGTAAAATATCCCCTGCAAGAAAGATAAGGCGCGAATATCAGCTTGAAATTCGGCAAACGTGGAGCAGCACTAAGAAAATATAGTTCAGTGAAAAGAATCCACCGGAAATGCTCTGGGTTTACCGTATACTGGATACCGACTTATAGTTGAGTCTCAAGCATCGAAATTTCAACTGCTTCCTAAAAGATTCTGCTAAATAAAGCATAAGGGAAATGAGTTACGCCAGAAAGGAACGAAAACTCCAACCAAGACTGAGTCGACAGGATCGAAAACTCTATCAAAGATACTGCCTTAGACTAATCCCGTCTAACGAAACATGGGAATTTTTCTCTGTAACCATTCGATGACGCAGTTATGGATGCAGCTGAAACCTGTTTAAATTTCACAGAACAGAAACAGTGTTTTTCAGTGATATTTCAGACCCGTATCATCCTAATTTCCCCTAACTATTACTGAAGGCACCTGTGCAATTTCAACAGAAAAGAAAACTTTTCAATTATGCTGCCTTCGGAACCGTATCAAGCATGCATAGAAAAGTAGAATATGTCCCAAGTCACTCAATGAATCTTCTAATTCGAACATGACTCTTTCTCCTATTTTCCTGCAGCGAAATCTAACTACTTATCTGGCTGGCCTATTAAAAACGTCAAGCGCCACAAGCTAAGCGAACATAATATGTTGTCAAAGAAATGAAAAGCGGTAGATAAGATGCGAGTGAAATGGTTTACATCCTTTGCTTTGAAAGTGACTGAATTTTTTTTAAGAAGCGGTAAAGGAGACAGAAATGGTTGAATTTCGTTCAAGCGAAAATCCTAGCTTCTTACAAATTGAATTTTCCCCTTGTGACGCCACGACTCACCATCCGACATCAGACATTCTTCACGCCGCTCCGAGAACAGCATAGTCACCCCTAACGCCTTAATATGCCTACGACTACTGGGTGCGTTGTTTCGCAGTCTTCTCTCCAGCGCGTAGGCTTACGCCACTGTGGGCACTACTGCCTGTCATACGTGTTGCGGTTCAACTCGCTTCGTGCACGCCTGTAACTTGGTTGAGTCATCGCTGGAATGTATATTTAACGCTCGTGTTTGTTCTCTAGTGTTGTTAACTGTATACGATAGAGATCACTGTTGATTTGTGTAACCTTAGCTAATACTCTCCAAATTTTATATTTGTATTGTGCGAACAGAGTATTGTTTCTAGAATTAAGTGATATCTTGTATTTGATCAACTGTCGTCCGATGCCAGATACGGCATGAGACCTGGTTTGAGCAGGATAGCCCGAGATAAAACTAGCAAATGACTTTGTTTTTTCTTAAACCTCTTGCTACGTTTTGCTTGAAGGACAGGTTACGCCTGAGTGGGAAACATGTCAGGAAGACCGCTCTCGCAGTCTGGCACACGACCAGGAACACGAACTGGTTAGCCTTAACGGACTAGACACGGCGAAAAGAGTACTCCCAGCTCATCCTAGGATCTCTCCGCTTACGCCTTAGCGGAACCACACGGCGACGGCTGCACCCTCGGTCTTTCCAGGGTCTGCCATAGTCTGGCGCCTAAGAAGGGATCCCCACGCTAGCCAAAGCAGCTAGCCGCCACGGCCTATGGCTACAGGCCGCTTAGTAAGCCGGATGGCCAGTCCGTATTACCGGGACCGTCCGCACGGGCATCATATTGCCCCGGCCCGTCCGAGGAGGCCGATTCACCCAAGCCGGACGGCCCGCGAGAGCTATACGGGACGATCTGCCTTCAGAGAACCCTGACACCCCTATCTTATATTGAAAAGCGTATCGTACAGACACAGGGACGGACATACGGATGGAGCCTCAAGCAGAAGTATAATATAGATTACTGTGAATATTCCAGGGGTCCAACCTGAGGACCCCGGCAGACCGTGAAAGTTTCACAGGTGCAGCTAGTATATATTAAACAAAACGCTCTAGCTTTATAGACTGCCACAAGTAATGACGGCATAACATTTTTAAACCATGGTGAATTAAGGCGAAGCTCCTTTTTGTATCTGCTCTCTCAGCTTTGAAATAATTCAGGTAAAGCTCTGTGTCTGCTGCTGTTCTGCCAGCATCCTGCTGTATTGAAACCATAATGGTGAAACATTCTGTCTTGTCCCAGTCTGTCTGCTGTTGTTTGTTAAAAAAAATTACAAAATATTGTAATGCACTTTGTCTCTCAAGATAAAAATATCCAACCAGAAAATGTAAGCTAACTGCTATAGTTTTCTTCATTGGTGGTCAAATTCAATGACTGCGGTAATGCTCACAAAAGGCCTCGATTTCTTCAGTGGATTGATGGACTTACAGCACTTACCAAATAAACCTTCAACTCACTGCAACAATATGACGTCGTAGCCGCCTCAATTTGAGTAGGGAAATACCGCAATTCATTGTTATCGCGCGCGCGGCGAATACGCTAACCAAGCTTTTTTTGCATTTCCATTTTAGAATTTTGATGGCCGTCTAGTGTGATGAGCAAGAACAGTTGACGGTCTTGAGAGCCAATTATGAAATTGATGGCAGGAATTGTGTACATAACGGTAACGGCGTACAGAGGACAATACGTGGGCATCGGATTCTATCTGAAAATGGGCACTTGTTAAGTTGTACTTCATAATTCAAAATTCTATATTTGAATGAAGTAAATATTATTATAACGTCTGGAATAACTATGCACGCGTTTCACAGACCCTGTACCGACCAAAAGTTTACTACAGCTCGCGGAGTATAAGTGAGGATGTATAGTTTTCACCGTGTCTCTGTGTCTATCCGTCCAGACTTGGTGTTAACTGTATCTTCGTTCACAGAGATCTGGTGCAGTGAATTTCGTTTGCAGTCCGGACTTGGTGGGTCGCAGACTACCTTACCTTGATTTTTTCTGGCGAGGTCCAGGTGGCGTTATGCACGCCACCCACCATGTGCAGAAATGATACTGTAGTCCGTAACAAGAGGAGGTCCCAACGTGTAGACAACGTATATAGGTTTTAGTTTAGTTTCAAAATAATATTATTCCTACGAAAACTGATGTTAGTGTGGGCACAGAAGGGGCTAACGCATGGTCCACTATACGCGGTGTTCTAAATTGGTTACTATCACACCGACTTGGCGTCTTCGGGCGAGGTTCAAGTGCGTTCTTCACGCCACCAAGTACGTAGAAAACATGATGCACCGGCCCTAACGGAATAACTGACTGCCTGAGAAGCAGATTTTCGGTGTTCAACGGTGTTCACCTCTGGGGCGGCCCAGGATACGATTAGGGATTACCTTTCAGTTTCCATTAACATGACAATAACGCGACCGAGAGAAATCGTCGCCGCGCGCTTCGGAAACGGTTGGTTCATCATCACTTAATTTCAGCAATACATTCACATACAGTGCACAGGAAAGAACTTATTACGTATTATATTAGCCTAAAGAAAAAATTCTCATTACCCATGTTAATTAACGACAGATGAAAGTATAATCTCCATCGAAACTTAATCAACTTCTACAAAAGCTCTCGCTCCAAGCCACTCTAGCCTATTATATTCAATATAACGCTACTACATTTTTTATTAAGGGATGATTTTTTGCATATTAATCATCTCGATTGGAGTCTATAATCTTAGCATATTATATGCCACCATTACTGTTTGCATTGCGGGATAACTGTTAAGAATAATTAATTCAAAAGGAATAAATACACGCTGCAATAATTATCGACTTCTCTTAAGTTAAAATACACACTTATGGGGTGATTTCGCATGGGATCGATGATACTGTAACATGGTATCCCTTGGTATATTGTGCTCGCTGATATTTGTGATCCAATATATTTCCTTTCACTTTATGTAATTCACATTATTTCATTGGGTTCCAATATTGTTTCAACATTTTCTGTTTTTTTTTTTTCTGCCGCATAACTTTTCCGAGTTTTCACTTTTATTTTCTTCCCATATAAACTCACGACTCATAAGTTAACAAACTGAAAATGAAACTGTATTTTATATGCTTCAATACGAGTGCCATCGACATCAACAGTTTCACCACAAACTTCTGCTATATTAGGGAGATATCTCGCAAGAGGTCAGTGGAATATAGTCTAAGGTACAGTGAGTCTAGTCTCATATCTAATTAAATTTTATTGCAATCTCCATGTAACTTCATTTAATCCACCTTACAATTCAAATCACCGTTAAATTAATTTTATTTGTATCTTCTTTGATATTATGAAAATACTATAAGACACCTTGACAACTCTAAGGACGGCATTCAGTTCATTTGTTTTCTACATCACTTCTATCAAATCCTATACGACATGACTACTTGAACCCATTAATGCTTTAATAATTTGATGCTTGTGTGTCTAGTCTGCAGTTCACCCCATGAACATAATATACAAATACAGCGTACCACCTTTCATGCTTCACTAATTTAATACTCAGTTCGCCAAAAATTAATTTCACCGTAAGAAAAGTTATAACGAACACGACTTGTCATTTTGAGTTCGCTGATTAATGTTCATTTATCTTTATAATAACTTCACCTTCAACTAATTTAATCAAAGCACTTTATGTCACTCGAAACGCTCCAATTATAACACTCGGTTTACTCGGTTCCATTTCCGCCTTATTCGACATTTTTAAGAGCACTACAAGCCACCTGAAACTCCCTAATAATCTTTTACTCAGTTAACCAAATCTCCGTTTCGAAACCTTAAGCAATTTTCAATCAAGCGTGATATAAAAACCTCGAGAAGCTCATCAAAAATTTCATTTTGCACGGTCTCCCAATCTGAGCCACTTACCCGCCGTCGAAAACACTTAAAGAGTTTCGAGTCGGCCGATAGACAAGAAATTAAGCTTTTTACGGGCTCTCGGGGACTAAATGACTCCGGATTATGGGTTGGCTATTGATGATGATGACGCTATAAAATTTGGAGCCCACGTCATAAATCTTGCCTAACTTGTACCATTTGTGTCGCCAGCAGTTTGAGCATCATCCGATCAGGCGTGAATTGTTGAACATAACGTTGGAGCTGTAGGTCAAAGGGAGAAAATTTAGAGTCAAAGGCCTCAGTCCTGCAAAGCTTTTTCAATTTGTTGCGTTACTCGAGCCGTAAAAAGTTGGAGCGCTTTTCGGTCAAGCGTAAATTGACAATGTAAACAATAGCGCAGAGCTAAAGGTAAAATTTAATTCGAAGAGTCTGTAGAAACAATGTGGCAGATGAAAAGAATACAATTTAATTTGAAAGGGTAATTTTACATTGTAAAAGATGTTGATTATGTTTCAGTCAAACATAAATTGACAATAAAACAATAGGTACTGCCCGCCGGGAAGCAAGTGTTATATGAAAAGATTGTAAATAAATAAAAACAGAGTCTTTCAGTGTAATGGTTATAGGCAGTGAGAACAAAAGTGCAGACCTGAAAGAAAACCATTATTAGTTCTAAAAGGACGATCGTTCAGACTAGTCGAAAATTATTATCGAAAATAATAATTGCCGTCGAAGGTCAGCCAAACGACAGCATTTAAATCGTGAACTTAGTTCCTTTGAGTCAATTAAGGGTACATTCTCAATTAAATAAAAAACTGAATTAAAGGATAGAGAGTTATAAAGATATGACATTTAAATTAAAAAAAAACAGTATTTTCGTTTAACGTAATTTCTAAGTATCAGCAACAGCCCTGACCTAAGTGTTAAATTTAGCAAACCGTGACAGTGGTTAAACTAAAACTTTCGGTCCTGAACAACAATCAATTAATTACTGTATCATAACAGCTCCACAGATTAGTCAATTCCAAGATTGCATGGACAAAAGACTGTTAAATGTGACATCCAAGCAAGGAAGTTATGTTAGACCTTTAGACCTTTATTGTTTCCAAAAGTATCACAACATAATTTAAAAGATTACAATGGGATAAAACTGCCATGGTGAAAACAAGCCCTACAAAAGTACAAGTACTTATTGNCCTGCAAAGCTTTTTCAATTTGTTGCGTTACTCGAGCCGTAAAAAGTTGGAGCGCTTTTCGGTCAAGCGTAAATTGACAATGTAAACAATAGCGCAGAGCTAAAGGTCAAATTTAATTCGAAGAGTCCGTAGAAACAATGTGGCAAATGAAAAGAATACAATTTAATTTGAAAGTGTAATTTTACATTGTTAAAGGTGCTGATTATGTTTCAGTCAAACATAAATTGACAATAAAACAATACTGCCCGCCGGGAAGCAAGTGTTATATGAAAAGATTGTAAATGAATAAAAACAGAGTCTTCACTGAAATGGGTATGGGCAGTGAGAACTAAAGTGCAGATCTGAAAGAAAACCATTATTAGTTCTAAAAGGACGATCGTTCAGACTAGTAGAAAATTATTATCGAAAATAATAATTGCCGTTGAAGGTCAGCCAAACGACAGCATTTAAATCGTGAACGTTGTTCCTTTGAGTCAATTAAGGGTACATTCTCAATTAAATAAAAAAAATGAATTTAAAGGATAGAGAGTTATAAAGATATGGCATTTAAATTAAAAAACAGTATTTTCGTTTAACGTAATTTCTAAGTATCAGCAACAGCCCTGACCTAAGTGTTAAATTTAGCAAACCGTGACAGTGGTTAAACTAAAACCTTCGGTCCTGAACAACAATCAATTAATTACTGTATTATAACAGCTCCACAGATTAGTCAATTCCAAGATTGCATGGACAAAAGACTGTTAAATATGACATCCAAGCAAGGAAGTTATGTTAACAGCTACTTACTAATAAAATTGGTTTAGGCGCAAACTACAGTATCCTTTAAAATAGAGACCGTGTAATAAGGGAACTGTTCAAGTTTGAGGTAGTTTGTTTGTTTGTTTAAATTTTGAGGGAACAAGTTTTAAGGGAGTCGAGTAGTGAGGTCCACCTGTACATTACATATTGCTACGAGGAGTACCTAGTGTTTTTATTGGCTTAAGCAAAAACCTCACTGATATAGCTATGGTGTAGAATATGATTTAATAATATACGGATGTAATATTAAGAAACTCTACTAGTATAATTCATCGCAGATTAGAAAATGAACCGTTACGCATTAGCTGATATGACTTTGTATATACTGCTTCAATCGTCTCGAATATTCTTAGTAGGAACCTCTTCTGCATTGAAGCTCACGATACTGCAGCTTACATTGAAAATATTTCATGAAAAACAACTCTGCTATTTGCATGACACATAGCTAATGTCTGTTTGTGCTCCGATTCTTTCCTGGCGTCTGACGCAAAGGTTTTACCATTGTATGATACCACCATTTGAACCTTTGCAGGGTCTACCGAGCAAACTCAGTACGGGTTAAAGCGATGTTCCCTAATATTGTGCTACGTTTTTTCGATGAAAGATGGCGGCCAACCTACAGCCGTTTTAGGCAGATTTCATCGCCGTATGATCCCTCTATTACAAGCTTTTCTCTTGTTCACTGCAACGTTACTTAGGGCTATTTTTTGCCCTTTCAGCCACAGTCAACAAGTGCAATATGTCGGCTGTCGCCTCTTTGTGTTTGGCCGCACCATCCTGCCTCCCTGATGGCGCAATCAGCGCCTGAACGCTGCTCAATTAAGCTTCCAACTCCGCTTTATGGAGCGCGCGCGTGCGCTCGCGCTTTGCCTGCATTTTATCAAGCCCCAAATGAACTAATCCTCCTCAACCAAAGAAAACAAATGAACCATTACGGGCACAATGCAAGGAAGCTTCACTCAATGCTGTCGGTAATTAATGCTGCTCCAGGCCCATTCTTTGCGCCGCTTCCACCCAATAAAGTGGAAGCGTTTGAAAGTTGGAGTGTACCTGCCGGCTGCAAAAGACTGTGGCGGCTATCATACGAACTTAGCTAAGAGCGGTACGAGGCAAAATATCTTTTCAGATTTACAGAGGAAAAGATGCGCAGCTTGGAAACTGCAATACTAGTCCTCAAATTCATACTTTTTACCGGTTTTCAACTGAAATACGGTTCTTGATATTTATTTTTTTTTAGATAATACGAAGTCAAGTAGGCTCGAGTCAATACAGGTACCACTGGAGGAGTTTTTAAAGTACGATGTGCACCGTTGGATGGCCATTGCCATATTGTCGAGAATAGTTCTCCCGCACTCAATTTTCAACTTAGAACTTTGTTTACTGAGCCTCGGTTTTCAGTAGTAGATTTCATTCAAAACTGGGACAAGACAATAATCTTTTAAGAAACTGGAAAAACTGAGGAAAAATACAGTATACTGAGTCAAGTACTTGCAAGAACTTGAAAAATTCTATTTTTATTTCAATTCATATCTCACCGACGCGAGACTGTTGCTATATGTCTGAATGCATAATTTGATAGATACTAGACGAACCCAGCCAGGAAGCAAACAGTGTAACGGGAGGACTCAATGGGATTAAAATAAGACTTAGTCGTGACCGCATGTAACCAAATGACCTCAGGCCTTCGTAGGTTTGGTTCTTAATTCCAACCAATTATATAAGACCTGCCATATTCTTGACACGAGAGAAACCATAGGAACAGTTATTTCTCAAACTTTCTGTACTTGACGACAACCATTTTCCCGTGTTTTTTGTGTATGGGAGCAGCTCAAGCATCTGGCCAGTCTGTAGCGGGATATATCATAATGAATCAAGTGAAAAATACGTTGATATGCTTAAATATATTTTGTGAAGAGCACTGTGAACTGAATATGAAGTGTAAATAAGACTTCACTTCAAAGAAGAAGTTCAACATGGTTGAACTACGTAACAGGTTAACTCACTCGCAGGTAGCGCGTTAAGCCCCGCCCACTCCTTTTCAGCTGTGACGTCCGGTGGAGAGATAGCAAACCGTAATTTATTAGTTCATGCATGTTACTTGCTTTATCAATACGGTGAGCGTGGGCTTCCATGAAGAAGAAGTGTAATCAATTCTGCACGATCACAGCTTCTTACTGTTCGATGCGAAATTCATTCGCAAGAAATAAGGCAATGAAATGTCAAACAAATAGGTTTGAAGACGAAGAAATCAATAACAATAACCTAGCTACGGTTTCCTAAGTACATACATGGCTTATTTCGTAATAATCACATAATTTTGCATGGCTACTAGTGTACTCCATCGCCAAAAATTACCGCGGAAAAACATGGGTTGCAGAAAAAACTACAGCTGCATACGTATTATCGACGGAGTATTAAACGCTCTAGAAGTAATTCTAAGTCTAAATTTATAAACTGCACCTCTGAAATTTGTATGTTAAAGAGCTTTTTCATCAAAATATTACAAATTGCCAAGCAGAGAAGTGTGTTTTACAAGTTTGCGCCACATACTTCAGACGTTGGCAGGCGTTTCCGAAGATAAAAGAAAACATTATGGAGCACAACAAAAACCCAGAACGGAAATAATAGCTTTATCGCAGAATTAACCACATCTCGACTATTTGGAGATAAATTTCAGTGAAAATTTCACAGAAAGTCAAACTTATGATGCTTATAGTGTCTGCAAATTTTCAAACGACTACTCGAGCTGGTTATAAAAATTATGTTTTTTTTACAAAATTTGCTAATTTCACTGAGCAGTGATAATTGCTTTTTGACTAAAAAATAAAACATTAAGTTTTATATCACCAAAGGAGCAAAAATAAACAAACAAATAAGAAAAATATGCATTAAACAAGAAATCATCAATCAGAAGTTTACAATGACTGAAAAAAGTTTTATTTGCCAACATGACCCCCCTGACGTTTAATAACATCAATAATCCTTGAATCCAAGTAGCCAGTTAGTTTCTTTATTGCAGCAGGTGGAACTGCCCTTGCTGCTGCAGCAACAGCATCCCTCAAGACAGATTTGCAGTTGTACTGCCTTCCATCTGCGTAAATTTCTCTTTTCAGAAGGGCCCAGAAGTTTTCAATTGGGTTAAGATCAGGTGAGCACGGCGACCAAAATTATTAGTTTCTATCCATGGAACCCCAAAGAGTCCAGAAATGCTGTGGTAGTACGGGCAGAGTGAGAAGGCGCATTATCATGTATGAAAATAAAGTTTCTAAGCAACGAAAGGAGTATTTCATCTGCCATGGGACCAAGGCGTCCTTTAATATGATGCAGATGTAATTTTCACGCCATCAGGTACTCTAACTGGACCTATAAGTCGATCCCCTATACCAGCCCATATCATAACACTACCTCCCTATTGTTGACTTTACGCGTTGATGACACTCACCTCCAGGTTGCACCCAACCCTTACTCCACCCATCAGGTCCCTCAAGGGTTGCCCGGATTTCGTGGGCGAAAAGAACAGGATTCATGTTGATCTCCATGTATTTCTCTGCCCATTCCATCCTCAAATTTTGTGTTTTGTGGGTCAGAGGAGGCAATTTCACAGGAGACTTGACAGATGCAATGGAGCGCAGGATATCATTTCTTGTAGTTTTAGGCACTTCAGGAAGCCCACCAGCAGTAAAAATTCATTTACTTGTTTGCCTGAGTCTTTTACATAGCTGACGACCACATTTCTCATGTCGTTGCACAGCATCTGATCGTTTTTTTTTTCCGTGGTGAAGGGGCCTTCAAGAATCTTGTCACTGTAACAATATGGCGTCCTATTTTTCGGGCAATAACATCAAGAAAGGTGCCTTTAGCAGTTCCTTTGATGATAATTTCTTTCTCCTCGTTAGTTAGAGCGTTTCCGCGTCCCATTTTAGCAGAATATACAAGAAGCTATTATTGTCGTTCACCGCAAAGAGAGAAAAAATGTAAAGACTTGTGAATCAAGAGACACAGCAAAATGTAAACTAACTCAACAGTGTTGCCATATAAGATGTCATGATATCCCTGTAAGTCTCATGAAAATTTCATCGTGTAAAATTAAGATAGGGTCAATTCTGTGTTAAAGCTATTATTTCCGTTCTAAGTGTACTTTAACGCTATGTACATTTTTAATTTCCTTTTTTGATCCTCTGCCTATTCAATTCAATTCTTGACATGCGCTTCTTTTTCTATAGAACTTGAAGTAAGTGTGTTGTAGACTACCATTGGTTACTCTATCTAACGAAATGAACAGCATAACAGAAAATTAAAGCACTGCTTTGGATTCACTAGAGTTCTACATAGCACTTCGTCAATTGAAACTTGATCCTTCAATTAACGCACAGTGTACACTTTATGTGACGCAAAAAATTTTGTTAATCGCGTAGAAAAGTAAATTCAATCTTATAAATGCGTGGTCTGTGCGTTATCAGACCGCCCCCATTAATTGTCTGGCCACCAGACGCTTCTTTGTTTGAATGAGCCAGCTTGGGGTTTGGGGCTCAGGGTAGCCCTTGAGTTGGAGAAAATGCCACTCAAAGGCAGACGAGACCTTTCGGTCAAACTACATCCCCGAGGGGAGATGAACAGACTGGTGCCATAGCTGGGTACTCCGTCTTCCATAGTATGTTCCTCTCTCTGCCACCAGGGAATGCCACCTGGTATTTTTTCTCTTCTCTTCTTCTTTTTGGCCAAAGCTCGCCCTGGTGATGTCAGGGTCTGGATGGTGGTGTTAATAACTGGCTGCTTTTGTAGCTATCGTGACTGTAGGCGTGTTTTGTTCTTTTGCTGGTTGTTATCGTCCACTTTAGCGTGCCTGATGGTTCTGTGTCTGGATGTGTAAGTTAACCCTGGTCTTCATAGTACTCGTGTTCGTTCTTGGCTGACCTCTTTGTAGCCTCTACTAATAATGATTACCTCTGCCAAGGAGGTTATGTTTTCGTCGGGTTTGTCTGACTGCCTGTCTTTCTGTCTGTCTGTCACCAAGATAACTCAAAGAGTTATGGGCGGATTTCGACGAAATTTACAGAGATTTTTAGGTATGTTAGGAGGAACAGATGCTTAACTTTAGGTGCGCATCCGGCCATCCGTTTGTTTGTTTGTCTGTCTCATTTTTCTCAATGCCATAACTCAAAAAGTTGAAGATGGATTTTTATGAAATTTACATGAGTCGTTAGGTATATAACAAGGAGTAAATGACCAAATTTTTGTGATGATATGTTCCTTCGTATGTTTGTTGCTGTCTTGGATTTTATGCTTGTTAGCGCAATAACTCAAAAGGTTTTGAGTGAATCTTCATGAAACTTACAGGAATTGTTAGTAATGTTAAAAGACATATATGATTAAATTTTGGTACAGATCGGCTGATTTGTTTCTATGTTTGAGTTGTGTTTGTCATAATGTTTATTACGCTATAACTCAAAAAGTTCGGAATGGATCTTTATGACATTTACAGGAGTTGTTAGTAATGTTAAGAGATATAAATAGCTAAATTTTTGTGCAGATCGGTTGGTTCGTTTGTATGTTTGACTTATGTTTGTCATAATGTTTATTAGCATCATAACTCAAGCAGTTATGAAAGGATCTTCAAAAAAAAACTGCAGAAGCTGTTAATACTATTAAAAGATACAAATGATAAGATTTTGGAGTTCATACGAAAGAAATCATGGTTTCAGAGCCAATTTGACTTTTTCGTTACCATTGCCTTACTTGGCGGAGGTATATATTTGCGCTCTCAGAGTGCTCTAGTTACGTAATTTAGTACTGTGCTCGAAGACGCGTGTTTCTAGATATCGTCATGTTTATGAGCTGATGATCCCGAAGTTGGCAAAGCTTATATTGCGGTTGCGAGGCTCGTGTCTGGGCTCTAGCGGTTTGGCTGCTTACGTTCGTAAAGGTGTTGTGACTAGGCAGAGAGAATTTAAGTGTATGTTGTGAGCTGATGGTGCTTCGAGTCTGTGGCTCGTATTGGAACTTTTATTTATTTTCAGTGCATCGTAGTCCGTCTACTGATAAAATTTGTGTTTGTCTATTAGATACAATGGCGAGGATTCTGTCATTGGATAGGCGTTCTGCTTTTGTTATTATGGGAGATTTTAATTATCACCATGTGGAAAGTATGGGCTCTGGAAGGACCGACTATCCTGGCTTTGCAGGGCTCCATTTCGCGACTGCCACGGGTTGTGAGCAGTTGGTTGAGGGCCTCCCCCCCCCATTTAATGGGTAGTGTGCTGATCTCCTATTGACAGATGTTCATGATTTAGTTGGAGTGTCGATGACGTCTCCCACTGGTTCTTCGGACCATAGCACCTTTCGCTAACGGTGCAAGCTTATCACCGGGTGACCAGAGTCCCTGCCGGGCGTGAGATATTTTTAAAGTCCAGAGTGAATTTGGATGCCATTTCTGACGCTTTCTTTGCGCTGCCTTTGAGCATCACACGAAGGTGTCCCGATCCTAGGTCTATTTTGGATCACCTTTTCCCTTGTATAGTGCGTACCATTATGCCTTCCAGCTTCATTACGGCAAGACGGACGATGAAGCCTGGTTTGATGTCTGTCGGAGGGCGCATCAGTTGAAGCAGGAGGCATATATCCGTTGGCACACGAGCCGGTCTGATGTAGACTTTCAGTGTTTCACAGAACTGCAGCGTCAGGCTAAGGCTACTAGTCCGGAGGCTGATAGAGAACATAATATGCGGTCCAGGGAACATAATATGCGGTCCAGGGAGTTGTTGACCTCGCCTGTTAGTGCATATAAGTGGTGGTCCACATAGAAGAGCGTTGTGCTCTACTCGAGTCCTTCTGTCCCTCCTTGAATTGGTGCTGGTGGATGCCTTGTTGTGGACCCTGCTGCCATAGCAGACCTTTTGTTGCACTTTTGATCAACAACAGAGCCCGGACCAAATGCACATTCCTTTCGCGTGTGACCCTGAACCGTGGTTCTCCGGTTTTGCTTTCAAATCTTTCGAAGTGCACAGACTTAGGCCCCTATGGTGGCACTGACCCTTTTGGAATGTTTCCGCTCATTCTTCGGAAGGTAGCCGACGTACTAGCGGCCCGCTTGCTTCGGTGTTCCGTCGAATGCTGCAGCTTGGCATATTTTTAGAATGCTGGCGTGTTGCTCATGTAACGCCTGCTCCTAGGGGCGGTGCCTCATTTCGAATTTTGGATTATAGAGCCATATCGAACACACCTGTTTTGATTATAGTTCATGAAAGGTCGGTCGCGTCGAGGTTTGATCGCTTTCTTGAGAAGCAGAGTGTTCTACCTCCGATGCAGTATAGTTTTCGGAAAGGCTTGAACATTTGTCATGCTCTGCTTTAGATTTTTTATGTGTTGCAGTTGGCACTTCATAGGGGTCCAGAGACTAGACTGGTTCAACTTGACGTCAATGCTGCTTTCGATCGTGTGAATCACCGAGGCTTGCTTAGCGGAAGTTGGTGGTTCGATTTTCTAGGTTGTTAGTCAGTTCTTGTCTGGTAGACGCCAATGTGTGGTGGTCGAAGGGAAAAGTGAGTTTTTGGATGCGGTACTAGTGTCCTACAGAGCATTGTTTTGACCTATTAGTATAATGCACAGCATATTTGTTTGATATTGCTCATAATTTACATTTTGGTAACGCTGATGATGTTACTTTCTTGGCTGCTTGAGAGAATTTCACTAGTAGGTTGGAGGCTTCAGAATCCATTCACCGTGATTTTGAGATGATTTATTCCTGATGTTCTAGTTAGGGAATGAGGTTGAATGTAGGTAAGACTAAGCAGTCGCGTACACTGAGGCCTGATTTTCCGGCACTAATACTGGATAGTGCCACTTCCTGTGGATAATGACCTGGTAATTTTGGGTATCGAGTTTGATTATAGACATTCGCGGCCCACATTCGTTCACTTGCCTCACTAGCGTCGCAGAAAGTTGGTATCATGCGATATACCTGAAAGGTGTTTGGTTCGGTAGTGTAGATACGTCGCTGCTTTAGTTACTATGTCCTCCCTCTTTTGGAATACTGCTCCTTAGTCTGGGGTTCTGCTGCCGATTGTCATCTGAGTTTGCGTGATAGAGTGGTCCGTCGATGAGCGCTTATGCTGAATGGTGTTGTCCCTTGTGATTTGGCGCATCGGCGCAGAGTTCATGCGGTTTGTTCCTCTATGTAATATATAACTTCTGAAGGTATCCACTGGCGGTTTTTCTTCCTGAGCCATTTTCTCGGGAGCTAATAACTTGGCATACTGGTGCCTTTCATGAGCTTGTCTTGAAACTTGTATGATGTCATACAAGCCAGTATTCTTGTTCATTTGTTCCATCTTGTGCAGATATTTGAAAGTATCTTAATGGCTTTTTTTTTGTTGATTCTGGTATTAGCAGCTTTAAACATTTTGTATCAGCAGAGTGATCTACAGCTTTTCAATTTTCTTTATTTTTTTGTTCTCTTGCTGGATTGGTTGCGTGGGGTTTGATGACCTTACGGAGTTCTTTCCGTTCTCATGTTGCCAGTCTGGTATATTTCTAATAATAATAACTAATTCATATATTGAAGCTTTCAGGAAGAACCAACAATATGAATTACTACGGAGCAAGTAACTGCTTGCAATGGTGATATCCTGTACCAATTTTCAAGTGGGAATTTCATGAACAATGACGTGTAGTACAGAATGTTTTCCATGACAATGCAAGTGAGCTCGTCGATGGAACGGTGACGCAGATTTCAGTTTATAGTTTATGTAACTTTTGTAAATCTCAGAAGCCGTTGTGCCCGTTTGTGATCTATTTGTTTGAGAGTCGAAGTTTTGTGAGTGTGGGTTGTTCAAAATTGAAAAGAAATGGCCCAAATCCTACTGGTTGCTGAACTTTATTGATCTGGAGGTCATACGACGTAAGAGAGACGAGGGAAGCAGCCCAATAAATATGGCTATCTTATAATAACGTGGATAACTACAGCATAAAACTTTCCACTTCAGCAGAACTACTTGCATTTCCGCCAACCTCGTGCATTTCGCCCCTTCCTTAGCAACTCATTTTCTTTGATGCATGGGCCTTTTCCCGAATAAAATTCATATCCGTTCAATTTTGCAGCGGAAGTCTTCATATGTTCTCATGGGACGACGGCGGCGCTCCTCAGCGTCAGCCTCAAATGCTCGCCGCTTTGACAAAGGTGACAGTTTCGGATTTTATAGCAAGGCAGAGCTGTGTTTAGCTTCTATATTGTGAGAGCTTTGTTTTAGCCTCCTGATGCTGTCACTGAGATGGGGGCCACCTCATATGATCTGAGCTGCCTGGCCACAGAGTCGGGGGATGATTCCTCTCGCAAAAACTGGGTGAAAGTATGAGAAGATTACCGAATGGGTGAAAGCGTGATTACGAAGTAGTGAAAGTGAAATAACCGAGAGCCCCAAAGTGAATTTAGCCAGTGGGTAACACTGAAAATACCAAATTGCTCAAACTAAGAATACTAAGTAGCTGAAAGTGAAACATCCAAGTGGATGAAAGTGATCTCACCAAGTAGGTTTAGGTGAGATAACTAAATGGATGAAAGTAAAACTTCCAAGTGGTCGCTGGTACGATTACCACATGGGCAACAGAAAGATTGCAAAATAATTACTCAGTTCATATAGTTAAACCCAATGACATTCTGTAAGAACAGTATTTTCTAAAGCGGTAAAAAATGCCGACACTGCTATATAGAGCTAAGCTGTCAACTGAGCATATGAAGATTACAGTCTTTCTTCTGAAATTTATGATGTTGAGAGTGAAGACATAATTATAGTAAGATTACTGAATGACTGGACACCCAAAATGCATCACTGAAAGAAATTTTTCAGTCCAACCAACTCCATTTGCGAATCTAATCGAGATATTGGCCTCAAGGACCTATAAATTGATTTTCCAGCTGAAGATGCAACGAAATGGTCTTGAAATGCGTGCACAACGGCAAGTTCGTTATTTATAGCAGTAAACTCGATCGAAGGCAGAGAGACTCAGGTACGTGTCCAGCGCACTTTGGGAATTTTTTTTATTGACGCCATTAGTCAGCTGACCCATATTTATGGGAGTCTCGATGACTCAGCCATATCACTGCTCTTTTGCGAGCTGACCGTAAAGTGTAAAACCCAAATCTATTACTTTTGTTAACACTTTGACAAAAACGAAATTAAAAATGTTGCAAATATATTAATATATGATAATTCTGTTTTTATAATCCACATAAAATCAGTAGGGGATTTCTTTTATTCTATTTTAACCCTACTCGATGAATTAATTACTTTGTAGTGCTTTTACCGTGCTGTAACTTCCGCTTCCATTCAGACGCTCGAGTAGGTATTATGACGCGCGGCGGGATTTCATGTGCCAAGAATTCTTCTAAGAAACAAGTGTTATCGTGCTATGCCATATGTCATTTTCTGTGTAATGAATGTCACATAGTGTATTATTCATGGCCTGAATAGCTGTTATCTTCATGTGATCACGACAGCATTTCTACACTTCAGCAAGCCTTCGACAGATGCCGAAGTCAATTAAAAAAAAAAAAAAGAAATACCTCGTGCCCCGTTCCGCCATCCATTGTGATAGGAACTTGCTCTCAGTTGCGGGGCTCGTCTATCCAAAACTTCCGCGAACTTTTGATATGCGAAAACTGAGTTCAACTCAGTCCTTAGTACCTTGTGGGTCTCCGGACAAAGTCTAGGTGATGTTTCTCACATCACTTCACGTGTGTGAAGTCACGATGCTGGGTGTCTTCTGTTAATTGGATCTCAGTTAGCGCGGCGTAAGTGTTTGTAATGCTGCCAGGACTGCATCCTTGTTTAGCCCACTATATCACGTGAGGGATTTATCAATATACTAGAATTTTTATAATGTTTAAATGACAGTGAAACTTGATGCCTTAACTCTTTTAACTGTCGTCTAAGGTAATATTTTTATCGGTGTTCTACCTTTCATTTGCTTTTTCAATAATGCACATAGTGTTGTTATTTTAGTCTCTCTCCCCCATTAAGCCCAAGAATTTTAGACCATTATTCCAGGAGAAAATGTATTTACCATGTACCGGTATTTGATGTTTACAGCCAGTAACAAGTAAAAACTTTTCAAGATAAGTCCTTGTATTACCAGTTCAGGCTATTAATTTTGCATAGCTACTGTATATTTAAGATTGTTGTTGTTTGCTAAATTTTTTGTATATTTTACCTGGTTTTTACCAGCTAGCATAACCTAAGAATCTAGCACATTCTTAGAATCGAACGTAATCTAAGAATCTAATAGCTTTGGCAAATAAAATTCCTTCAACAGAACTGGAAAATTATTTGCAATAACTGTATAGGGAGGGTGTGATGCAAACTGCTCTGTGGTAAAGAAATAGTGCTGAACTGCCCATATTAATGATCATTTCTCTTTAACTAAAAACTTTCGTTGGTTGTTGCCATTCGATCTTGCAAAACTTGTCACATTCGTGGAAAAAAATTGTACAAAATTTCAGACCCGTGTTATCTAAAAAAATAATAGGATACAATTATTTGCTGGACAGACACATTGCAGATCAAACGATGGTGATCCATCTCTTGTAGCAGTCCGGCGTTGGGCTTATCGAGATCTCGAGGTCGGCGGTCTTTCGTGCTCATTTACTACTTACGGTCTCAAATTCCTACCAAGGATGCATTCCTCTCTTGCCCGACTTGCTGTTCCCATTCGTGTAGACCCTGTGTGGGAACACCATCGTGCATGGGTTCCACGTTTCTCTCGGAGTATTATATGAACCGGTACCTTGTTTTTTGACCATTTCAACCTTTATTGCAATGAAAAAACGAGA
>LQNS02278102.1:4477695-4500106 GCA_001587735.2 Parhyale hawaiensis | reverse complement strand
TTAATCCCCAGAATGTACGACAGCGCCAGAAGCAGTGGTGGAAATTTGCAGGTCGAACACGGCTGCTGGTTCAGAAAAACAGGTTACACAGAAACCTACACCGACGTGTGAACGATATTAATACGGAAACAAAGAACTGTATAATTTTATCGCACTCTTTTTCTTGGGATCTGATACAGAATGTTCAGTCATAATAGATAAAATTTCCCCTTATTTTAGTATCGTCATTATCTGCATTTGCTACTTATGCATTACAGGATGTTCCCGTATAAAAAAAAAGCAACGTACTATCTATTATCTTATTTCAACAGCTTCCATCCCCTCAAAAAATCTTTGGGAGAAACTCACGAGCTGTGGCTATACGTACTCAGAGTACGGGTATGAACAACTGCGTGTTTCTCTATGATTGTGATACCTTTCGAGACGTATCTCAGAGTTGACAGGGTCCTCTATACCGTAGGCATGAAGTAAAAGCCGAAGAAGGAATGCAGTAACTATATTCTTCAGTCTATGGTTGATATGATACAAGGGCGATATCAGTACAGGTTGATGTAGTACTGTAGTAAGATGCGAGACATGGATGTCGAGGTTGTACAATAGCAACGCAACTGATCGCTGGATTGATGTCACGCCAGCGAGCTAATATCTATAAGTGCTGCCGGCCGAGAAGCGACCGGCTTATTTATTGACTACCTACCTAAGACATGCGGTACAGGTCTGCATATGGCTGAGGCCCTTTCCTTAATGTTAGAGCGTTTATTGTCAATTTTATGAGTTCAGTTAGTGTTTTTCATGGAACTAAATTGCAATGGAGCTTATTGTCAACATCCGTGTTTAGCATCGTAGATCTGCAAGCATTCACGTCAGCAAGCATTCACGTCAGGGCATCCTAAAGTTTAGACGTTACATTTGGGATTTTACTGGCAGCCCTTTAATTGCAGCCCTGGAATGTAATTTTAATATAAGAATAATCTAAAAAATTATTGGTAAGAATAATATGTAACATCCCGGTTTCATAAGAAGTCTTTTTACATTACGTGTTTTAGCCGTGCACGAAACGCAAAACTTTCAATTATTTCAGTGCCGTAACTCCCCACTTTATAAGTCTTCACATCGCACTCTAATTCAGGAAATGTAAAGCTTGCATTCAGTTTAATAACCTAATTTCCCTCACTTCATTACATTACCTTGCAGCTGCTATACAATCGTCGCATCTGCGCCGAGTGACTCTGCCAGCCGCTTACTGTAGCTCAAATGAAAGACACACACACACACCGGTGCTGGGATTCGCAAGATGCCGACTTCAGAAGAGCAATTTTCTCTCCCAGCTCAGCTCATTCGTTGCTGAGATGAGAATGTCAACATGCAATTTAATCAGTGCACTATGCAGCTTTGTTAGCGGGAATAAAGCCAGCTGTTGCTGATTAAGGTTAGCGGCCTGCACCCCGAACTCTTAGCGAGAAGTGGGCCTAAATGCTGCCTGCCGGAGGTGTATACTGCAGAGCTACTTGAAAATGTATGGTTAATGTGGGCATGGAAAAATTAATTTTGTTCAAACTAGATGGCGGGAAATGCAAAAGTTATGTTCACCGTAGCTGCCGAGATATACTAGTTTGATGTTCAAAAGAGCTGTCGAGAAAAATGGTACAACTTTGATGCCCAGAAAAGCAACAACTTTGACGTCCAAAAGAGCTCATAGGGAAAATATACATTGATATATTCGGTATTAAAAGATTGGCTGTAATCATATATGGAGGCACTTTGATGGTGACGTTTTTTAGCATGTACAAGTACAATTTATTTATTTGTGATACAGCGTATGCGAACAAAAGATTTTCTGTATTCATTTCGTTTTTCTTTAGGGGGCAAGCAAACCTTCGAAACTTGCTCCAGATTGGAAAGACATATCTTTTTATTCGATATCGGTAGAGCGGTTCTGAATAACAGCATACAGTCGCTGAAACATTTCTGCATCGGTGCAATAATACCCCTCAGTGTTTTCTGCCTGGCTCTGCGCTGGCCTGAAATGCATAGAAGGCATCTGTGTGAGGCCGCATTGATCATACACACTTTCAAGCCCCCTCCAACTTTCAGAGCTCACTGAAGGGTAGAAGTTAGAAGGATAATTAAAGTTTACGTATTACGCTATGGCCATTATGGAAGCTAACTATATCAAGTTAGATTGCTCAATTCACAGCATTAATCTATGAATATCCTTTTTGAGCACGGTAAAGTAACCAAAAGCTACGGTTACCTTCTAATAGCTCTGTAGATATACCATGGTAAATGATGTGACTTACTCATGTCCCATATGATTATTGCAAAGTACCGTACTGTATCGGAGTGTAATAAGCCTATCAAACCTGTAAAGTGCTTCTTGAGGTACGATAAGTTAACCTAGCGAGTCCACCAAGCTTGGGACGCGATTCTTCACAAATATACCGGATTGAGAAGCCAACTTTAGCTAACCGAACTATGTAATTATGACGAACGGTGTAAGTAGAGAGTAATGCACTGAGATACTACTTTTTGAGGGTAACCTACCCCTGCGGCTCGTCTCGCGCGTGAGCTTCCGGTTTATAACGGCCAATGCTCTACCGGTTAGCGGGGGTCTGGGGGGGGGCGCAAACCGGAAGTGGGCGGGGCCTGGGAAACCGGAAAGGGCGGCGCGGTGACCCGGCGGTGGGAGGGGAACCTACCCTCAAAAAATAGTATCTTAGAGCATTACTCTCTACTGGTGTATCCTATACACGTGCCCCTGAAATAATTACCTCCGCCAAGGAGGTTATGATTTCGTAGAATTTGTATGTCTGTCGGTTTGCCTGTCTATTCGTTTGTCATTAAAATAACTCAAAAAGTTATGGAGAGATCTTAGCGAAATTTACAGGGATTGTTGGGTATGTTAGGAGGAACAGATGATTAACTTTTGGTGAAGATTCGTTTATCCGTTTATTCGTCTGTCTCATTTTTCTTAATGTTACACTCAAAAATATATGGAAAGATTTTCATGAAATTTGCTGAGTTGTTAATTATATTACATAGAGTAAATGACCAATTCTTTGTGACTCTTCGTCTACTCATTTGTTTGTCTCTGTGTTTGACTGTATGCTTGTTAACAAAATAACTCAAAAAGTTATGAACGGATCTTTATGAAATTTACAGGAAATATTTGTAATGTTGAAAGTCATAAGTGTTTAAATTTTGGTGATGCTCGGTTGGTCTATTTGTGTGTATGACTAATGTTTGTCAGAATGTTTATTAGCAGCATAACTGGAAAAGTTATAAACGGACCTCCAACCTAATTATAGAAGCTGTTAGTACTGTCCAAAGACATAAATGATTAGATTTTGGTGTTGATACAATGGATACCACAGTTTAATAACAGTTTGAATGTTTCGTTACTGTTGCCTTGTATGATGTAGATATGCGGTCTCACAGTGTTACAAAGTGTTATTATCAGAGTTATCTTCGTAAAAACAAAATCAACTAGACATTGCGCAGATAAAAGACACAGCCCTGCAACTTATCTATGCCAGCTCTGCCCATTAAAGGCCACCGTTTGCCTTACGAAAACTTGGGATAACTCGTTTAATATATTACTGTTTATATTTTAGAAGCAAATTTACTCATTTTAATATAAACGATGAAAAGACATACAACTTTGAGACACTTTCACCGTTAGGTGGCGTTATTGCACCTAAGCAGACGCGAGCAAATTTTATGTTTCTAGAAAAATTTTGTGGAATAAAAGAAAGGCCCTTAACAGGTAGAATAGTATCACTGTGCATGACAATATGCGCATATTGTCCGAAACACAGTTTCACTCGTTGCTAAATTTCGTTTGCCTTGCCTCAACAAAACCACAGTACAGTCACCAGAAGGCAACAAAATAGGAAGCATAGTACCTCTGAGGGTCATGTATCTGAAGGCTCGGGATGGGTTCACCATTGGCAGACTTCCCTTAGGACACTCTAAGCCGCCCAACCCTAACTTATCCAAAGTATCAGTCACGAGCGCTGGATGCGCCGCTTCAGGTCGAGTTTGAGGCATTAACCTGAAGCTCGATTGAAAATGAGGAATCCAGCGCATACGATTAAGGTTTCGAACAAATTAAAAGCTGAGCGGATGAGATTACTCTCTCGATGCAGTGGCCAATCGAACGCACCCGTGATGTGCTATCCTCCCCAGGCAGGAGCAGGCAGTGGATCTGCGGCCCTAAGCTTATGAGATGGACAATGTGGCCGCGAAGACCCTCAACTCTCCAGCTGTCGGTATAAGAACATAAGCACCACAGTCGACGTAAGTCATTACCTGCCTCAATTAGTATCAGATTCACTGGCAGATGGAGTTACTATAGCAACCAAATATTAATGATGATGGTGCGCCTGGAAAGAAAGAATCCCCGCAATTATGTAAGCGCGAATGATAGGAGTCTGCTTAATTTTTAGTTACTCGTAGAAGTTTTTTCAACGACAAGCGCAGGTGATGTTGTACACGACGACTACGTCGAGTGTACACAGGTCCTGTACCATTGATGGTGAACTCGCAGCTGGCTATCAACAGAAAAATGGACAACGAGTTATCTCTCCACAGTGCACAGTGCTCTCTAACAATAGGCCGCTTGGTCCGTCTACAGCCAGCTATCTAATCCAATTTAAATTCACTAAATGAATATGTTGGTTATGTTGTTGTGCCACTCACCTTTGATCAACATGGAATGCCAAACTAAGTTTTTCACAAGGAAAAAAATCTCACAAATGAGCCAAGCTCAGCTTCAATAAAGAATTATTTATGCGCAGCCGGTCGCAAAGAAAATATATAGCGCTGAGCGATTTCCCCCGTTGTAGATGTATTAAGCGCACTTCTTACAACAATACATGAACAACAGAAATCTAGTTTGCCTGTGACAGACAGGCATCGATGTCGAGCACTTAATTGGTTGGAAACAATTCTTCTGATCAATAGCCTTGCGAGTTGATATCTTCAAATTTAACAGTGAGTTAAAAAAAATGTGAACAACTCGACAGCCGTAATTAACTGACAATTTATATATATAAACGAAATAAGTTTAGGACAACTCGTCTGCAGCAGTTGACATGAGAAGATGTAATTGAGAATACGTAAAACACATCGGAAAAGTTGAGAATCCGAATTTTATTTTGCACAATGGAACTCTACCGTATACACTCGCATGTTACGTTATTAATGAACACTGTTTAGATTTCTCTTGAAAAGGGTACATCGGGGAGGGGCGGTAGTCTGCATTCGCATGCACTACTTGGTGAGAGGATGTGTAGCTCGAAGCAAGGAGCTTGTATAGAGAAGGAGGGAGCCAGTAGCCTAGCCCGTTAAAGCTCGAGAGTCTCTTATGGCTGTCAGCCAGTTGTCGTGTGCACCAATCGCATATCAGTAAATAGTCTCTTATGGCTGCAGCCAGTCGCGTAAGCACCAATCGCATATCAGTAACTCGGTTCGTCTGCTGCTCCCCCGTGACACTCAGTGCTCCCCCGTCTTTTGCACCAATGAGTTTTCACAGCCATAAGAGATCTGGTTGACTTGCTGGCCAGTCTGTAACTGGGCCACAAGGCTCCCTCCTTCTCTATTGAAGCTCCTTGGCTCGAAGATCGTTCCGATGCGTATTTTATTCAAGTTGGTAGCATAGATACGGTAGCATGAATGACGTACGAAAAGCACATCATCGCAGCAAGTTGTACGTGTAAATGTCTAGTGGGGCCCCGGCATTAAGAATTGAAGGACAGTCCTTCGGTGCGTGAACGTAATCAATTACATATTAAATAACAGTCTACGGAATTAAAATTTAACGTTTCGAGATGAAAAATCCCATCCTCAGAAGAAAAAAAAAAAAAAAATCTAGGTTACGATCAATAGATAAAAATTTCTTTATTGTAACTCAGTAAGGGGAGCGGAGGTGTTGTTGGGGTAAAGTCTAAAAGGTAAATGGACGGAGCCGTGCGTAGGGGCCGGACCTCAGCTCCTGTACAGTCGACAGAATTCAGGTTAGGTATATACAGTATAGATCGGTACAGCCGTGGTACAGCCACGGCTGTACCGCTCTATACTGTATATAGCAGCCACGGCTGTACCGCTCTATACTGTATATACCTAACCTGAATTCTGCCGACTGTACAGGAGCTGAGGTCCGGCCCCTACGCACGGCTCCGTCCATTTGCCTTTTAGACTTTACCCCAACATCACCTCCGCTCCCCTTACTGAGTTACAAGAAAGATATTTTTATCCATTGATCGTAACCTAGAATTTTTTTTTTCTTCTGAGGATGGGATTTTTCATCTCAAAACGTTAAATTTTCATTCCGTCGACTGTTATTTAATATTAAACTCTTTGCCTTAGTGTATTTTATAATCAATTACATATTACCTACTCTAAGTACTTGCCGACAGCAGAGCACGCTCCCAGTAAGCGACTCATATTGCAATGCTCCAAACACCTACTACAGTACACACCCGACGTCCAAGGTTAGGTAACTAGACTGGAATGTTGTCCTGAGTACCAGTACACACTCAGCATAGAAGGCATGTAGCTGCCCGAAATAAGTAACCTCCGCAATACCTAAAAGTATAAAGGTAAGCACAGATGAGTATTATCGTTACCCCTGCCATTAGCTCTGAGTAAATGGCCTGCATTACAGTAGATAATATTCGATAATTTAATACTGCATAGGTCATTGGTTGGTTGACTGATTGCTTGGTTCCTGGTCTGCTTGATTGGTTAGTCTCTACGTCCTGATCTGAATAATTTAATAAGAGAATATCATTTATTCAAAAGCAGAGGGGCCGCTGCATTGACATTTTTTCTTTCTTTTATAAATAAGAGCAGTTAAGACGTCTGAAGCTTCCGACTGCATTTTTTTTTTTGCGGTGGGGGGGGGGGAAGGAGGAGGGTAAAATATTCTTCAGAGCAGGACCACTGAGAAGATTAATGAAAATGGGAGTTCCTTGGAAGTACTAGTTGGGAACATTTAATGAAGGAACGGGCNTTCTAGCATAAAAACTGAGGCAGTTCTATTCTTTTAAAATATGTACATATTATTTATATAAATATATAAAAAACTAAGGCCTAAACGGAATAAGTTACATGAATAAAAAGTGTTTTGTTTTCAATTTTACATATTATGTGAAAATTTCAGGAAGATCGGACCACTAATAAAGAAAATTCCAAAATTTCGGGACGACCCCCTTAAGCGCACTTCTTACAACAATACGGGATCAACAGAAATCTAGTTTGCCTGTGACAGACAGGCATCGATGTCGAGCACTTAATTGGTTGGAAACAATTCTTCTGATCAATAGCCTTTCGAGTTGATATCTTCAAATTTTACAGTGAGTTGAAAAAATGTGAACAACTCGGAAGCCGTAGTTAACTGACAATTTATATATATAAACGAAATAAGTTTGGGACAACTCGTCTGCAGCAGTTGACATGAGAAGATGTAATTGAGAATACATAAAACACATCGGAAAAGCTGAGAATCCGAATTTTATTTTGCACAATGGAACTCTACCATATATACACTCGCATGTTACGTTATTAATGAACACTGTTTGGATTTCTCTTGTAAAGGGTACATCGGGGAGGGGGCGGTAGTCTGCATTCGCATACACTACTTGGCGAGAGGATATGTAGCTCGAAGAACGTTCCGATGCGTATTTTATTCAAGTTGGTAGCATAGATACGGTAGCATGAATCACCTACGTGTAAATGTCTAGTGGGGCCCCGGCATAAAAAATTGAAGGACAGTCCTTCGATGCGTGAACGTAACCAATTACATATTACCTACTCTAAGTACTTGCCGACAGCAGAGCACGCTCCCAGTAAGCGACTCGTATTGCAATGCTCCAAAGACCTACTACAGTACATACCCGACGTCCAAGGTTTGGTAACTAGACTGGAATATTGTCCAGAGTACCAGTACACATTCAAAACAGATGGCATGTAGAACATTGCCCGAAATAAGTAAGCTCTGCAATACCTAAAAATATAAAGGTAAGCACAGATGAGTATTATCGTTACCCCTGTCACTAGCTCTGAGTAAATGGCCTGCATTACAGTAGATAATATTCGACAATTTAATACTGCACAGGTCATTGGTTGGTTGACTGATTGCTTGGTTCCTTGTCTGCTTGATTGGTTAGTCTCTACGTCCTGATCTGAATAATTTAATAACAGAATATCATTTATTCAAAAGCAGAGGGGCCGCTGCATCGACATTTTTTCTTTCTTCTTTAAATAAGAGCAGGGAAGACGTCTGAAGCTTACGACTGCACTTTTTTCTTGGGGGGGGGGGTGGAGATTCATGATGCGCGAAGGAGGAGGGTAAAATATTCTTCAGAGCAGGACCACTGAGAAGATTAATGAAAATGGGAGTTCCTTGGAAGTACTAGTTGGGAACATTTAATGAAGGAACGGGCCAGTGGAGCAAGGTAATAAGGATAAACGTTATAGGTTCGCTCCCCTTGCACTCTCCGTGTTAATCACCTCCTATACAATATTCACAGCATCCAGTACTACAGAAGTTAAATATACTTTAGTACAGCTGATCCTCGTTATATGAGAGGGTTCCAGTGTCGAAAAAGCCCGCATAAAGTGAATTCGCTTTTATTGAACATTACATAATGGTTATGTTCTAGGATCCATTTTTTCACTTTTTATCCTCTCTATGTGATATTCTGTCGCTTGCACGTTTCATAAAAACACTGCACTAAAGCACAGCGAAAACACAACGGTAATGCTATAGTGCTACCGTCTATATGAAAGAAAAATTTAAATGAGAAAAACAAGAGAGACTGTATTGTGGCATTGTCTCATTTCGCACAACTCGTGAATTGTGTAAGAGCGAAGTTTCTCCCATAAAGACAATCAGCGGTCACTAGTGACCATTCGCATAAGAGTGAATTTTCATGTAACAATCACGCACATTACAGGAAATAGGTGTATAAATTAGAAGAAACAACTTTTCCAATCCTCCTCCTTACACTCTCCAAGCAAATGGCCTAAAATTTTCGAAATGCAGTCCGGAACACGAAAGTACCAGGGTAAATGCGCACGACTACAACCTCATCAATCCTCTCTGGTTAATTTGATGCAATGACGCTGAGCTCGGAGATGCCTGTGCCAATATCCGTCCCATAATCGAATTTCTACCGAGGGAAAATATGGAAGCAATCGAAGGCGCGACTCCCCGAAGAGAACATGAACCGTAAATGTAACAGGCCCATAACGCTGCATAAGCACCACCCGTGCATGCTTATAATAAATGCAGAATTCCCCCAAAAAATCATGGCGTAGACACATCGCTAGAAGATCAGGAGGAAATATAGGGTGAATTTTGAAGGAATTTCAACTTTATTTTCAGAGAAGCGCTTGGTGATCTACAGATTGTAACCAGGTATTTTATCGGGGAAAGATATTCTAGCAGCTAAACTTCATTTATCAACGTGATATCTGCTTGAAATTCCAAAATAGTTCTACCTTAATCTTTTAAAACAAAATTCTTCTTGCTCTGCTACCCTTTCAAATAGCATCCGCTTCCTGTGTCCCAGCCCATCCATATTTGATCCGAGGCTGTAGCTGTAATTTTCATATTAAAAATCGGTCGCCAGGGCTGAACATGGTACTGTCAGAGCATTTAATTTAGCTATAGCAATATTATCAGCAGCACGTAGTAGAGTGTTAATGAGTAAGCCATTTTGTATCATTTTACTTAAAAAAGATCATACGCTGGTTTAGAGTCACCAACTCTCCTATATAGAAAGCTTATTGCAGATTGTGAATCACAGTGTTCTTTTGATGTCTAAATTAACCAGTTCACTGACAGTCTTTTAGATGGAAGGCCTCCATTTACAGTTTATCTTTTATTACAACCGCAAAAACTAGTTCCAATGAATCTTTTTTACAAGGCACTAAAGGCATGGTTCGAGATCACAAATTTTTTTACCGAACTATTTCCTTTCTTCGCAAAAGTTGCTTCGAATTTCCCCGTAAGGCAGTGCAAATATCAGCTGGCAAGAAATGCTTAATAAGGTGGCTAATTAGGGAAACCATCGAAAGTTAAGACGCATCTTTTCACCCGATTGTCTCATTATACACAATCAAATCTGTACCCATTCTAGGAATAAATGAAGGTATATTCTCCACGTAACTTGAACACTTCCGCGTACAGGACTATAATAATAAAATTATGATGAAAATATAAAATCAACTCAAAACAAGTCCTTGCAATCTCTCTAAAAACAAGGCTGTGTTGATGACACTATCATTTACGTAGAGTTAAATTGGCTTGTTCAAAACTAGTGCTGTTATAGTCTTAATGTTTATTGTATATCGTACAGTACGTCAAAATTGATCAACAATTCAAATTTGATAAATGTTCACAGTTGAACCAATTCCATAGCCATCAATAATAAACCACGAGGCCCGTTCAACAACCTACAAAACTGCTTGACGTCAATGCCTCCCTCCCATTCAACTGAATCCCAACCGGCATGCATTGACTCCCAAATTAACCGAGGAATGTTCAGTACAACCCTTGAAGCTGCACAGACCGCAATAATGACACACCAAAGTCTGTTGTCCATAAACAGGCTTAACATCTTCACAAACGGAGATATTGCGCTGTGCCACATCAAGGCTAGGTGATGAATGAAGAGCGGTGGCTTAATTATACGGCCACGATGCTCGGCAACCCAACTGATGAGATTGCGCGGTGAGGTTCCTACGCATGGCGATAGACACGGCGCGTAACGACCAAATGGGCTAATCGTGACATGATACGGGTTTAATTCTGAAAAGTGGTAATACCAGAAGCTAGTAATGTCGGTGTTTTCAAGTAACTTGCTTATAGTGTGAGCTTGGTGGCAATGGTCTGGTGTTCGACGGAAAGTTAAGAATCGCTCCTCCCTCAATGAGTTTATTTTCTGAAACTTAAAATGTTGACCCTAGCAGCTATCCACAATGAACACAAAACAGCTGCGTTAATCAAAGACATCACATTACTCTTAACATCGGAAGACTTATACAACGCCGATGCAATTAGGAGCAATAAAAAAAACGCCACGCCGCATTTGACCTCTAAAAACAACCTCCGTATCATGCCCTCTGGCAGTGATTTAACAAGACGAACGTGAAGAATATTGTGTGAAGAGTCTATCGGTACACACAGCCAGTGTAGAACCTCAGTTCACTGTCATCAGTCATGGCTGGCCGAATTAGAACGGAAAGCTAATTTTCAGGCAGCAGTAATGACTCAATTGCCTCAAATGGATGGCCTACCGAATTTGTACTTCGCAAACTACGGGAGTTTCCCGAGCTGAGCTGTAAGCAGGGGGCTGAATAATTACCCTACTTCCATACACATAAGCTGAGTACTGTTCAGTCCCACTTTAAGGGAAGCTTTCCTTGTTTTTTAAGTCTCGGTTACCTACAATATTATAAAAAGTGATCTGTATTTTTCTGTTTCTTTCTTTATCTGTTTATCTGTCCATTTTCTGTTTCTCTTTAACTAAACAGATAGGTGGAAATTAGCCCAGGCTAGAGGCTGGTCATCCTATCAAGCTTCATTGCAGCTGATAGGCAAAAAAATAGGTCAGGTTGCAGATGATGGCAAACGTATATCTCAATGCACTTCTTTCTTTGCCATCGTCGAAGTCCACTCAATGCAAATAAATACAACTTCTCTACGCACTTTCTCGCATCGTGATTTGTACTTTCTTCTGAGGTTTCCTTCACCCAAACTTCAGCTGCCCTGAGTTTACGCTGAAGCTCTTAATGACTGCATAACCATCGAAGCAAATGGTAAGATATTCTCCAGCGGGTAAAGAACACGAGGATTTCTTGGCAGCAAATAATTTTCTCCAATTTGAATTCTTCTTTTAATAGAACAACTTTTCACTTGAAAAAAAAAACTTTCGAGCTATATGACATCATCGAGTATCCTGGATACAAAGCTCAGTATTTATTAGGAACAATATCGGCTGTGGGCAAAAAAAAAAAAAAAAGAAGAAGCTGCTTCTCAGCGTATCACCGAAAGAAAGCTTGGCGTTGTTCAGCACTAGCATGCTTATCTATTACGTTAGATAAGTCAAATTGGCAGCTGCAGTGAATCCTACATAAGGAAGTTAATAAGAAAATTATGATGTACGAAGACGGATTATCACGAATTCTTCGCTGTCATTTTTGACAGCACGGCCACTCTAGTATGCTAATAAATCGGGAGACTTTTTAACATGGATTATACGTTGGACCTAAGGGAATGCAACATGGCAATGTGTTATTATTGTGTATGATGTGCACCACATATATTAGAGAGGTTGTACTTATTGCATCAACACATTTTACTTATTACCGTGCTAAGTGAAGGTCATCTGTTGTGCAATAGTCATTAGGAGACTCTTACATCATATATATATATACAATATTATACATCATATATATATATATATATCGAAGTATCTTTCAATGGTAGATAAAAAATAAAATCATTTTTAATGAATTGAAGTTCGAGCTGATTCGACATGAAAACACTTGACACTCTTTGAGCCCACAGCATATGTGAGTGCAACTAGGGATGAATATGAAATAGGAAGAACGACAGTTTTAAGAAATCTTGATGTGGGAATGCAGAGCATGTGGAGAGCATGTAGCCAGAGGTGTTGCCGTGGGAAAGAAATGGAGCGGACGAGTTTACCGACTTGTCTCATTGCGCAAAGCAAAAGTGATGCCCACTCTATAGAAGCAAGTAATGCAGATCGAGTTAGAGTACGGTTCCTACTTTGGATGCCTAGTACAGGAAAAACTAAAACAAATTGCAGTTTTTCGTAGATCATTCGGGACATGTTAGGGGTTGACTGTCACAAAAGGCTTACTCGTCTGTACTTTTATTCTCTATAACGAAAATTTTAACTTTTCACTATCACGCAACTTTTGAATTCTTTTGGACAGCATCACTACATGTCAGTGTGAATGAACAGATTGTTGTTAGACACTCAGAAAGGACCGAATAGCTTATGAGTAAAGAACTTCATTCCAAGCATAGTTGACTGCAAAACTGTACTGACAAAATATTCAAAAAACTTCACGGTACAAGGTTGCTTAACAAAATGCAGGGGCACGTTCGAAACGCCACAGATGGGAAAGCTATACAATTTAAAATTTAATTGACTCCTCTTTAAAAAGTTGTCACATTGACCATCGCTCAGCGGTTACGCTCACTGTGGAGATAATTGGCTGCTGGTGCTCTTTCTGGATTAAACCCGCGATCCAACAGAAGAAAGCGAGCATCGTAACGCCACCTGGACCTCGTCCAAAGACGCTCAAGATATCTCTGGATCCTTATTTTTATTCTACATATATTTTAATATTCTACAACTATACGAAGTGCGAAAAAGATCAGGGGATCTTCTTATTATGTTCACCACATTATTCTGAAGCCTACAGGAAACGCAAAGTTAAGTCAATTACCAAACAGTCTGATTTTTACAAGAGAAGTAAGGTTAAGCAATTCATGTACAAACAGTCTGATTCGTACGGGAGACGATAGGTGAAGTCATCATTATATCAAACAGTTTTATTCTTACAGAAGCAGAAAGGTTAAGTCATGCATCAAAGAGCGTGACTTATTGGAGAGAGAGGAAAGGAGCTACGCTGAAAGTCACCAAAAGAGAATTTTCTTCCGCCCAAAGAGCTGATTTGCAATTTTAACTACAGGGACGACCAATAATTTTATTTGGAAGACAGTGTTATTGTTAAGTTGGTTGCTAGCTGATATCTGATCTGCTAGTTAGCTGAGCTTAAGCTAAGTTGGATTAGGTTTGGCTATATTGGGTTACGTTAGGTAAAGTTAGTTTCGATTAGGGAAGGATGGTCTCGTACCGAAGTAATAGTTAACTTTTGTAGATTATGTTGGCTGCATACTGCAGATCGCAAGGCTGAGTGGCTCCCTCATGTTTCAAACATACGATAAAAGTCAACACATCATTGGTATTGCCATAGTCTTGGTTTAGAATATCAACACAACACTAATTAATGGAGTTTCAACATGAAGCAATACTCAGTAAAGGGTCGGCACATCATTGAGACCCACAGCTCGACAGCTGCAGTGCGTTACATGGAGCCGCAGTCATCATTAATTTCATTTCTGAAGCGCATGATAAACGCTCGCCTCGGCTCATCCAAGCTGTCCATTATTGCTGCGTTTATCGTGATTTGTGTAGTGCGCTTAGCCAAAACTGCGCCTCCTCAGCTGTACTTTTCATGTTCTAGGATATATTTGTTCCTGAAAAATGATGGTAGGAGGCTCTACCCATGGATGAGGTTACGACATGGACGCGATTAAAATAAATGATACCGATTTGGTAACAAACAAACGGCACGAGTACGATGTAGTGGAACGATATGAAAAATTACCAATTTTACGCGAAAAACAGAATAGAAATAACATGAAATCCTTACAAATGCAACACAGCGAATCTTTGCCGTTGGCGGGTGGCGCATAATTGCTTGTACTACACAATCTATCTTATATTCCGTGAGCTATTTAAGGAAAAAAAAACTCTGCCCCCACCAGTCCTAATGCAACCTTACTCGATCTAAGATCTCATCCAACCTAACTATATTTAACGAAGCATCACACAGACGCTATCATCAAACGGAAAGATGCAACAAAGAACTTAAACGAATGAAAGAACGGGGTAAAATCAACCGTAGTTAAGGTGATTTCAATTCTACTCTAATCGGCTAAGTTTTACTCTGGCCGAAATTTCAACCCCTTAATTTCGTTGCATCACTTTGGATCGAGTTTCAGGTGTTACTAACTAACCGATCACACTGGAAATACCGGAGAGCGCAAAAAAATCCATCATGCTCCAATGCTGCTGCAACCCAATGTTGCAATCGAAAATTCACAATAAATGTTCTGTACTAGTTAAAATTAAGCAGATTAGAAAAGCTTAATCTAAGTGGATGAGTCGATGACACCGTCAAATTATGCACAATGGCGCATAATACGGACCGGAGTTTCATGCACTGAAGTGTGTCCGGTTGAGGCAGCTGAGACAGGTCTGCGGGCACGCGTTTATGACGTCGCGGTATCCTTAAACAGCTCAATGCTGGCCAGCAAAGCATGGCGCTTTATTTCAAAAATACCCGTTGTAGTTAATATATTGTCCCTACTATACCCGGGACTCTTTGCTTATATCTTAAACTTTTTTGTCATTGCTCTCGTTGGTAAAATACGCAAAAGCCCAAACTAGAACAAGTGCTACAACTGCGACTTCGATCCCCACCATCTTACATAGGTATCCTGGATAAAAAGAAGCACGAACGTGATCATAAACATTAAAAACCAGACGTTTTGGATTTTTAAAAATCCATCATCAGTGTTCTGAAAATGTCAAAATTTGGATTATACAAGTAGTTAAGACTCAAGAACAACAAAAATATATCCATCATAGGCCCCTAACCGTTAAAACTCTATGAAATAATGAAGCGCTTAACAGCCGATGCACACTCGTTTAGCTCAGGCCTACGTTTAAAAATGTACAACGATTCTAAAATGCGGAGGTCAGCCGTGGTTTGGGTCGTGTCTAAAATAGAAAAATTATTGCTCCTACAATCATGGTCACTATTAATACAATGGTCACGGATGGAAGATTTTGAAGGTTTCGTTAAAAGTTGACCAGTTCGAAAAGAATTTCCTCTGTGTTGGCCACACCTCACAAACAATTGGAGAGCAGTGCTCCCAATGTACGATCGCTCGCAGCGGTCACACCTGTAATTATAAACTACTGAGGAGCGCACCAACACGTCTGATACATATCCTAACATGAACGCTAGGAGATCGAAAAGCGAGGAGAAGCACCAGAGATTCCAAAATTGGCTCTCGCAGTCGGCTACTTCCTCACACTGACACTTAAAAGGGCAATAATAATAAAACTTGCATGAGAAGAGCATTATGGAAGCACCCATAATATCGGTCATACACTCGTTGAAGGGTTAACCAATGACTTAGGCTGATAAATGTTGATTAGTTTAAGCCTCGTCTCAACTACAGAGGCGAGTTCTAGGAGGAAGACATGTGGAACCTCCAGTATGTTGATAAAGGTGAAGAATCCATGGAGGAAGGGTTACCATACTGGATCCACACACGTGTGGAACCTCCAGTATGTTGATAAAAGTGAAGAATCCATGGAGGAAGGGTTACCATACTGGATACACACATGTGGAACCTCCAGTATGTTGATAAAAGTGAAGAACCCATGGAGGAAGGGTTACCATACTGGATCCACACACATGTGGAACCTCCAGTATGTTGATAAAGGTGAAGAATCCATGGAGTAAGGGTTACCATACTGGATCCACAAACGTGTGGAACCTCCAGTATGTTGATAAAAGTGAAGAATCCATGGAGGAAGGGTTACCATACTGGATCCACACACATGTGGAACCTCCAGTATGTTGATAAAGGTAAAGAATCCATGGAGGAAGGGTTACCATACTGGATCCACACACATGTGGAACCTCCAGTATGTTGATAAAAGTGAAGAATCCATGGAGGAAGGGTTACCATACTGGATCCACACACGTGTGGAACCTCCAGTATGTTGATAAAAGTGAAGAATCCATGGAGGAAGGGTTGCCATACTGGATCCACACACATGTGGAACCTCCAGTATGTTGATAAAAGTGAAGAACCCCTGGAGGAAGGGTTACCATACTGGATCCACACACATGTGGAACCTCCAGTATGTTGATAAAAGTGAAGAATCCATGGAGGAAGGGTTACCATACTGGATCCACACACATGTGGAACCTCCAGTATGTTGATAAAAGTGAAGAATCTATGGAGGAAGGGTTATCATACTGGATCCACACACATGAGAACAGTTGGCGGCAAAAGAAGAAGGAAACCAGAACACGCAGTGATCAGTCGGAGTAACGAAATGGGAGGGCAGAAAACGGTACGAATAATTAACGACGTCCCGAAGCCCTATAGCTATGTAATGTTGCAGCAACCTATGGGGTTCCCTTCGGAGCGTTGCTCCTTATTACGTCGGGTGAGTAAACAATGATTTAAACTTCAGGCTGAAATTCAAGTGCACAAAATCATTCCATTCCATATGCCAATGCATTATCGGTAACATATTCCTTTACAATTAGCTAGCTACGATCAGAGAAAAATTATCTTCTTTCGAGAAGTAGAATCTACGGACAATAGGAAAAGGATTTTAGTAACATGCATAAAAGAAATACTACCCAGGCGATCCTCACTTTATACTGCACCTCTCTATACCTTCACCCAATTATGGCGGGGTTATGTAGTTCCTGAGAATCCAAATGTACATCACCTTGATTTCCCTTTACAGCGTAAGTTTACCTAAGCCGCTCCTCTATTTCCTGAATTAGTATTCTGTAAATCGATACCTATAAACTTACTACTTTAGGATTTACTGTGATAGAGGATACTGTTGGTATATATTCACAAACAATTCACATGTACAGCATATGTTTGTGAAATTTTAAATTCAAGATACTTTCTTGGAATATCATTCCGAGACGTTTTGCTTACGGCAAGTACGCATGTTCGACGGCATCACTTACGCCGGCAATCCAACACAGGGAAGTTTGACCTCAGGAATTCTGACAGCCTCTGTAACTTATGACCCTAAAGCAATAAAACCTATCAAGAAGACAAAAATTGACCATCAACGAGAATAGAACAATTCTGAATTGCTTAAGCGAGAGAAAAGAAGCAACTGATAACGGTGAAACGTTTGAAATTACAGAATGCACAAGAAGGCTTATCACGAAAAATAAGGGACGTATAAGGACGAGTGCAAATAATATTTCATCAACTATGGTTCACAAGAACGTTTAAATACGTAGTCCATTAATGCATAAATTTGAACACTGCCTCAATGAACGTTTCTACTAATCATAATAATTGAAAATTTTCGGCCCTGAATTATAGCAAACTTTTTCAGAGCTACAAAGTCAGGATCGTCTGTAAGTTATCAATGTCCCAAATTTCATTCGAGTGCAGGGATCTCGAGAACATATAATTTGGAACAGTAATTATTAGCTATATCTATAACATTTTATGCCAAATACGAGACTATTTACGGATAAACAACAAGTGACTTTCATATAGCCATGGAGAGACTCTTAGAGAGTGAATAGCTATCAATTATTCATAGATAAAAATAAATCCGCATTTGAGTGAGCGCGACCATAATAACATCAAGCGGAGATGAGTTTGACTAACTACTTCTGCGACCCGATAACAGCATTTAATTAAATAATCCGTCTGAAACTTGAGAGAAATAGGAGTCAATTTCCGAGAAATGTAGAGAAAAGTCGACCAAGTTCAGCAGCAGACCAGTCCATCCAACAGCCATAATATCAACATTTATGCAGCATCAGGTTACTGTAAAGTTCAGAGTACTTTAAAGTTTATTTTGACAAGGAATTAAATGGATGCAGCTCGGAACTTCATGTAATTAAAGTAAATATTTACGCGGCTCTGAAACGACGGTGGAAATTATTTTAAAAGAATGTTCTCCCTAGAGACCAGCAACGTTAAATAAATATTTGTGATGCGTCTACCGAGTCCTCGGGGCGTGAAATGGTGTAAGTTAAGAGTAGAAATGAAGTGTTTACACCAACATATTGCAAATATGCAACGATATTAAACCCTCCCCAGTTACAATAAAACTTTTACATGGGTATATATTGTAAGAATTAAGGGAATAAGCAGTTATACGCCACAGGTTTTCGAATATGAAGCATTTTAACTGACTCATTTCAAACAATTATAGCAAACAACTTTACTCGAGAGATTTTTTTCAATGCCAAGCATTGTCAACAACTTTTCGTAATGGCAATGACAAGAAATAAGTTTGTTTACAAGATTCTCGTCAATGAAATACTGTCATCCACATACGAGCTTAAAGGTAGAGTCAAGTTGAAATCATCCCCTACTGGAAAACCCACATGCACTGGTTCGTGCAGCGGATATACTGTACGCTAACTGGCTCCAGAGGAGAGTACGACTGCAGTCGACCACCGGTAGTGAAGAACTATGACACAGTCGACGGAAGGCTTTTATGGAACGACCCGCGCCTCTCTATCCTCCCCATTTCTGGGAAAGGTATGTGCCCTCACGATAGCTGTATATATCTATTAACAGCTGACTCAGAGTGCCAAGAGCTGCAGTGACCGCTTACCTTTCTTAGCTCTCAAACCTGCAACGTCCACTTCCACCAGTTCAGCGCGCTAGACTGCTGCTACCGTGGGTGCTGAGATACAGATTTGGCTAAGCGCCACAGCCTCCATTTTACTTTTTGGATTATTACCTCAGTCGCTCGCCTGTTTTATACATAACATTAGCTACATTTAAAAAATTACTTCTAAAGCGTTTATGGTTATCGAGATAGGACACTTTCAAAACTTGGCGTTTATTCCGTTTTTTATTTGTGTCGCACTGCCAAGTCTACTTCTCAGCGCCTCATATTACGAACGTAACTACAATAGTAATTAACTTTACTTTGCAGGTGCTCGGATTTATGACGTCAATAATAACAGGCAGCGTATTATAAATGTAACCGTATCAACAATCTTTCACGAGTTGGTACTCGATTTATTATTACCTTGGTACTGGCAGGAAGTATATAAAAAATGCAACCGGATTGCATGCTGCTGTCTCTGCAGTGCTGCCCCCTCTCCCCTGCAGTTACGAATAAACTTGTCGTCTTACCCCTTCGTGAGGAAGGTCACAGTCTGCATGAAACAGTTACGTTCAGCGTGCGGCTGCGCAGTGTTATTTTGGAATCCCCACGAGCCCCTAATTCAGCGGTTCCCAAACATTATTTGAGGCGAACCCCTCCGTGTTTTAGTGGATGATTAGGGATACGCGGGAGCTGTGCTCAAAAATAATTTTCTTTAGCAAATTTTAAATAGGACCGATGTAGAATAGAAATGTTTTGTGTTTGATAGAAGAAGATAAGACATTCAAGTTTAAGCTTAGAACTCTTGAGGATCTGGATCTTTTCATTTTGATAGAAATAGTACTTTTATGAGAGGCTGCCCTTCTGTTGTTTTTTGAAAAGAAAGACGTAATGTTACTTGTCTTATAATGGTCGTACGCCAGATTTTCTTAGAAAATTTGGGCTTATGTTGCTACTACTGAATGACTGCTTATGTCCTCTGCATCCCATAAGCAATAAGCTTTTAGTGGATACATTCTCTGCTAATAGAGCAATTGTTTTTATTCTGTCTATATGTTGTGATATCTGAGATAAATAAAGGAGTAAAGGAGTAAAGTAATTTCATTGTAGATAACTTGAGCCTTTCTAGATATTTAGAACATTAACATGATTACGCAGTTTGCTTGATAAGTTTATAATAATAATAATAGGACTGCATAGGCAACTCTGATGAAGATTTGCCTACTAGTCTTATATTTGAACCTTATCCTTGCATCAATCTACACTTCTACAGTACTGTTGCAGGACTTCGGTAGTTAGGAACGAAAAAAAAATACACGAATATACGGAGTACAACGGCAGGCTGTTGTCATAGAAAATGATTTAAACTGCACCACCGGTGCATCTTTTTGTTTCTGGCAACAACATATCGTTGAGTTTATATACGAAACTTAAAACAATAATTGAAAGATAATTGCAATAATTGCAAGTTTGAGACGGTGGTTATAGAAAGAACGATGCAATACCTGTAATCTCTCTAACGTAAGCTGAAGTGGAGTTTAAAATATCGGCAGCTGGTAACTCGGCTATTAAGTCATTGGCCTAGTTTTAACGGCGTATGAAATCGATAGATTTCACGCGATATATTTCAGCAATATCTAATTCATTATACCATTCTTAACATTAATTATCAAAATCTCACTTCTACATTTTCTCGGAATTTTTTCTATGCCTTTTTTACTCAAGTCTCTCTCTGAATTGAATTTTGCAAAATTTTCTAATTTGCATGCTGCATAGAAAATAAGCAGTGGGTGCGAGGCGCACCCACAGTAAAATAAAAGGAGTAGGGAAACTTCTAAGGGGTAAATTAGGGCCACGTTTGGCTGATGGGCGTGGTTTAGAGCCCAACGTCATCGTTCCCTAACGCTGTGATTGGCCATGGCCAACCTGCCATGTCTTTATCGATGACGTCACAGGCTCTGGCTAGTTAAGCGAATTTTAAATATCCGGACAGGGAAGGTAACGAAATATATCTTAACAATGGTCCATAATAATTGTATCGATCATATTTCGATACATTTTCACCCGTCTCTAATTTTCGTTCTTTCAGCTCCGGCAAGATCTTTTGAACATCAATCCATTTAGAGGGCAATGAATCCACAAATTGTACTGTGATAATTATTGTTCGTATATAATGGATGCGTTGGTCGAACTGATGATTCAATGAAATGATTGTTCAATGATCATCCCATTTTCAAATATATATATAGTTTATTGTTCAACCATTGTGGTCTGTCAGCAGCAAATCTTTGCTAAAGTTCGAGCGATAACCTAATCAAAAGTAAATTTCGGTAACTAGTACATAATTTCTCAAATTTCTGCTGAAAGTAAGCATGATTACAGTAGTCAGTGATAGCCAATTCTACATATGCTTTTCTTCAAAGTTTATATTAAGTTATCGAAGAGATTTTACGCCTATTTATTAACTTAAGTTAGGCATCACGAGGAGCATTATTTTCTTGCCGGCCGTTACTATGGCCCGCTTCTCTGCTATTGGCCCGTTGCTCCAGCATAGGTCGTGCCTAGTTTGTGACGCCACGTCTCCGCCGAAATCAACAGATTTTCCCTTCTGCCTTTACTTTACTGTGGGCGTCCTACCGTGTACTGAGGTCAGGCGTGTGAGGGTACGCACAACACAGTTAAGGAAAGACTGCCCTGATGCATTTATCTAACCGGGAAATGGAAAGACTGAAATATCCGCCCTCTGCCTCCTCCTACTCCGGATACTTCAATTTGCTCTTACATATTTTCATGTACCAATGAAACCAAAATCTGAGATAATATAAACGTATGTAAAATTCCTCGCACGTAGATATATAATATTATAAATGCAAGGGCGAACTACATCGTCCGCAGTTTTCAAGCCGTGGTGCTGTAGTGGGAAGAGCACCTACAAAGCTTTAAACACGCTCACCTAGAGCTCTCTTGTTCCCCGGGCGGTAAGTTGGGCACGGCAGCGCAAACAAGGGTAAAAGAAGAAGGACCATCGACAATTTTATTACAATCTCACAAGTAAGACTGGGCAAGTGTGCACACACACAGACTAGGTAGGATTCGGTGCACACCCAGACTAAGGACGATATAGTGCGCACTCTATAGGGTGCAACCCCAACTAC
>LQNS02278102.1:4418875-4447762 GCA_001587735.2 Parhyale hawaiensis | reverse complement strand
CACGTCATGTTAAACAAAGTCACGGTGAGAAATTTCTTCTATTTTCTGGGGCAACTTAGCGTTAAAACAAATATTTTCGCTTCTTTCAGAGATGCTCGGGAGATGGGCCAGTACGCCCCTAGGGAGTTAAGAGACATGCTGCACCTGAAAAAAAAAAACAATAAAATAAAAAATCCACTACGGTGCGCTACTGCCATGGAGGGCCGGAAAGAGACAGTACTGTCGGGTAAATGCCTTGAGGCACAGGGAAACTTTTTCCTCCTGTAAACACGCAGCTTTGATGGTAAAAAAAACGTTAGCGAGCAAATGGAGTAAACAGGAGCAAAGGTCTGCTGCATACGTTTCAAGGCTGGCAGAGCAACTTTGGACGAGCGATCGTATTGAACCGAAGGGAAAAGGGACACTGCTCCAAAAAAAAGTATCTCCGTGAAAGAGAAGTGTCTCATAGATGTAGATTTCCTTACCATGGGAAACTTTGAAGAAAAACGTATTCCAGAGCAACGGTAGATGCTGCTAATGGTTAGAAACCATGTGTCCCCTATTATAGTTTAATACAAGTTATATGGAGTAGTTTAGGCTTCCATTTCAATTATGAAGGCGATCTTATAGAGGAGGAAGGAAGGGACATACAATATATATGTCGATAGAAACGTGGCACCCACGCACGAGGGTGTTCCCACCCAAGATCAACGGGCACAGGATCAGCAAGTCGAAAATGAAAAGCAAGTACAAGGAAAAGTAATATCAGTAATAGCATCATCAGCAAAGTGGGCATGGAGGAAACACGTCCCGAAAGCCTAGCTAACGCTAAGGTAACCTACTGGGTCCGTAGGGTTGGCTGCTCTCCATACCATAAAATGGGCGAGCCTAACTAACCTAAACCTATGCGAGGCTATGACCCAACCTATACCACCTGAGGAGAATTTCAACACAAATATATATTACATAGCACACGGAGGATACTTGGACACAGCTGGACTCGTCATTTAATTGTAGAAGGACACTGCTGTGGCATCTCTTATCGTCTTCCCCTGTCGTCCTTGTCCTATCGGGTATTCCGTCCATGCGACACCATAGTCCGGATAATCTATGGTCGACTGCAGCCATACACTCCTCTGCGCTCAAGTGGGCACTTTTCTACAGCACGAACCAGTGTATGTGGGTTTCCTAGTTACAGTGTGCTGTCCAGGCGACTTGACCTTTACCTAATTCGCGAACATACTGATGGATAGCACAGATCAAAGTAGAAGGTGATTCTTATTCGGTTATTATTAGAGTCATTATTCATTTTGGATAGTACAAAACAGTATTGGTTATAGCGTATCTGGTTTCTTCGTTTTCTTTTTTCAAAGTAATTGCCTTCCTCACGATTATCCAGTATTTGATATTACCCCTGTGCCTCATAAAGTGAAATAATATTCGTTCCCACCATATTCTTGCTGCTATTAACACTGCCGCGCCCTATAGACATTGGGAGGTTAAGTAAGGCCCAAACGGCAGCAGTGAGCTGTTGCAGGCTTTGGCCCATTTTTTGGCACCTACGAACGACGTGAGAGAAGTGATCGTGTTTTCGTTCTGTTTGTGTCTATATACATATATGTATATTTTTCTACCCAGAAACTGCCCAGGAATTAAGTAATCATAACACTGTCCTGCAGCCAATCAGGTGGGTAGCGTTAGATAGGCTATGATTCTATGAAAGATGTCAAAACTTCTGGCCCTACCCCATCCCGAGTGATGGTCTTACGCCATGAGGGTTTCTAGTTTCGCGGTATCGTTGTTGATTTGTAATTAACTGCCTCGTTGTACTTCATGTAGAATGCTGAAATGAGCCTGAGTATTAAGATACATGGCGGAATAAGTAGGAGAACTAACACCACAGCTGATTTGTAAAAAACTAAAGTTGTCAAACAACTACATATGTAGTTTTTTGCGAACATGCATGATGATTCATTGCGCACCATGACGCAATAAGTATGAATATAAATTTTCTAGTGTCTTCACTTTTGGATCGGTAGTCAGCACATCCACCAGAAAGATAATTGCAGCTGTCGACGAGTAGTGAAAGAAGCTACCCTGTCGGAAATTAGCAGGCAATTATCCAACTATTGGATAACATCCTATTATCGCCTATATTCCGTTAGCGTAGAACAATATAGTAGTAGCACGTCTTCAATGCAAAGTTCAGTCCTCTCAGAACTACCAAGCACAGAAACGCTGCTACACCTCATACACACCTAAATATCAACTCAATACCTGTCTTGTCGATCACTCCTCTGAACTGTTAATAAGCAAGCGCCGTTGCCGTGGCATTCGATACGCTTCCGCTACTACTGTCGGCGACGAGGCAGTGGACAGCGAGTGAACAATTTCTTGTATCTATTGCAAGCACACAGACACCCCGACACCTTCCAGTTATACTTTATTTCCGTCCTGCGAGACGCTCCCCACTTTAATGAATGTAACTAATTAAAGATAGATAGAGACCGACCTGCCCGCGCTGATCCCGGATGAGCAAAATCAGACGGACTGGACTACCTCGATCGTTGCTGAGACCCAGTAAGGTGCAACTTTTGTCGCACAGTCCGTTCTTTTCGCCGAGCCTATTTCTATGAGTAAAAATTTTTTGGGAAGCCATACTAAGTGAAAATTTAACAACCATGCAAGAATACTTTCGACTTGAATGCATCAGATAAAAACAAAAATGAAAGTCGAATTTCGAGAGTGAATGTCCGATCGTTCAAGTGAAATCAAGAAGCATACTTGGAAAGTTTACATCTAAGAGAATGAGAAAAATTCCAATGGGTTAAGCCGTGTTGTACCAAATGTTGCATTGTATAAACTAAGGTCCATAGACATATAACTGACCATGCAATTATTGGTAATTCTTGACTGTATCTAGCTTAGGCAGTAAAGAACTAAGAATAACTGCACGGTCCCAAACGAACGATATGCGGTAATATATGCTGCTCTGCTACGAGAAAATAATGAAGCTTATTTTATATGGCAAAAGTTGACACTAATGCCGGAAACCAAAATTTGGCTTTCCGTAAGGTTAGCGCGCCTTCAAACATAAGACAAATTAGCAATCGACGATATGGCTAAAAATCATGTCAAAAGTATTAAACATGATTTTGGGAATTAATTGCAGGAATAATTTATGGTAAACGTTTTTACAACAAAGGCGATCTCACGAGAGAAAAAAATAAAAGACACGTAGTATGTCGATAGCCACTTGGAATCCATGCAAGAGCAATTGTCACAAAGGATCAACGTGCTTGGGAACCAGCAAATCGGAAAAGAAAGGGAAGGACAGAGGTACGCAACATTAATAAGAGTATAAAAAAGGAAGGACAGAGGTACGCAACATTAGTAGGAGTATAAAAAAGGAAGGACAGAGGTACGCAACATTAGTAGGAGTATAAAAAAGGAAGGACAGAGGTACGCAACATTAGTTGGAGTATGAACAAGGAAGGAGGTAAACTGGGTACGAAAGAAAGATATCACAAAGCCTAGTTAAGGCTAAGGTCACCAAAAGGGTCATCCTATATGCGCTATTCCCTATAACATGGGACAGGTGAGCATAACTAAGTATCCCTTGGGCCTATGGCCCATCCTATACTCCCTGCGCTGTGGTAACTTTGACAACTTCAGTAAAAAATAACAATAATGTAATTACTCGAGGGATAGTGCACTTGTGCTAAACGCTCTCCAAATTATTTAATTTATTATTCAAACTAAATTAATTAGAAGGGATGTATCAAATCCTACAAAGATGGCCGTGTGGTGTTAGCTATATACTTAGGAATGACCGCAGCCCACATGTCCTACAGCGACGTTAGGGATCGAAATTTCTTGCTCTTCTTCCATTTTGATCTTTCCGTGGGACTCCTTTGACCATACATTGGGAGAGACATCCTTCACATGGGAGAGATATCCTTCTCAGCTAAGAACTCCTCCTCCAGGAGTCGCAAACTCTTAATTTCCAAAGCTTCGAGGCCACTTTAATCTGTCTTCTCTTTCCCGCTCCAACTGCACAGTTTGACATCTAAGCTTCGCATATCAGCGGCTCTTGATCGTGCTTGTGTGCATTCATGATCGCCTCTTTGGCAGGAACTTCCCCCTCTTTTCTCTTTTCTACAGTCCTCTATATACAACTGACATAATGGCAATAGCTCATAGAGGGCCGGGGCGTAAGTTCCGGTGTCTCTTTGGGAACGGGCCAATTGGTTCGTCTACTGCCGCCTATCTTGTCTAATTTATAAACTATTTTCCCACGTTCATGGCATTCTATTTTCAGTTTGATCTGTTTTGTATATACAATCAGCTACATTTACCTGCTTATCTTCCTATTCTCTTCTCTTGACCTTTATTGATCAAAGTATTCTCTTATTTCAGTTTTGATCTCTCGTTTTGTCCCGTTTCTTCATTTCGCTGCAGCTATTACTACACAAACTTCTCCCTCCTCCCTCCTACTTTCACAAAATTAGGCAACATAGCACCCATCCGTAATACAGGTAGTCCTCATACTCGTTATATGAAGTCTTTGGTTTAGGTTCATTGTCTTGGTTTCAGGTATTCGATATGAATATCCAGAATTCGTTTAGTGCACAGATTCCGGCAACAATATTGCTTACTTTTTGAAGGGCATTTTCAGTACCAGTCATGCGTTTCATGAAAACTGAGTTGATTCCACTTTGCAATGCATTATCTTTCAAAAATTTAGTAACAATAATAATGTTGAAGTTTATAGCATTAAATGGTAATAGTACTGCTAGTAATGGACAATATGCATAATTTTCATTTAACCCGTACTTTCTTGCATTTAAATCATTTAATTGCGACTATGCAGCATGATGGTATTTTCTGAAACCTTTCTGGTTTTTTCTGTAGCATAACAGAGAACAATTTGCGCATAGCTCAAGAGATTTATTTTAGCATATGAATCCTCAAACCAAAGAACAGATCCATGACTTGTATGGAGGGCTACCTGTACTGAAATATATCTGTGATTTTCATCCCTTCTTTTGCCCCATTTCCTCGTCTATTTCCCGCACCCACTATTGCACAGAACTCTAACTCTCCTCCTATTTTCACTAAATTAGGCAGCCAGCACCCATCCATTACCAGCCTCTCGGAAGGCGTGTATCCAAATTTGAACAAGTCTCAGCGACTCCTCTGATGATGTTACCCGTTATTCTCTGTCTCTCTCTAGGCCGGTTGTGCCCCTCGGCACCTCCCCACCCCCTTCTGTCAAGGCCTCCATTCATTTTGGTCAGATATATATACACACGCGCGCGCGCGGATGTTGCCTCCACTAATGCTATGAATTATGCAGCGCGTGTTTGTCCTCATTAGGGAAACATTAAAAAGCAGCACCGCGAGTTCTGTATGAACACGAGCTGCCTAAACGCTAAGCAGAATACCTTGTTTTTTAACACTTCTTATCAGACTGGGTGCAGTAGTTTCAATTAGTTGACTAAAAATGAAACGTGTTTAGACACCGTACATATTCTGAGGGGTAAAAGACTCCTACAAAACCAAAATTACACAGGAAACTGTCTCACAGGAGATTAGTTTCCATTCTAATTTAAAGGTGATTGATAGAGCTGAATTGGTATTCTTAGCCAACAAAAACAGCTGTAACTATGAAAAATTGTCCCTATAGTTATTACCCTTGATTATATATCGTTTAGGTTGGTAACACTGCAAAATGTTGAATGAAAAATTATTTAATTACACAAAAACTTTTCACCTCTCAAAATTAAAGATTTATATATATATATTAGCACGTCCGTTCAATATATTTGAGCTACCATCTCTGCTACTATTTTATTTGTGGCTATATAGCATGTTATTGATATTTTATTATTAAAAGGACAACGCTCCCGAGCGCCGATGAGCAGGAAACCCCAAAGAAGAATCGATCAACTCCAAGGCGCCTAAAGAAGGCGCCTACTAAGAAACCCCACCCGAAAAGTTCGCTACTGACTAGAACGCGTGCAGATCAAAACGGCTAAGCAAAAGATCCTGACAATGAACTCCACGCCAGCACAGAGGGGAGCATAAACCCCCTGCTCAGCCCAGGAGTTTGGCACCAAACAGTCCTCACTAATAGTTTATACGAGGAGTGTATGAAAAGTTTTAAGCATCAGAGAACTAAAAGGAGCGAGAGACTTTTGTTAATTTATTTTTCAACTTTACATGGAGCTTTTTTAGACTCAACATTTTGTCAGGAATTCTTTAAAAGGTTGTATTTAAAAAAAAAAATAGGTCTGTCTATGCATCAACGCTTCTTATACAGCGATGCCTAAAACTTTTCATACACCCCTCGTTTATCCACGATGACATTCAGCGAGTTTAGGTAACGCAATGAGATTCCATTCCGTTGTCGAAAAGAAAAATTTGAAAAGACGAGTTCTTTTTTTCTTACTGCTCATGATTTTGGAAAATCTGATATATTCAGTGAAGTAGTGATAATTTAAGCCAAATGTGTTCCTCGCAACTATGCATCAATGTTAAGTTAACGCTTCTATATTTGTTTATTTATTTATACAATCACTAAGAGAAAAAAATATTCCGTCTCCTAGAAACAACTTTATCGCGTAAAAAAATTATTGGTCTACAGTAGGAGTTTTGTCCCTTCGGAGGTAGGCCTACACAACCGGAATTGGTAGGCTATTAACAGATATTACCCGATTCTGCCAAAAAGGTTTTATCGATAAAGTACCGAGAGGTCATACAATATTTAGCTTCTTATCTAAAATTCACAGCAAGCTGCGCTAAAGATTAAAATAATAAATAGGAACAACTTAAGCGAAGCCTATTAGAAAATAAGGGACATATGGTATGCCGATAGAAACTTGGAATTAACCCATGCACGAGGGTGTTCCCACACAGGATTAACCCGCACGGGAACAGCGAGTCGAGAACAAAGAGGAAGAACAGAACAAAGAATCATCAGTAGGAGCAACTCGCACCGTCACGGTTTCATGGTGGGGCATATTATGGCCTTCTTTCCAACGCAAAAATTTCATTGCATGTTATATACAGTATATATATAATCGGTCATTCATTTTCCGCATCAAAACTCATTTCGCACGACGCCTACCATGACATTTACTTCCTACGAGTACCATCTCGCTTGAAACGGTTAAGTTACGCTCATTGTTATAGTGATAATTTCAGCCTCCCCACCCTCAGGTCAAACCACACTGCATCTCGTGTTGGGGCTCGTGCGACTGGCTAGTCAAAGTCGATCTAAGCCAAGCCCGCTCGATTTGACTTGTCTGGAACTGCAGACAGGAAATTTGGCTTCGTCTTTTTGAATGATATAGAAGTTAAAAGAAATCGAATTATGTTGGGCCGACTAAAAGCTTCATTTCACGGAGTAAGAATGAGTTATTGAACGTCTCACAGGTAATCGATTAAGGGTCAACGCTTGAACCTCGAATCAGTGGGTCGGAGTCGCGGGCTTCGGACAAGTTAAGCTTCGAAAGCTTAATCTCGCCGTCCAATCGAGAGCGCCCTTATGGTACACCAGAGCCGCCTGCCATTCAACATTATGAACCGTCACTCAGCTGGAGATTAGCCAGGTTTGAGCTAGTAGATTTACCTGGTCATGAAAAGTTTGAGCAGCATGATTATATTGAACAATTTAAGCCTCCGTCTCCACAACAAACTTAACAGAGTAAGATATAAGGGCATATAGTAGTTCGACAGGACGTGGAACCTATGCCTGCAGGTTCCCCACACAGGACCAACGCCATACATGGGAAGAGAGCAAGTTGGAGAAGAGGAAGTACAGAGCACAAAGTGAAGAGGAGGAACGCTGAAATGAAAATTGCAAAGTGGGCACGAAACAAAGACGTTGAAAATGTCTGGCTCGCGATAAATTATAGGGTCCCTCTGGGGTGCTGCTCTCTATAGCAACCCGAGCAACCCTATAGTCAAATGGCCCATCCTATGCCCCCTGAGGAGTTGAGCAGCAAGAGCAAGACTCTGCTTCGCAATATTGAAATTTCTAATCTAGTTTTAGGAGATAACACTCCTATGGTACAACTAGTTTTGAGCGTTTGTGCAGATCTTTTTTTTTTTTTTTTGGTCGATGATCAAATTTATGATTCGAAATGCGGATTAAGATTAGAACTGACGTCACGTCAACTAGGGGGAAACGAACACTCCTAGCGATAAAATCTAACTGAGTTACGATTTACAGTGGAAAATTGAAGACGCCTTAATTGGTTAGTAGCACTTACGGGGAATTCAAAGGCAAACAGTTATTTTTCCTGTGTATATAGAAAAGAAAAAAACAACATGGAGTGTGATACAACGTCAACAATTCCGTTGTGATTGAAGGTTTGAAGTAAATTATATCATTGCTACTCGGCATCAAGAGGAGTGTGCGCATTTATTTCACAAAATCCATCATATCGTACAAAAAACTTTGATAACAGATACTAGGATTTGCATGCACAGCTGTTACACTCTTTGGAGTTTCGACCTTTCTACTGGGCTTTTTTAAAGAAAAGTATATTATATTTTACAGTGGCGTTGTGAAATATAAGCCAAAGTCGCAGCTAGCGCTGCGCAGGAGTGGTCGCGGAACATGTAGAATTCCTGACCAAAGAACTATTGGCGATCAGGGTCTGTAAATCTCAATGCGCTCGACTACACACAGCATCAAGATACGAGTAAGTCGAGAGCAAAGCTTAGGAGATCAGACAACATCGGCAAGCTGAAGTCTTCCGTCTACTTCGTGTGGTCCACAGTGAGGTAAGACAACATTTAAAATACCCGCTGCTGTTCCAGGTCTTTCTTGCAGCGCGCGAGTGCTCGCTTCCAATAGCGGCTACAATGAAAAACAATAGTTTCCCTTCACTGCACATCCATGCTTAGCGTTTATTTTTGCTATCTCCCCCATATCTCCATATCAATCTCTGCTCACGCCAGTCTCGACTCCCGACACTAATTCAATAACAAAACTACTCGTTGCGGAGGTATTTGCCCAAATCCCGCAAGTAAGTTTCGAGAGAACTGCAAGCCGATAAAATTTGCTCGCCCTGGTCCGGAGCGCCTCGTAAGATCGATGTTATGCATCGGAAGAATGCATCTTACAATATTGGCTACACTGTGAGCAAGTCCTGTGGTTTGTGGTCGCAGTAAAGCTACAGCATAGAAGTGGAGGCTCTTGACCTGATAAGCTGTCAAACTTGTACAGTTCTTTTCCCGCAGCTCGTTCCAGTCCATGATACGTCTTTTTAATATAACAATTTTTGATTTAATAAAACGTTTAAATAGAATCATGCAAATCGTGTGAAGAGTTTTCCTTATTCGAAGTATATACCATCTGTCTTCCTTATACTACCTCTCACATGGGGCTTCTTATTTAACGCACTAAGTGAATATCGCAGCAACTACGCGAGTCATTACCTTTGGTCATAATACTATCAGTCCTATTGCACAGTCATAGGTATTGCTCGCCATTTTCGTCACGGCACGCCGTACATCGCTTCGTTCGATCCACTGGAGTTGCTCAATGACAACTTTTTCACGCAATGTTTCAAGTTCGTTCATCTAGGTCGCCTCTTATCATTCGGGGTATCACAGGCCTGAATGGGATATAATATATTTTCTTTGTTTTTACCTTGCACCGGGATTTCTGTTATTAAGCTTTTATTAAACGAAAAGGGTACAGTAACTACATTGCTCCAGTTTTGGTGAACTTAATCATACAAAGACCAAGGTCGTCAGTAGCAGACTCCATGGCCATATCACGAACTTCATTTTTCTTATGCTGAAACCTTTAAAGTTCTTTACTATTCAACATATATATACAAAAATGTGAACAAATTAGAAAAATAAAACAGTTAAATAGGGTCGCAAGGTAAACAATGTGAAGTGTAGTTTCATGGAGAGGGAGGGCAAGTATGACCCAAAATCCAAATCCTACGAATAGAATCCCGAGGACGAATACATAGGACTCCTACATACGCAATTAACAGGCTTCACCGACTAGGATAAGCGACAGAAATATATCCTGAAAGCTAAAATGCGGATATTATTTGGAAGATTGTTCTGACAAGTTTCAGCTCTGGAAATTACATAGCGAAAATCAACCTTCAACACACGCCTTATTATATCTGCTTTCTTGTAGGAATAAAACCACACGATCTCTGGTACGCTGCGTTCTGCAGAGTTGACCCGTGACTGACGCTTTTTGCACAGTCGTCGCAATTTGGTGGGAATGACATTCAAACTCGAGACGTTTCTTGGGCGGACGGATATAGCTACCAGAGTTATTTATCAACCGGTTAAATAGGTTCTTATGAGAATTAATGCAATAATGTAATCAGTCCGTTGTGAAGGCGTAGATTTGGGACGCTGATCACACTAACCAATCCAGTACACCTTACCATGTTACTAATTGAAGCTGGGGTATGAGCTACTGCTACCTTGGTAGCAAAGCGTAGAATTGTCCGCATCCGGGAACAATAAGTTATAGCTTGGACAGGAACCTCACATTGAGGCTGACACTTCTGTAACATTTTTGCTGCACATGAGGAATATAGCACCGGACAGTATCGTATTTTACTCTAAAGTCAATAAACAATTTTACCTGCTGGTGGTCAGTGCGGCACGTAGCGTCTAAGCACATTGTAAGCTGTGGCTGGAAGCCTCGCTGAATATGATCATCCGAGGGTCAGCGCGATTCAGCCTCTTTACCACCACGTTGGCTGCTAGCGGTCAGCTTAGCTCACCGCTTAGCATTCTGCTCGCTCCGTGCGCCGTATTACTGACTGGCGACACTCCATGTTACGTGAGTTCTATGTACTCACTCCGAGTTTCGTTAACAATATCCTGCCAGCGAGTATCCCATTGATTAGAGTCACATAAAAGCAATCAACCAGCTACTTTTTTTCTGCACAGGAGTTCCTTAGGTTATACGATTGTTTAGGACAGCATAACTTGACACGCAGTAAACTTTTTCAAGCCCTTTATACCCCCAGTAGGACTGTTATCCCGTGTACTCGCAAGGGTAAGGCCTGTTCGCAACGGTGAGTTAAAGTGCAACCGTCAACACTCTAGAGATTTCTTAGTGGCTGGCGAAGTATCGAAAAGCAATGGGAGCTGCGACTGCTTTGGTCCATTAGCATAGCTAAGTTTCTCAATCAAAACTCGACTTCCCAAAGACAGATATCTCCAGGTACTTCCAGACACTATGAATTTATGACTTCCTGTAGTAGGATACAGTATGGTAAAGACAGATATCTCCAGGTACTTCTAGACACATAGAATTTATAGTTTCTTGTAGAACTGCAAATACAGATATTTTCAGATACATCAGGACACATTAATTTTGTGTATTTATCTAGAAGCACAGGCATACATATCACTATCGGAAACTATTTTGAGTAGTACTGCAGTAACCACAAATAACAGTTGCTCTGATTTTTAGGTTAAAACATTAGCAGTTGTAGCATTGGTCAAAATATCCCTCTAAGTAGAGTACAACAGCGGTATTTTCCGCATCTCAACGTTTTTTTTAACAAATATACAATAAGTGATAGTTGACGCTGTGTAAAAGTGCCACAAGCATGACACAACTTGAATGGGTATTAGGTGAAATGAGCATTGCTGTACCACTGGTCACAGCCATACGTGATCTTTGATACAAATTATTCGAACTTTGACCACTGGCTCTTGTCCTACTCTGACACTGAAACTGTTTCAACGAAAGGGTACAAGTACAAATTAATGTTATACATTAGAGCAGGGGTTCCCAACTGGGGGTGCTTGCACCCCTTAGAGGTGCGAGGTGACTTTCCAAGGGGTGCAAAACTTCTATAAAGTAAAATTGGATACAATAGATTTGTACACAAATTTGGTGTAAACTTCATTCCTTATCTGTTATTAGACGAGTTATTATTTCTTTATGGAGTGTGATAACATATTAAAAATTTTCCAGGTGTGTCAAGCTTAGAAAAGTTTAAGAACCACAATAGACGGGGAGATTCAGCCTGGATCAAGACTAGGGATAACGCTTCTACAGGAAACCCATACATGCACCGAGATTATGCGAAAAGGAAGAAATTGACAATTGAACGAAAGCAATCGAGCCATAATTGGGAAAATGGCAGCCGTTACTAGAAATACATTAGAGGAGATACTGCAGTGAGCAGTACTGGGGATAACGTTTCTACACTAAATTTTAAATGAGATTGACAAATGAAGCCTATGCAAACACAAAGATTATGCAAAAAGAAAGAAATTGACACTCAAACGAAAGGAATAGAGTCATTGTTAAGGAAATGGCGGCCGTTGCAAGAAATATGTTAAAAGAGATGCAGCAGTTAGGAAGACTGGGGATAACGTATGTCAAGAATATTTGAGACGAGATAAACGAAGCCTATGCATTCACCGAGATTGTGCAAAAAGAAGGAAATTGACTTTAGAACGAAAGCAATCAGGCCATAAGTGAGCTATTGGCAGCCGTTACAAGATATATATGGGCAGGGGTTCAAAATCATGGGTAACTCGCGCTAGTTGGGGTGCGTGATGATCTACCAGTGGGTGCGAAATCTTGGATAAAATAAGGCTCGACACATAAATGTGTTCACCAAATTTGGGTAAATTTCATTCTCTATCATCCGATGAGTAATTATTTTTTAGGGGGTGCGAGAATATCGCAGAAGTTTTCCATGGGTGTCAGGCTTAGATAAGGTTGGGAACCGCTGCATTTTGAGTAATGTTCTCCAGACACGACGCGGTATTTCATGAGAGGAAAAGAAAAGCAATACATGCATAGTACGTCAAGAAAAACACGTGACCCGTCCACTGAAACCATTGCAATTTGCAAAGTAGACGGAAGTTGAAAAAGAAGAAAAAGAAAAGAAAAAAGGGACCATGAAAATGTGGAAGATTAAAAAAGTAAAATGAGAAGGAGATATAAATGTCCCGAAGGCCCTACTGGAGGGAAGAAGAAGAAGAAGAGAATCCCCTGGTGCAGCGACTTCCCATAAAATGGCCGAACCTAACTAACCGAGTCCTACGTACGGCTCATCCTGTGCCTCTGTGAGACTCAATAGAGGAGTAACAGTTACCCTAGGCTACTTGCTACGCTATGCTAATTGAGGGGACTCAACAGAGGAGATACAGTAACGCTAGGCTACCTGAGTGTACGCAATGGAGAAGATACAGTAACGTTAAGCTAACTGAGGAGACTCAATTGAAGAGATATAGTAACGCTAACTAAGGGGACTCAATGGAGGAGATACAGTAACGCTAAGCTAACTGAGGGGACTCATTGGAGGAGATACAGTAACGCTAGGCTACCTGAGTGTACGCAATGGAGAAGATACAGTAACGTTAAGCTAACTGAAGAGACTCAATTGAAGAGATATAGTAACGCTAACTAAGGGGACTCATTGGAGGAGATACAGTAGCGCTAGGCTACCTGAGTAGACGCAATGGAGGAGATACAGTAACGCAAGGCTACTTGTGATGCCAAAGGATTGCCAGTGCCTCTGAAGGCAATGCGCCGCAACGTAACGAAGTCAGAATTGATGCCAAAGTTGAGGCTCCAGCCGGAATCAACTGACTCGATCGATGATATTTTGAACTTAACGTCACTAACACTGTGCTGTTCAAGATACAAATAAACATAATCTAGTCCATGAAAACTAAGTTCATACTATAGACATTTGTTCCCCGCGCGCAGTACTTAGCGTCCAAATGTCTTATTGTTTGCTTGTATACAACGGAAGAGTGCGTCATTTTTTGATTTCTAAATCATTCCAAATTTTAAGAGCTATCTAAAATCTGCTAATGACACTAGCCAACCACCAGCTGACATTACGGTGAGCATTTTTAACAAATCACATCAAAGAGAAAGTTCAAAAACATTGTACTGGTCCGAGGAACCAAAGCTGCAATGTGAGCCAGAAGTAAGACGAACATCATCAGCTGAAAGCTGCAAGTTATCCAATATTCACTCCGTGTAGTACATAAAATTCAATTAGTATAAGTTTGTAACTATGTGCTTTCCACAGTGTTTGGAAACGGTTGTTACGATGCTTTGGGCGTCTGAGAACTAGGAGTGACTCTGATTTATTTCGACAACATTATTTTGTTGGGCTGAATATTTTGTAAGTGTATAGATTACTGGTAGTATCAGTAACTGTTACTTCTCTGTTGTGGTTTTAGGCCTGATTTTAAATTTATTTAGTATTTTCATTGCCTGCAGAGTAAGCCTTTAGACCCATGCTTGTAAAAATTTACGCTTCAGAAATATGTCTATTACATGAAATTATACTTTAACGAATTTTTACCACGAAACAGTGACTGTTTTGTATGTTTACGCATATCGAAGTTAATTTATTTTCTATTCCCCGTGGCTCATCACAAATCCGTTGTCTATGCACTGATCCCGCTTGTTGAGCCTTTCAGAAATAATTTCTTTAAATTCAGTGATCTGGAGTTCTAATAGAAAACTCTCAGGTCCCACATATTACACCAACATGCAGCATCAAGATATGAAGGCCCCACCCGCACCCGGGAGACATATGCCATTTCTTCCTCTCTCGTCCCGTTTGAAAACAGGCAGCATGGCTCCGAATTCTGCCACCTATACAGCCAAACTAATTACGTCTACCAGTGTCTCGTCCCAAACAAACAATTCTCTCAGAAGACTGGCATTATTTAACTCGGAAGTTTGGCAGTACGAGAGCGCCGCATCAAAACTTCGACGCTGTCCCAACTTTTAAGTGCTCGAAACAGAATCCGCTTGCCACTAGTTTACCATGCGCAATATTGTCGTCTTTCGGGTGTCCCTCTTCGGTACTAAAAAGTGTTGAGAATCGCTGCCCTTCAACTGCACTGCGCTTCCTTTGGCGCATATCTTGAGAGCAAGTGTCACTGGATTATCCAGGGCGTTCATACACAAAGGGTGAGCTTCACTGGATGATCCAAGGCGTTCATACATTATGAGTGTGCTTCACACTGGATGATCAGTAACGTTTACACGAAGAGTGAACTTCATTGGATGATCGGATAGCGTTTCTACACAAAGGGTGAGCTTCACTGGATGATCCGACCCGTTACTTTCGTAAACAATGAGTGATTTTTCTTGATGATCTGATATGCGCTTTCATAAACGATGGGTGAGCACTGGATGATCCAATATAAACGTTCACAAGCGAACGGGAGTTATAACAGATAATCGGACGCGTTCTTGGACAAAGAGGAAGCTCCAGCGGATGATCCGACACGTTCATACCTGGGCCCAAATGTATTTATCTATTTGAAAAATTGTTTTCTACAATCCATTTTCACTGCCCTGTAGGGTTAATTAGCACCTAATTCATAGAGTTAAACCCGTGAAAGTCTACGGAGATCAGTCACCCTAATTCAGTATAGCTAAATCCGTTCTCACAGAGCAGAACCACCACTTTACGATTTTTTTTTAAGTGGATACCACCAATAGACTTGACACCGAAAAAGTTGCTTATTAACCCTTTACTGCATCTCATACTAAGTTACAAAACATGGAATATCTCCTCGAAAATTAAACGACCTAAGGGCACGAGCATCCCTCGTAGATAATTCCAGGTACTAGCGGTAGAAAAATAATTCAGACATCTTGGGTAGAAATTATTTTGTGAGGACTGCAGTTTCTATATTAAACGATAAGCGCCACATGTTCAATCTCGCTGCAGTATGTTACGTACTGCAAAATTGCCTTGCTTCAAGCTCTTTCGGGGCTCGCCTTGTTGTTGTCCCGTGCCTGAAGCCCTAGTTCTAATCCTTACAAACCTTAAATATATGAGATTTCAGTGAATTATCATAGGCGTCCATTAGCGACCAGTGAACTTCACTGGAGAAAGTGGTGAGTTCCTAAGCATAGAGTTGCAATGGATGGTTAGACGCATTCTTCATTAGCCACAGTTTGTAGATTTCGATAAAGGTCGAAAAAAGAAACTGGCTACACTTTAGTCGACAATAGAGCTTAGAAATTAATACTGAGCATTGCAGCAAATACGATCATCACAAACATAAAGGGTGTCACTGCTACGAATAGCGCGCTGTTCCTCATCTCCACTCCAACGCTACTTTTTCCAAATTCACCCTAAAGTACAGCTTCAGAGGGTGATCCGAATGCCAGAGACTAAGCCTATACTTTGCGATCTAAAAACAACGTCTCATGCACTTAGAGTACATGCACAGTGCCGCCTTTAAAACACGCAGTGCAGTTAATTTTCCATTCAGCGTCATGTTCTCACATCGCCATAAAGAGACGCGAGGCGGTACGGTAATCGAGCAAATGCCCTGTGCGGTCAGCCCTCAGTCATGCATGAATTGAATACGCAAGTGTTCATTACCAACTGCTATTGAGCAGAACAGAAAAATTTCCGCCTTTTCAATTTCTGGTATGGAGTGTCATGTAATACGTTGGAGAGTAGGAAACCTATATCATCGTTTACATTGGGCGAAGTTGCTTATATGGATATGGGAATATCGTAAGGTTACTTATCGTCGTCTCCAATGATGATGACATTCCTCTTACATAACTTACAACTTTCAGTTCTACTGTGTTGGGTTGAGTGTCAATTATGATGAACAATATAAAGGTCTTAAGCAGTCAAACATAGGGTGCATATATGGCCCCCAATTTTACGTGCTGCTAATATCAAATCTATGAAATATAAGTGAAAGAAAGGGACAGTTCTCACGGTAATGGTGGGTCTTAATCTCAGCAGAGTTATGTGGGTTAACTGCGCAAGCAAGTGCATTTGACATGGTAGGATTATCGGGCTCTGCAGTCACTTGTGGGGTGATATCGACCCATAATCTTTTTTTTTTTTTCAATTTCGATCGAAAACCTTTTGTAGAGGGGCAAAGTTATGAAGGAAATGCCGATTTCAACATGCCAGTCCGGAGATGGACAAAACTGTCTGGCTACTAGGACTTTTCAGAGCGTCTAGGATGCACATTAGGTTAGTTCAACACCTCCAGATCGAGGGCACCCCATGCTATTTCAAGCATAGATAGAGTGACCTAGGCCATTTCAGAACGTCGAGAAGCCAGACTGGGCCATCTTAGAGCATCAGCAAGTTAGAGGAGTGGCACTCTCACATAATTCATAACGTCAAACCTATCGTAATTACACGCTGTGTCAACGAAAGAAGCATCATTATGACTAACGCTTGATCATTTTCCTCTCGAATTTAGTCTCTTTCAGAGGTCCAATCATACATCTCGTCCCACTAAGGTGATTATTATGCGCCTCTTACCTTCACGATCTCCTCTCGATTTCTTCACGGAACTGTACCTTTATTATCTCTTTACTTTCACGATCCCTTGACGGATCTATACTTGTCGGGGCCCTCTCTTTACAAGGCGTTTGAATAACTATCCAAGTAAAATACATACATGCGTGCCTTCAGACCGTCACTATGACAACAAGTAAACCTGTCGGAAAGTAGGTTTATTCGCTCTGGGTTTAACGCTACTGTCATCGAAATGACAACTGGTTGTGCGTAGTTAGTTTTAGTTGCGAAGTTTAAGCCTCCGTTTCTGAGCAGAACGATATCATAGAGAAAAGAGGAAGGGACATATAGAATACCGATAGTAAAGGGGAACCCACGTACGAAGTTGTTCCCACACAGGATCAACGCGCATGAGATCAGCAAGTCGGAAAAGAAGAGGAAGAACAGCATAAAGCATGAGCAAGTAGAAATATGGAATCGGGAAGCAAGCAAAGTGGGCACGAAAGAGAGACATCTCGAAGGCCAAGCTAACGGCTGAGGTAACCCACACGGGCCCCCTGGGGTTGCCTTGCCCCATAGCTGGTTGTGCGTAAAGAGGTTCATTATTGACCTGTCGAAAAAGTTGCCAGAAGTTGCGGTTCCACCAAGTTTACGTCAGAGCTATCATAATGATGTCTATGTTATACTGTATATAGGGACACGCATTGCTATCGTGCAATATGATGTGTACTTTGACGAACTATTTATAAAAATGACCCAATGTTACACACGTGAACATTTCTAAAAAGAAATTGAAAAATAGTCCTCAATCAATAATATTCTCTACGATAGATAAATATTAACAGCTCAGGTGTAATAAGTTATTATTATTTAATATATTTCTTGCTAAGCCTCTATTGCACGCAACATCTTTTAATCACTTCGCATGGTTTTCCAATAGTATTCTGAAATACATTTACGAGAAGTTTGGCTCATACGTGCCAGTAGAATGCTTCCAGTTTAATAATTCGCGGATTCCTTGCATGGATTTTCATCTTTAAATCTTTCTATAAATAATTCTGAATTAGTTTGAGGTCATGGGTCTGATTTGGCGATATAGCGCCATTTTAATTCAGTTGTCTTTCAACCACGTCTGCGTTGACCTGCCTGTATGCTTCTGTTTATTATAAGGCCAGAACAAAACATTTCTAGTAACCATTATTATATTCAAAAGTTTTCTAAAAGTTACAGTATATCGCCTTGTATGCTGTCATTAACCTTCCCTTTGATGAAAAAACACCTCCATCTCATAATATCGCAACCTCTGATTTTACAGCGAAAATATATATAGGAGAGCCTTAAGTCGTTTTTTATTTCATTCAAATCCGTGTTGCAGCAAGAACTTTAATTCCCTTCTGACGCTATTCTATCGCAGACTTCTTTAGGCTTACCTTCATATGCCAAACAACTTTCAAGCGGTCGGTGACATATTTTGGCATTGATAAAATATATATATATTCTAGGCGATTTAGGCTGCAGATCGGGGCGATATGGCGCTCTTCTAATTGCGCCCTTGCTTTATTCAGCTCCAAGATCTTTAACATCCTTTTAAATCTCCCCTACTGGTATTTCACAAATCTTCTTTGGTCTTTCATTTCTTAACCGGTTTACAGCGGAATTATATTTATTTCACATTCGAATACTGTTTCCCATTGTATACCGAAGGATTCAGATCTTTGATATCTACGATAACCATCTCCACTTCTATAACGATCGATGACGTGCTTGCGCAAATCCTGTGCTAACTCCTTCAATTTACCTGATTTAATTAACAGACGTTGGAGAGTGTTGATGGTTAGAGCAAAGAGACGGCGTCATCGCTGAGTGGGTGTGGTTGCGTGAGTGCATTCTTGGTTTGGTCAAATGCAACACTGTATAGTATTGAAACGAACGTACAGCAGGTGTGAAGTTTTCAAAGAAAATAAAGAAATTACACAAAAAATTACATAAATTACTGAGTATCTAATAGTTTTGAGCAATTTAAGTTATTTGTGTGCAAGTTTTTCATGTTCAACAGCTATTTCTCGTTCGTTTTTTTTTTCCATCGTGTGGGGATGTTTGGAATGGTCTTCATGGCTCTGTCTTTGCTGGTGCGGGCATTGGAGCTTTAAACGATCTGTCCACGTACGGAGCTGTTCTGTGATCTCGGATCTTCTATTTTTTCCTATCTCTTTTTTTCTTCACTCGCTGGGCTATTTGAATGGGGGTTTGTCAACCTGATGGAGTTTCTCCGTTCCCACGTCGCCAGTCTGGTGTGGCTTAATAATAATGCTTTCACCGTTATTTTTAGTTTTTCCTTTTGTAAACGTTCAAACATGTAGTATTGTGGCATTTGTTTCCAAACTAAACCGAAGTAAAATGGCATATTGCACAATTAAACAAAAGTTATACATACCCATGTTGTATGTACTACATCTACTTTGGTTTATGCGTATCTAAATTTAATAGAACATAAATTTTTTGCTTCATCTGATTTACACGCTCAAGAGATCTTCCTTTTTCCTAATATTTCAGAACGAAGCCATAGATCAAAAAGTTTCCGTCATACGAACATAGGTAAAGTCTTACGATTTCGTATTTCCCGTTGCTGTCTATATGGATTGAATTATTCTACTTAATAATTTGAAAGTAGTGGAGAGGCCGGCTGCATACTTGAATAATCAAAAAAGCTGAGCGGGCTCGATTTTAATGTTGCTCTTCAATGACATATATAAAGGGCAATAATTCCTTTTTAGTAGACAGCCAATCTTTACTCAGAACATCGCATCTCTGAGGCACAATTAATATTACTTCAGCAGGAATTGTTTTGCTCCAACGAAAAGTTCTGCCTTGAAAGCAAGGAAGACAGGAGCAAATGTTGCTGCAAAGAAATCCCGGATTCTTCGCCCTCGCCGTAGCTCTACATTAATTACTCTGATGATTACCTGCCTTTTCTTCGTTGATTATTTACTCAAATTCGCACATCGTGATATCAGAGCAGGTAAAGTTTTGATGTGGGAAGAAGTAAAACTCAGGATCCACGATGACGATAAGAGATATTTCAAACCGAACTTGAATTTTAATTTTGCTACAGCAACAATGCGTTGAATGATTAAACATGTTCTGCTTTATCATTATCTACAGCCCTAAACCGCATCGTGTGTCAGCTCCTCTTTACGTTTCAAATAATGACATGCCTATATGAGACACCTGATTCGTGGGTATATGGTTAATAGGTCAATACAGATTTGAAGCACCATTCATCTTACTACACATGCCTATGGAGAACGATGTACGCATAACAAGCAGCAGCATTTGCCACCAGTGCGCAATAACAAGAGACATGTCTTGGGTAGTTCAATATTCTTTCTAAAACTCAGCCGCCAAAGCTCGATCCTGAGCTGGCTGTACTGTAGCCTCTGGGGGGGGGGAAGGCAAGGGGCAGATGCTCCTCAGATTTGAGGTGCAAATATGAATGTACAGTAAAATAGTATTTACTCGAAATTGCAGAATAAAATTTACATAGAGGAAATTTGAATGTCACCCCTCCCCCAGGTGCCCCAATATTATAAATACCGGCATAAGATACTGCTTTCCTGGGTTACGTACGGTCTGTATCTTTCCTCTCACTGACTCTCGGATTGTTTCCAGTTTCGACTACGGCAACATTGCAACAGCAAGCTGGAGTTTGGGCACTGTGTGGTCAGCATAAGCAGAGCCCACAAGAGGCTGGTACCAACTTACAGGCAGCCAACAGTCAAGCGTTCGCACAGTCCTGTACACCTGTGTACCAGTAGAGTGTACACAACTACCACAACTCCTGTAACTGATTCATTGAGTAGTCTGAAACAGCTTACCGCTGGTACGTTTACCCCGGTGATTGCTTATTCAAGTGCATTACGCTCATGTAAATATACTTCCAGGTAATACCATTTAAATTCCCTGCAATGGATCTTTATATTTGATATTTTTCAGAAATTTTCCATACTGTGGAAAGGTAGACAGCCTCTTCCAACCCATCCAACGCCCTCTCCCTTTCTCGTCAGGGGCTTCGCTATCGCGTGTCTAATATAGAACTACCCGCCCCCTCTTTCCCCGGACATTTTATTCAGGCTTCGGCCCTGATTGGTACCTCAATTACTGAAGCTAAACAATCCGTAAGTGGTTTTATATTTATCAGCGTAATTTGTCCGGGTTGAGACTATCGCCCAGCGAACTCGAGTCGTTTTTCCATCGTAACGTCACCATCAGCCTCAGTCCGTAAAAATCATGTTCAGCGGTGCGTCAAAGACAGGCTGCAAAAGTGTGAAAACAGTTTCTTAAGTTTAATACTCTTTCCAATTAAATAGACCAAAATTTCCTTCATGAATATCCGGCTTCTGATAATGCTGCCGAAACCTCTCATGAACGGGCCACTTTAAAGCACGCGGCAATTATCTAGAGCTGGATCAGATTTAAACTGGCAAGTCAAGGACGCCTTGTATAGATGAACTAAATTCTTCGGATACTGGCGGAAGCTGCAGAGCTGCTGCACACGCTACTCCTACTGCTTTTACACAATTGTGGACATTGTAATGAAATTTTCTACTGAGAATAAAATACGTTTTCCAGCTCAAAAAAAAAAAAAAGATACATATATCTATAAATGTTCAGATATGGAACTACTCTCCATCCCTATTTATAATGAGGAGTCAGCATACATATTGCTGCGTAACTTTGTCGCCCTAAAATTCAAAGTGGGGTATTTTTTCATCGCCTGGTTAATTCTTTGCGTTATCAATTCCTTTCCAGTTAAATTAATCACCTAGTAAATTGCTCGTACACAGCTTAATAAATTCATCATAAAATCAATTATGTGCTCACTCTCGATGAATTTAGTTGGTGAAAAATACTATTATTATTAGTAGGCGGTGAGCTAACCAGGTGATGAATTTACCAAATCGAGACTGAACTAGACGATAAATTAACCAGGCAATAAATTTATTAGGCTGTGAATCTACCAGGTGTTGAATTCAGTCGAAATGAATTCACTAGGCGTTTGATTTTACGCAATGAATTTACCATGCGATAAATGTATCGCGATGAATTTACCTGAGATGTATGATGAACCCTAAGGCAGGAACCTTCGTTGCTATGATGTTATAGACTGAGACTTTCATATGCAAGTATAGGGGATCGAGTCTGTCTACTAGACAGGCGAGTTCTTGAGGTGCTTGACTTGCTGAGTTGGCATATTCGGCATTTAGACGATATGAATGGGGAATTAATCTTAACTAAAAATGGGAATAATCGGGGGGTCACACTTGTCACACGCCATTTCCGGCGTTGACGTGATAGTTCTAATTTAGCATTGGTACTGCAGCCGCGCATACCTCTGAGGTCAGCGGGAATCTAGCTGCAGCACAAAAAGTGCATATGGACCTCCCAGCTGGGGTGTGTGATCAAGTTGACTTTACTTTCACTCAGGGTACACGCAGCAAACGCAAACAAGGGAGCTAACTTCTTTGCTATAACAGCTTGGTCGCATTTCGCCTCCTGCAGCAAAATTCAATCTGCAAATTACAGCTATAGTCCTGACAGGTTTAATGACTCTAAGCCCAGGCATTCGTGCTACAATTTAGCTCGACTTTAATTAAGAGTGCACAGGAGCAGGCACTGAGAACTTAAGGTGCGACAACACTAGGATGCTTTTCTATCCTACTTCACTCGGAACATGCTTTGTTCCTGATAAATTTGTCTTTTGCGCCTCTTTACATTGCGTATGCAGCTAGTACGCGCTCGAGAAATCGCTCAGAGTCGGCATTAAAAAAACATTCGTCTTTATTTGCCCAATAAATAAATAAAATATTGAACAAGTTCATTGCATTGAACTTGTAGGTACTTAGCTTCATAATTATGTTTGATTAAGCCCATATATTGTCACAGAAGACAGAATGTAACTACTAGTCTACCTATAATATTAAACTGCTAAAGGTTTGATCTAGGGCACAAGGACACAAAGAGTAAGAGCAAGGATGATGATACGGGACAAGTTAACGCACTGCCGTACCTGGCGGACGTGCGTTGAAGCGGTGACGTCATAAAGTCATTCGATCGTAGTACAGTCGAAGACTAGCAATTGTCTACCATACTGGATATATGAATTATGAATACCACAGTTAATTAAGAACAGGCAATGATCAATATGGTACTATTGGCCAAATTGTCGTAAAAGTTAATAATTATTTGCGTTGTTATTCCGTAACAAGCACGCACCCGGCCGGACCGTCTGATTGTAAAATGTGGACCTTAGCTGTGCCGTAGTTAATAGTATTAGTAATAGTATTAGTAACAGTATTAGTAATAGTATTATTAGTAGTACAATCTGTCTTCATCTGTCATAGTGAGAGCAGTCAAATGTCCCGCTGCCGCCCGCGAAAGATCGGCAATACAGTGCCTTGCCAACTCGGCTATCTGTGGAGTCGCTGGCCGTGTTGTTGCTCAGCCTCCGTGTCGCGCTTCTGCTGGTGCCATCTTAGGGTACAGTACTGTCATAGACACCTATATATTTATATTATTACTACTGCAGTGTTGCACGCGTGGTGAAATTAAGTTCCGCCCTCCCCTTGTGACTGTTGCAGGGTGTTATTGTGCATGCCCTTGGGTGCACCGTTTGAACATTTGTCCCAAGTGTAAACTGCCCTCATCACTTCTCTCGTCGCATTGACTGGATACTTCTGAAGTACAGTGGTATGCGTGCGCCTGTCAGTGACTGAAATCTCCTTGCTTCAGTTGAACTTTGTCAGAATTGTTGTGAAGTGTGCTATAAGTGCAGCTACAGACCGTTTTGGCTGTCTGCAGCGGAACCGCTCTCTCCAAATTGCTAAATTCTTCTTGCGCTAAATTTCATTTACTAGTACGGGCAACCTAAAATACTCACTGCTCCGCTAATAAGAATAATAATGGCCTCGACAGTCGACTCCATTGACGTCACAGAACGATGCCGGATGCTAATTTTTTGCAAGAGGACAATAAGGTATTATTTTACTTTCACTTACACATGATTTTCACGATTTTTATTGTGTTCAGTATGTAAATTGGGTCAATTTAAGACAATTTACCTGAATAACGTTTTCGTCGCAAATGCTTAGTTTTTTAGATATATGACTTTGAAGTTCCCATTGTTTTTCTATGGAAGAAAATACCGAGTGATCCCATACAAGTGAAATTAGGGTTGGGTCAGGTAAGGTTGGGTTAGATAAGGTTAGGTAAGGTTAGGTTAAGTTAGGTAAGGTAAGGTTAAGTTAGGTTAGGTAAGGTTAAGTTAGGTTAGGTTAAGTAAGGTTAGGTAAGGTGGTTAGGTTCCTTTTAGGTTGTTAGCAAGCCTGTGAGGACATCGGCTATTTTCTCCCATAGGAAAACAATGGGAACTTCAAAGTCTAATATCTCAAAAACTAAGCATTTGCGACGAAAACGTCATTCATGTAAATTGTCTTAAGTTGACCCAATTTACATAGTGAAAGCAACAAAAACACAAAAAAAACATGTGTAACTGAAAGTAAAAATTTACCGACAATAATTATAGTCTGTCTTATCCGCTGCTATTAATTGTTCTCTGGTTTAATCTATCCATTCATGTTTTACGTCAATTCGTTTGCACGCTCCACCTTCCGTTTCAGTCAAGAGAAAATAGGGTATCTGTATATGATACGGTCTCGGGAAGGATCAGCACGAGTCAATTTGAAGCTGCTGCTGATGACGGGTCACAGATCTGCTACTTGACATGGCTTGTATCATCTTTTACGCTTCGTAGCGATTTTCGGCTCAGGATGTCAACGAAGAATCACACTTCTATACTGTGAAATCTACACTTCGTTGGCGTGTGTCTGCTGAAGATATCAACAAAGAATGATACATCTGTTCTGTGGATTCCTCAAGGTCCCCTCTTCCCGGATAATATAGTTGGTTCACCTCATTCAGGGTACAAACACTGCCTATCTTACCTAGCCTGGATGCACGTGCCTAAATACCGTAAACACTCTTAACTCTTTGTTACGCACAAAGTCGTCGTTCAGTCAGTTCATTAACCACAATACTCTATTTCAAAGTCCTGCTAAAGGAGGGCTAAGCCGAGCTCTTGCTGGAATAAAGCCCAAATGCAGACAGCAGACTAATGCTACGATCATAGGAGCAAACTCTATCGGAACGCCAACACAATAAAGGTCTGCTCACACATGTCCGTATTCTATCTGTGACGTGTCCTCTCAGTGCTTCAGTGACCACGAAGAAAAATATCGTTGCAGTGAATGCAACAGACACGTTCACACACGTCCGCCACAGTACCGTTGTTTAGCTCTCCGTGTTGGATCAGGTGCCGTGACTTGAAAAGTAATATCGTTGCCGCCGTTATTTTGCAGATTTCATGGACGTGATTTGACTCTTACAGTAATGAATGACGATCTTCTCATTGAACTGGTGCGCAGCTATTCAGCTCTATGTGATTTGTCTAATGCAAAATATATGGACAGCAGTTTCAGAGAAGAGATGTGGAAGAAAATAGGAAAATAAAATGAAAGTTGATGGTTAGTAAACGTTATATTTGAAGTTGTTATCAACACCGCAAGTTCTTTTAACTGATCACGGACCCATGCCCGTGTCTTCGTATTTTGTTCCGCCTCCTCATCTTTTTGAATTATGACACTCATAGCCAGGCCGTCGTCTCCAAACGTTGCTTATCTCGAGAATCACAGATCATCCAGTACGGTCACGCCACGGATAAGTATGAATTGGCACCACGGAAGCGTCACGAATATCGCTGACACTGAACATGGCGGAACGAACACGTCACGGAGAGAACACGGACAAATGTGAACAGACGTTTAATGAACTTGTGCAAGACGTGAGGAAACAGAAATTGGAGAGGTTGTCGAGAAGACATCTAAGAACAAACACTGCGGGCTTCGACTGCGTGACTTCCCTTCAGGAGGTAAACGATGGGCCCTTGGATTAGGTTTGCGGCTCCTATGTTATGGGGAGCAGCGCCTCCAAGGGGCCCCTGCCCCTGTAGGTGACTTTAGCCATTAGCTAAACCTTTGGGATGTCTGTATTTCGTGCCCACTGTACTAATTTCTGTTTTCATGCTCCTGTTGATGATTCTTTGTTCTGTTCTTCCTCTTCTTTCCCGACTTGCTCTTCCCCTGCATGTTGATCCTGTGTGGGAACACTTTCGTGCATGGATTCTACGTTTCTATTGACGCACAATAGGTCTCTTGTTCTTTCGTCTGTGACATCGCCTTCGTGCGAAAACTGAGGCTTAGACCACCGACTGTTACTAACAACGTGACCTTTATAGCTACAGATCCAGCTATTTAGCTTCAACTTTACGCATAATTACACATCATGAAGATCTTATTTGTAAAAGCAGACATCGCTCTGAACACGACCACTCACAAAAACACCGTTTGTTTACGTCAGGTCGAGTAGAAGGTGTAAGCATATCGATCCTAAACCGGCAGTCCGTCCATAACTTTTTAAGTTACGGTACTAATAAAAACTAGGCAGACAAACAAAGAAACAAACAGATGAACTGATTTTCCCCAAAAGTTAATCATCTATTACTGTTTACATGAATAACAATCACTGTAAATTTCGTAAAGAACAGTTTCTTACTTTTTGAATAATCTTGGTGACAGACAAAGAGACAAATAGGCAGACAGACAAAGAGCCATACAGACAAACACGACAAAGATTAACCTCCTTGGCGGGGGTAACAATCAATGTGTCACTGTGGTACGGGATAGATACTAAACACAAAAACCGTATCTGCATTAAGACCAAAAATTCTGGACAGCTGTGAACATTTCGTCTAGTTTTAGTCAATTCCAGCGACTATTCAATACATTAATCATTCGTTAACTTACGCCTCCCTACATAACCACACTGTAGTGTTTCGACAGAAAAAAGTAAGGAACTAGACTTAATAGTGCAATAACAGAAAAAAGGGAATCTAAGCGGAAAAAAACAGAGTAAGGAAACAATCAATCGAAAAAGAGAGACAAAACACATTGCATCAAAAAGAAAAATGAAAGAATCGACGTGCGAGAGAAGGAAAGCTGTCCCAAAGGCTTAACAAAGCACAGCAGCCTATTGGGTCCACCATGAGGCGCGAATCCCCACACTACGCAATAAAGCGACTTTGCAATAGAACTTTTGATGCATCTCACTAACTATAAGTTATGTTGCTGTTATACCTTCAGTCACTAGGACATAAATTACGTGAACAAAGAAAATCATGTTTGTTCCACATATCCCTACTGTTTAATAAAGTATTATCTCCATCAATAGTGACTTGCATTAACGAGTAGACCTACAGTACTGCTGTTAGCGTACGCCTGTCTACCCACAACATTTATCCAAAGAGAGGATGAACAAAGTGATTTGCAATTCTTTATACGTCTTTATGCGTGGACTCCACTTTTGGGGCAGTAATTCGGGAGATAAAAGGAAACGCAGCAGGGAAGATGATCAACAAGATTTTTCTTTTTTTTCTTTCTTTCTTTGTTTCAGCAAGAGCACGAAAAACGAAATAATGCAAATCAGTGAGTCATTGCCTACATACTTTTTGCCAAATAAGAAATAATTGATTGAATGTACTACATAATTGCACGAAAATTTTACTCTAAAACTATGCAGTTGAACGTTTACATATTTACACAGTAATGGCACGGGCTGCTGTGACCTCCGAGAAGAGGACTACATTACTCGTGCTAACAACAAACTGTTTCCGTTGTTTGATGTTGTAAAAATTTTCAGTTACAATAACTGCGGAGAGATCAATACCGGCGCGGACGGAACTTTGTACTGTTCCACATCATGCACTTTCTGCTGTTGAATGCAACCTCGAGGCTGCAGCAGTCCAGGGAAGGACGGCTGACTGTTCGTCTTCGTTTGAAGTGCTTTGCTCATTCTGCCGGCCGGGCACCGGCTGGTTTTTCCTGCCATTGTTTTGCTTGGAGCACAGACTGCAGTTCGGGGCGCACTGCGTTTCAGTCAAAATAAGAGCACAAGACATGAACTCAGCGTGAGTGGGAGAGGAGCCAGAACGAAGGCAAAGCAACATCAAACGGTTTCGGGTTGATCGCTTTTGACAAATATTTAGCGAGCTCAGGAAAGGTTGGTGCAACGCAAACACGGTCTTGCTGCAGGTACTGGAGTGAGGTACCCCGTCGTGTATCAAGTCCATCTAGTCCCAGGAACTTGCTATGCAACAGAGGCAGAATGCGTACACACACTGCAGATGATGTCAACTGGCTTGAAATATAAGTAAAAGACTATAGGACCCAAGCCCACAAAAAATTAAATCAAGTGCCTATTGCACTTAGAGATAACTTACTGTTTGAAATGTGGTTTGTGAAGTACGCGGGTATAGGAGTATGTAAGGGGATTGCCGCTAGATAAGCAACTCCCGTCAGTCGGAGCTCACCTGTGTGAAACCGAGGCCGTCGAGATAGAGAAGGCCGCGTCACAAAACCTGTGACGTCATGGTCACGTGCACCTAGTAGGTCGATGCAGACTGATGCACATAATTACTTCCAAATCAGCTGATTTACTTGTTCATGTTTCT
>LQNS02278102.1:4384511-4396321 GCA_001587735.2 Parhyale hawaiensis | reverse complement strand
GCCACGCATAAAGGGGTGCTTTTAACTTTTCACTCCCCGCACGAACCGTGCGAACTTTATTGTGACATGGGAGGTCCCGGGGCTTTTCCCCAGTTTCAGATGCTGTTAATCTTTTTGTTCATTTCCCTTGTAAAATATTGTAGCACATAGTTCCCCATCAGAAAAGTTTTTTTTCATCGAGTAAGCCATTCCATTTTATTCAATTGTAGCGCACTGAACGACAGATAAGAGCTGAAACCAGAGCATCAACATGAGTTTCGCATCCACAGACAACGATCAGCCGTTGCTACAATGTTTACATAGCGCGCTCTACCTGCAATTGTAACGCGCTTTCCTATTGGCTGAGCGCGAGCCTCACGGCAATTTTTCAGCATGCACTCGTAAAAGCCTTTACGTTCACGTAAAATTACTGTGAACATCTAAACGTATGATTAACGTAAAGAAACGTTAACGTAGTAATTTAGATTTTAAAACTGAATCGTAACTTGACGCTCACATCGCGAAGTTTTAAACATCCGGGCCTGGCAGGGCCGTAAAGTAAGTCTATAAACACGTGGAACCCGTGCACAAGACCGTTCCCACAGAAGATCAAAGCGCATGGGAAAAACAAGTGGAGAAAGAAGAAGGAGAACGGAATAAGTCATCAGTAGGTGCATGAAAATGGAAGGAAGCAAAGTAAACACGAAAGACAACAGTTACGAAGGCCCAGCTTATGGCTAAGATAACTTCCAGATTACCCCTGGGGTCACTGCTGTTCCATATCATAGAAGGGGGTCACGACACAGTGGCATTCAAGCCTAAGATGAGTACGTACAGCACCCAGCTGAAAAATATATGAGTTTCGTTTGTTTTGTATGCTTTAGTGACAACAGCAGATTTGAAAATGATGAAGCGCACAGCAACGTGGCCGCTGAAAAACTGTCTCATCCATCATCGGTAGCTTCTAACAGACACCGTCACACACTTTGTTACACGCTAATCCTTCTAGTAGGGATGTAAGGAATCGCGGCCACATGATGCTTTATTGCTGAATGCTGTCCATCCCTACATGCGTTAATGTGATCACCAGCGGACACCTCCACTTGCTTCCGTAGAGATTTCTCCGAACATTCCAGTCCGTATAGGAGTTACCCCAGTGTCGGAGATCGCTATCTAGCAGCATCTTCCGGAAGATTTCTGGCTCACCAACCGAGGAAAGACAGTCACCACAGGGCACTGCTCCGTGCATCGTATCATTTCTCTGAATACATAACTAGAAGAAATGTACATAGTCGCTGAGGCGCCATTGCGCACAACGTAAAATTTCCCACTCACAAATCAGTTTTACTGTCACTAAGTCTGCAAATTGAAAGGGTTTGAACTGCAGGTAATAGTCGAAGGTGGCCCAGTCAGACGCTACGGTATTTCAAGAGTAAAAATGAGGAATAAACACACCGAAGGAAAATAAAGACTAGAAGCTCACATCCATAGACGCTCCACCCGAAACAAACGCGCGCGAGAACGGCAAGCCAGCAATGAAGAAGAAGAACAGTAGGAAGAACCATCAGAATAAGCCCGGAAACAGGGAGCAAGGAGCAAAATAGATGTCCTGAAAGCCTTAATAAAGTTATGATTAACCCTTTTGTTCCCCAGTCAAAATGTGTTACGGACATTTTTCCAACACTGTTAGGAATATAAGACCATTCAAACTTCCCTAAGTCAATGCAAGGCTGCTCTAAGAGAAGAAAAGGAAGGGACAGTGTGTCAAGATAAAAGTGGCGCCCGCGCACAAGGGCGCTCCGACACAGGTTCACCGCGCATGAGCACAACAAATCGAGAGAGAGAGAGGAGAAAGAATAGAGGAAGTAGCATCAATACGAGCATGAAATCTGAATCTGCAGGACGCAAAGGGGGTGCGAAAGACAGACTTTAGGAAAGCCTAGCCAATGGCTAGGTAACCCACAGGGTCACCTAAGAGTCCCCCGCTCGCCGCAACACAGGATGGGCGACGTTCCCAACACTTCACCACACAAGCTGTTAACGGATAAACTTGCCAGCTGTAGACACTTCTTTTCATCCAAGTGAATTTCACAGTCGCCGCACAATATAAATAGAAGGAACACGTGTAGAGGCTGATAAAAACGGATTGTATTTTCGCCCTAACTTTAAGCACTGACACTGCAGTGGAAATCTTAGGACAACTGTTTGTATAGCGATATTGCCACAATTTTAATTGTTAATGGTCATAAATATTTACTCTAAAATTGAAACTTGCAAAATCAATCTCTTACACGGAGTGACAGGGTTCGTACGCTACGGACATTTGCTAAAAGTATGACTGCAGTTGCCGTCTCCAAATGCAGACATAATGCGTTGTTGCCAGACGCTCGCAACCTACTGAACGTGCCTAGGAAATACAAGTTCCAATTTAATAACTAGAGTACTCTGAAAACGCATACCTCCGCCAAGCAAGGCAACGGTAACGAAAATTTTTAATGGGTTCTGATACCATGATTTTCTTTGTATCAAAGACTTAAATCTAATCACTTGTGTGTTTCAACAGTATTAACAATTCTAGTAATTTTCTCGAAGATCCGTTTATGAATTTTCAAGTCATGCTGATAAAAAATATTCTGATTAATAATAGTCAAACACACGAACAGACCAACCGTTCATTACCAAAATTTAAAACCATTTATGTCCTCTAACATTATTAAACACTCGTGTAAATTTCATAACGATCCGTACGGTACATAACTTTTTAGGTTATAGTGCTAACATGCAAAAAAAATTACACAGCCATGAACAGATCATCACAAAAATTTGGTCATTAACTCTTCGTAATATACCCAACAATTCAAGTGAATTTCAGAAAAATCTGTCCATAACTTTTTGAGTTATGGCATCAAGAATATTGAAGCAGACAAAGAAACAAATGGACGGATCTTCACCTGAAGTTAATTTCTGTTCCTCCTAACATACTGGACAATCCCTGCAAATTTCGGTAAAATCCGTCCATAACTTTTGGGTTATGTTGGTTAAAGGTAAAGCGACAGACAAACAAACGGGCAGACAGGCAAACACGACGAAAACATAACCTCCTTGGTGGAGGGAAAAATGGAGGCGACGCTGTTGCATGATAATGTATTTCAATAGCTTCACTAGGCTCGGTGCAAGGCTGTTCAACAAAATGCCAAGTCGTCGTGGTGTGATATTCCGGTCACACGATTCATGCCAGTCGTATTCAAAATGTTACCAACATTAATTTATTCCGGTCACACGATTCATGCCAGTCGTATTCAAAATGTCACCAACATTAAGGCTTTAAATTCCAAACACTTGCTGGACACAAACTTACAAAGAGAACAAGATTTACCAGCAGTAAGCGGTTACGTGCACTGCGGAAATAAGTCTCCGCTGGACCTCCCAATGGTCACGAGAGTCAGCTATACGGTAACAACTTTTCACAAGGTGAGTGGCACGCATGAAACAGTTTGGACCTCGTGTGCGGATTTCCTAAGGAAAAGTTAGCTCCCCAAAAGTTCAGGGTAATAATCGTTGAGCCAAATAATTGATTCCAATTATGTAAACGTAAAGCACTTAAGAGGTGATATTATGGTCTCAAAAATTTCATCACTGTAGGATAATAGGAACAATTCATGTATGAAGAAAACTTCATGATAAATATCCTAATAGATTCGTTAAAAAAATTAATCGTATACAGAAGTTATTTCATGTTGGTGAACAAGTGCGTGTCAGTGGTAACAACAGCAACACAAAGTTTGAGACAGTCGGTGGTAGCTAAAAGAAAATAGTCGTTAGGGATATCTCCTCCAACAGATATTTTACACCCGCCCTAGACTATTGTATCTTACGATGATAGCATCTGGGGCGGCCAAGAATTCTGCTAGGTATTTGTACAAGTGCCCGTAGAAGTAATATGTCAAAGTGCTGGGCTTGCATGTTCTAGTACCCGGAATCGCTTCCCTAACGAGCAGGTGAACTCATTGTGGTGCTTGTTCGCAAATTCAGCAGTTCTGGCGTTCACACCCCATTGTGGCAGAACTGATCCGGAAGGGAGTGAAGGTTGCACTTATCCCATGAGCCTTCCGGCTCTAACACCAGAGCTCTCACAATCCGTGATCGCCTGCAGCTGTGCCCTCTTCTGGGGCCTATGGAGCATCTAATTGCAGCATGAAACAGTCGGTGCTCATGGATTTCCTAGCTGGGGAATGCGGTTGAACTGATTTTGCCTTTAGCGCCTTCCATACTGTAATTGCATTGCATTAATGAATGCTGAGGCACGCCGGATTATTGCAAAAATATCAGTGAATGATCTGCTGGCATCTGACATGAATATGAAGTTCTCTTGAACTCACCAACGCCACGTATGACCTTGAAGAAATGAATGACTATTTTTTACAAAAATGAAAAAAGTTACTGCAATACTACTGAACGTTGTTACATGTCTGTTGTGTGTAAGGTATAATAACTTAAAATTTTTTATGATACCATCCTATATTTAAGCACCGGATTAGAACCTGTGCGGGAAGAAATAGTTGATAATATCATTATGGAAACTCATCTACGTAGATCATCGGACTCTGAACTCATTACGGCATCGTGCACCTGGTGTCAATAGTTTTTACATGTCAAACGATGCTATTCCTGTGAAACGAATATTAGCTCAGCGCTTCATAGCTTGGTAGTACATACCCAAGCAAACCCTAAATCAGTACAGTATAATAATTCACGTTGTGTTTTTATTTTATTGGTTTATAACTATATTTATATATTTCCTGTCACGCTCTATGGGAATAAGATAGGAGAAAATTCAGGTGCCGAAGATGGTACCTTGGATACGTGGGTCGCACTTGGGCGCTCCAGCTGAGGGACCTGAGCTCGCCTGCATGATCGTGTCTGGACATGTTCATTGTTGCTACTGAAGATGTCACTTACCTACGCCTCATAATAACTATCCAATTTTTTAGGCAGAATTCTGAATTTTCATTAAAGAAGCCTTCTGAACAGTAATAAGCACAGGAGACAGTGGGGGTTTCCTGAGGTGCTAATTTTGTACCGACGCTTATAATGACGGCAGGGCCACTAGTACATATAAAACGAAATTGCATCATGCGGATAGTTTGCTCGCATGCTCTATTCTAACATCACTTACTGTACTACGGAACAGTACCATACAAATGAAAGGTTGGCACGCACCCGCAGCACTACATTTACAGTTCTCTTATGACCTCGGACGACACGGTGCTAATGCACGCGCAGTAACGTCATTTTGTGTCACACGAGAAGCCAAGTTACTATAGTATGATGTTGGGGCTCCATGGCATGACCCAGTTGTATGACAAGACAGTAGAATGAAGCGATTACACAGATTTATAGCGAAATTTAGGTAAGCATAAAAATATGTTTTAACCTAATTTTGGGGTGCTTATTTCAGATTCGAAGGCCGTTTTCACTCATCACTTCTGTTTTTTTTTTTTTTTACATATAGGTAGTGCACAGTTTTGTTTTTTTTAGATAAAGGTAGTGTACACTTCTGTTTTTTTTAGATATAAGTAGTGTACACTTCTGTTTTTTTAGATATAGGTAGTGTACACTCCTGTCTTTTTTAGATATAGGTAGTGCACAAAACTTGAATAAAACAGAATAAAACTTTATAATCTACTGGATCAGAGCTGGCACTGATGGAGATCCACGAAGTGCTGAAGGGTACTGACTGTGAGAAGCGTCTTATACCTTCAAGGAACTGAGAGCATAGGAAGCATTCAAGTCAGTCTACAGCGGCTGCCTTGGTAACAAACGGCTGCAGGTTATCAAGACCGAATTGAGAAGTTGTTACAGACATACGAGGAGATGGACTAGCGATATCATTCAAAATACCCATTTTACACTTTGCCTCAACATTTTGTCTCCGAACCTTGGAGCAGTGAATGATAACATGGAAAAAAAATCCCATCAAGACATTATAAAGATAGTAGTAGTAGAAACCTTTACTAGCGCTTCAGTAGCACACTGCCTATATCGCGCCGGTTATAAAGATAGAGAGCAAGTACCATGGCAAGTGGAACCCCGGGCATGATGGGAGACTTCTGCTGAATGCTTTTGCCTGACATCCCAGAGGCAAAATACACCAAATCATCCAAGAAAACAAAATTCTTACTATCTGCTGAACTATGAATAGCTCGGGTTGTGTTATTCACGTGATTGGGTTCCTTCAATGTTCTTCATCTATGCTGTTTCATCTATAATTCTGTCGTAACAGTTGAAATGAGTACGTTAATTATGCGCGGTAGGCTAAAAAGAGGGTATGAGAAAGCAAGAAAACTAGAGGTGATAGAGCAAAACGCAGACAGTACAGCGCCATTTATTAGGAATTATGGCAGCCTGGAGCCCATGCATGTCTTCAAAGTAAAAAGAGCAAAATGGTGCATGGCGTGAATCTAAATAATTATTATTGTCAGTGGCAGTTTCATAGATATGATTATATTAGTGTTCAATGACCCTTAGCTAATTCCCGGGGTGACCATCAGTACTATATATAGAGTTTAATAATTCACGTCGTGTTTTTATTTATTTATAAATATATTTATCTTTTCCTGCCACGCTCTATGGGAATAAGATAGGAAGAAATCCAAGTGCTAAAGACGGTACCAGGACGCACAGGCGTCAAACTCGCCGTGCGCTATGTACGTTAGTGCATGGGCATCGGTGTACGTGCGGGCGGCGTTCAAGTTCGTGGGCTATGCCTGCTCGCTGTATCTAAAATTAGGTTAGGTTAGGTATGGTTAGGTTAGGTAAGGTAAGGTTAGGCTAGGTTAGGTTAAGTAGTGCTTATTGTAGTGCTTCTGGTGGTTGTTGCGCGGCAAGAAAGCTTACTTGAACGCACGCGCAGTGATGAGCAGTTGAGCACACACAGAATGGCGAGTTTGACGCCAGTGCTACCAGGACACGGGGGTCGCACTCGGAACTTTAGCAGAGGGACCTGAGCTCGCCTGCCTGACCGTGTTTGGATATGTTCGAAGGTGCTACGCGAGATGCCACTTGACTTTACCATATACTGTAATATACAGCCAGTCCAAGAGGCAGAATGCTAAACTTTCATTTAAGAAGCCCTCTGAACAGCATAAAAAGTGCAGGAGATAACGGGGTTTTCCTAAAGTACTAACTTTCTGCCGTCATTTGTAATGATGGCCCGAGCCACGAATTGTTGCCATAATTTCCATAGCGTTAGAATTCGGTATGGTTACCGTATAGCTTCGGTAATATTTAAAGCTGCTTCACACGACAATCCAGCGGATGTGTTGTCCTCGCTCAGCGTCTGAAGACGTTACTCTGCACGCTTACAGATCAGTGAAGAGTACAGCTTCCTGAGCAATTTTTCTCTCCAAATCGGGACGTTTATTACTGACACTTGCTCAGCTTACGGATGCGGCGGCTAACGTTTCAGTAAATCTTCTGCAACGCCAAAACATTCAGACGCATATGTGTGAAAACATGTTCATTTGACGGGTGGGAACTGGGCTTTAGAGTACCTTTTTTCGCACTGCATAATTCCTTGTGAACCTAAAAATGTCTGTGGTACAGCTTTCTTTCAGCTGCAGCCACAGAAGGAGCTTATTTATTCTTCATGCATGAAAAGCGTTGCTCATAAGGAGTCTCTAATTTTCAATTTTTGTGTATATCAAAAAATAAGCTAGTTTAAGCCTCCCAAGTCCCGCTCAAATTGGCTGTTCTAGGAGCGAAAAAGAAGAGACATACAGTACGCCATGAGCAACGTAGAACCCATGCACAATAATTGTGTTCCCACGCTGGATTAATGTGAATGGGACCAGTACGTCGGAAAGAAAAGGAAGAACAGGAGAAAGCGTCATCAGTAGGAGTATGAAAACTAGAAGAAAGCAAAATGGGCACGAAAGACACGTCGAAGGCCTAGCTAACGCTGCAGTACCTATGGGGACTCATTGGGGCGCTGCCATCCATAACAAGGGATGAGCACACCTAACCCAATTGTCTACGGGCTTTTATAGTTAGGTTAACTCATAGGGTTTTTGTAAGGTAGCTCATTGCCTACTTACTGGGACACAAGTGGCGCATAAACACGTGGTGTAAAGAAGACAACGAGATAATGGAGGCAAAAACTAGCTATTGACCGCTCTACTGCACAAAACAAGGTTTCTTTAATAAAGTTATTAAGCATCAATAATTTTCTGTTGATGAAGGGTTTTCGGTAATGGGCTTGCATTAGGTAAACCTGAAATAAGTGGAGATGGTGCTCAAATTTGATCTGCGCAGTTGGCGCATTCCATCAAATTTTATTGTTTAATGTTTCTCAAGGCTGCTAACACCAAAATAGGTTTCCTGGCATGCCTTATTTATGTCGTATATAAATGACCTAAGCATCGTTCTGTGGCCACGTTCGTGATCAGAATCACCACGATCATGATCATTTTGATCACTGAAAGGCACAATAATTAATAACGGTTATTTTGTAAGCAAAACTGAGACGCGTTTGTTTTCGGAAAAAATAGATGTTCATCATATTTACGCGGAAGGTGGTGGAGAATGGCCTTCTAGGAGAATTTCAGTTGATTTTGAAGTCAATGCATGTGTAAACTAGCAATATTTGAAGCATTTTGAACAAAGCACAGGTATAAAACTAACGAAACCACAATTCTAGAAGTCAATATAACAGTTACAATAACATTATTCAGTTTATCCTTAAACTTGAGAAAACATCACGAAGTGTCATTTTAATTTTGAGTTTTTGCTTGTCCAACTGCTTGAATCGCTCACTTTGATCATGTATGGTCAACCCTTGGAAGGAATCACGGTGCGATCAAATTTCACCACCGAACACTGTTGATCACTACCAGAAGCACACCAAAAAGTGCTCACAAAAACGGAAGGCTCGGGCATAATCATCCGCATTGTGGCCACAAACAGACGCTTCTAAGGGACTTAAGTTAACGTAACGCATGCTGTGCGTAAACTTTACCTCAAATATATGCACTTTACTTCACAGCTGCTTAGGTGCTGACCATTCAAAATACCGTCCGATAAAATAATGCTCGTTTATTGCGATAAACCGTTCTCTACTTGTATGAGATGCTCGTGCGTTGCGGCACCATTTTTTATTGTGACGAAACCGTGCGACGCAACGATGCGTGGGAGCTTTTGCGCCACTTTGTGTCGACAGCAAATGGTACCGTCGTAAGAATACAATGTCGGTGCCCTTTGGCATCACTTTAAATGCTGTAATACGAAACTATGCCATACAATAGAAAGCGAGGCGCTGTGGCGTCAGTTTGTTTTAGCTCAAGTCTGCTCGCTTCTCCGTAGCTCGAGAAATCCTCTCTGCAATCCGCTCTCATCATCTCTAAGCTCAGAGAGTTTGCGCTTCCTAACAACTCATCCAGAGTAATTGATGTCTCTTCTCCATATGCACTGCCGCTAACGGGAATAGAAGAAACAGACTCTACAGAAACCGATGGAACAGGCCCAGTACGACCATATGGAACGGGCTTAAAAAAAACAGATGGTGGCATAGGCTCGACAACAGCCGGTTGCTCTGCACAAGCAAATGGAGGAGTCAAAGCCACAAGTTTCCACCGCGTGCACCTCCATAAAGTTCGGCTCCCTTTGGCCTCGAACTCTAACCTCAAAGTGACGCGCATCGGAAATAAATACGGTAGCGTTTTGTCAAAGTTCCTTGAACTGAGGCGAAATGTATTTGCAGCAAAAAGATATTGGGTGCACGGTACTGACCCTCAGGCTGTATCGTGCGATGTATTAATGTCGAATCCGGTTCTACCGATACTTGTACCAAGATGCAATAGAAGCTGATGTCTTGCTGCCTCTGGCTGGCATAGCTGTGCACTGTAAAAAAGTTCAGCGTTTCGACAGGAAGAAATTAAAAATGTTATAAGGCCGGGGTTATGTCAGGAATGTCACCCAGTGACGTTACGGGTTACCCATGAGACGATGCTGGTGTGCGCAAGCCGGTTACCCTTGAGCCAGCTTGGCAATCTATGTGCTGTCACCAATCGGCTATGGATGATGTAGTTATGAGCCACGGGAGCGCAGTCAGAACGTGGGGCCACGCTTCGGGTCTAGTGTGACTATAATACTATGGTATACAATTCCGTATGTGCAATCCGTATATTCGTAGGGATGCTATGGAGATGGAGCAGCTTACTGCAAAGATAGGCAGACACTCAATGCACTTTCCAATATGCACTTGATACTCGAGAGCAGGAAATGTCTACAAGATGAAGCTGTGGGATGGTCAGACAGCTATGAGCGCCTATAGTCTGGTTAGCGCTTAAGTCACGACCGTGTCAGGCGTGATTCGAGATTGAAGAGCTGCTTAGCAAATGAGTACTCGGTCTTATATCGAGTTACACTGAGTGTCGGCTGCGATGCCGGCACATGTCTCCCGCTAAGGAAATTGGAGTTATGGTCCAAAACTTATTATTATTATTAAATCACACCAGACTGGCGACGTAGGAACGGAGAAACTCCATGATGTTAACAAACCCCCACGCAACCAGCCCAGCGGGTGGAGAAAACGAAAGAATGAAAAAAGAAGATCCGAAATCACAGAATAGCCCTGTGTACAGATCGTTTAAAGCCGCCAATACCAGCACCAGCAAATACAGAGCCATCAAGACAATTCCAAACATCCACACACGATGGAAAAAAACGAACGGGAATACTGGCCCGTACGGCATCGTAACGGTTCCAAGGCAAACTAATGTAGAGCACCAGTCCGCCGAGTATACCTCACTCGAACAAATGGATCCGGAAGAAACTCAGACAGTGGATGACTGGGACAGTTAAAAGTTTTATACAAAAAACAGACCCCACCAACTCTGCGACGATGCGCCAGATCACAGGGCTGTTGTGGTGGGTCGTACTTGCGTGTAGCTGCTTGGTGAAACAGTTCGTTTGTGTCTAGGCAATCGGCAGCAGAACCCCAGACTACAGAGCAGTACTCCAGAAGAGGGACGACAAAGCAATTAAAGCAGTGACGTGTCATTCTACAGAGCCAAAAACCCTCCAAGCACGCCTCATAAGACCAATTTATTTCTGGGCTTAAGGCCTCCAATTATGTGAATGCAAATTTTCTATACATGACTTGTACTTAGTTTGTACTAACTTCTTTTTGTACCTCTGATTTTAGTAAATGGTTGAATACTATCCGACTATCCTTACACTATAATATGATACAGAATACGACATTGATAAATGGTTATGATTATAGAGATTAGACGCACACTAACTGAAATAAGCAATATAGTAACAAATTGCATCGAGGCACATGTGTGTCTGTAATTATCTCCATTTTGAAAAAGAGCCTCAAGTGCGAGTCGTTTCGCTGGAAGAGTCAGTAGTTTACATGGTCTACAGAAAGAAAAGATTTCATTCAGTCCTATGACGAGGCTTTCTGAATTGTTTCTGTGATATCGCAGAAGTGCCCGTTGATAGGCTTGGTAACGGGAAGCTTGCCACAACTCCATCAACTTCCAGGCCCAGAAGTTCTATATTAGCGTGTTTTTGTCTGATATTGCTTGAACTTTGTATGCTCGGACTGCACTGGAATAATGTTCTCAACATCTATGACAGTGTTGTTAGTGTCGCATTATTGGGGGCCACTCCGGATTATATCTATACATTTTTGCAAAATTTTAATGGAAGTGTCTTACTGATCAAAATTTGTTGTGAAAGCTTGTTTATAAAAATGTAGACGTACTGTTGTATGGTTGGTACAACAACGTTGAAGTAAGATTTGCTGAAAACATTCACTCCCG
>LQNS02278102.1:4346799-4367184 GCA_001587735.2 Parhyale hawaiensis | reverse complement strand
TACAGTGCTTCAAAATGTTTTTCGATGAAGAAATAATACAAGATATCACTGATCAAACAAATCTGATGTGTGCTCAGGAATAGATGACAAAACTGCTAAAATGCAAACAAGTGAATGCAAACAGAGATGAGACTGAACATCTGATTGCAGTCTTTTTGTTCATGAAAATATACCCAAGTCCACAATATATGTAGGCGGTACTGGTCTCCATCTTCGTTACCTCAAATTATAAGAGCCCTGAAGGGGTATCAACAAATTCGAAAATTTTAAAAAGTTTCTCCATTTCAATGGTGATAATACGGTATAAAAATGTCCCATAAATATTTCCCCAGCCACAACAAACTTTTCAAAATACAGTAATGACAGTAACAACTTCAGTATTCGACAAGTGCAAAAACTTAGAACCTGAAATGTGCAATTCTATCGATTAATAAATGATATCATCTAAATCTACTTTGGAAGTAAAGCAATACATCCCTAAAAAGTCCCATAAATGGGGTTCAAAGCAGGGTTGGCACTGATTAAATCAAATTGATTTATTCAATTGACTTTTCATAAAAAGTCGTGATTTTATTAATATGTTTGATTTTAAATTTTTCATGAAACGGAATACTTTTACACCATCAAATTATCAACTTATATAAGCATTTATGCAACGCAACACGAGTTCTATCTTTCAAGATACCTATGGTTCCTCTAAATTGAGTTTAACAACACATAGATACCTCTATATAGCTACCTACATAATTAAAACAAGAGGAAGCACGTGCTTAAATTTTCATGATATTTAAAGACTTTAATGCTTTGATTTGATCTAATCTATCATCTAATGAACCACTATCTAAGTAACTACCATTGCAGTAGGGTTGCCATTGATTAAGTCAAATTTATATCATCAACTGATTGAATCCATTGATTTTAATATAAAAATCGTGATTTTTTGTGTAGTCATTTGATTTTTTCATGAAATGAAATATTTTTGCACTATCAAATGATTAACTTTTATCAGCATTTATGCAGCACAACACCAGTTCTATCTTTCAACATATCAATGGTTCACCTTGAATTTAACACCTATACCTCTACTTAGCTAGCTACATAATTAAAAATTGAAACAAGAGGAAGAAGGTACATGCTTAAATATAAATGTTTATGGTGTTTAAATCATTCAATCCTTATATAAAATCTAATCTATCATCTACTGAGCCACTATCTAGGTAAGGGAACTACCATTGCAGAAGGGTTGGTATTGATTAAGTCAATTGATTTCTTATAAAAATATCTTAATTTTTATTCTTTAATATATATACTGTACTTCATAGTTCATCGAAATCGAATATTTTTACACTATGAAATTATTAACTCTTAGGAGCATTTATTAGGGTTGGCATTGACTAAATCAAATTTAGTTTTTGATTTAATTTTTTCATGAAAGGGAATGTTTACACTATCAAATGCTTAAACGTTATAAGCATTTATGGAACACAACACAATTTATTTTCAACTTACCTAAGGTTCCCCTTGATAGAACTCATCAACCTAAACCTCTATATAGCTAGCTCCATAATTAAAGCAAGAGGAAGTGCATGCTTGAATTTTTATTATTTAAATACTTTTATGCTACTGCAGCAGCAGAAATATTTACGTGTCATTAGTCAGTACCTTGCAGTGTGGTCTTCACAGCTGTACAGCGAGATGCTAGGAATTTTTTGTTAAATTAGACTTGCTTTTCCTTTGCATTTTCACCCAATCAAGCAACTTGAACTTGCTCACCAATCTTGGAAAAATTTGGTTAGACAACTGATAAAAATCATTCACCTACCTGCATGCATATTTTAGTGAGTTAGGCCTTACCTAACATCTCCAACCTCAATGTTATTTTACCATTATTTTTTCAGGAATGCATGGCTGATAGCTAATTATTAATCCACCATTTACTGCACTAAATTTATAGTACCTACCCTAGCTACTCAATTTTTTTGCAATTGCCTTAGTTTGTGTTTTTCACGGTGTTGAAAATTTTATGCACAAGGAGAGCAGGAAAGCACTTGTTTTGTTTTAGCACATTGTAGAAGAACTATGAAGAATTAATATATCATTTCACATTAAGAATATATGATAAAATAAAAAATCAAATAAATAAATAAAAATATATAATTGATTTTTTAAATAAAAAAAAAGCTGGCACAAACTTTTAAGAGATATAGGACTTCTGGCTTGATTTACAACTTGGAAATTTACGCTGGAAAATCTAATGAAACTCCATCTAATCTTGGTATCAATGATGATTTAGTTATGAGATTATGTGAAAATTTACCCGATCAACAAAATTACAATGTTAGTGTGCACAACTTTTTTACGTCTCTTGCTCTGCTAAAAGCACCGACACAAAATGCAATACTTGATCTTGACACAATCAGATAGAGTAGATGGGGAGGAACGCAGAAACTCGAAGCTTTTTAAAAAGAGCTTATATCGTCTGACTGAAGAGGTGATCCAAGTTCGTATATTGCAGGGTACAATGACACTTAAGAACAGTTGGCGTCCACCTTTGCTGGTCCGCCCCTTGGCGAGAAAGTGAAGAGTTGGTCCTCTAAAGACAAAGCTTACTTCAGCATAAAGTGTCCTACGATGATCCATGAATATAACATTCATGGATGAAGTCGATCTGTGTGGCATGCTCCTCCCCACATATAGGAACAAAGTCAGAAGTGGCAAGTTGTCCATCCCAATCTTTTTCTAGTTGTTAAGTTGCTAATGCAAATGGGTGGTTGCTTTACAGAAGGCATCACTCAATGGCACGTTTAAAGGATAAAATGACGACGCTGTTTGAATTCCCAGACGACAGTGAAGCAGATTTCACTATGACTGGAAAGCTCAATTCTTCCTAGAAAGCGAGAGAGAGAAAGCGAGACCTCCTCAATCCTCATTACCCATTACCTTTAAAAAATACAAATAAGTCAGCAACAGTTATTGTTCCAACGATAGAATTATTCAGGTATGATCGCCTTGATCATTTTTCACAGGAACAACAACACCGTTGTCGTCATTGTGCATCAGGTTTCACAAGCGTGCGATGCTATAAACGTCAAATTTACTTGTGTTAAATAACAGACGGAAACTGTTTGTATGAGTTGCACCATAAATAGATCATACATGAATGGTGAAAATTATTGCACTGAACAAGTTTCTATGTAAAGGGCATTTACGAATTGTTTTCAGTTGTAATAAAAATACAGGACCAAGTCGAAATGACCGTAATTTGATGAAAGTAATGCACTGTATCAAAGCTGCGATAATCTGATCATATTTATAATTATGCATAATATAATAAGCCTATGTCCATTTAGGCAATTTTTGAAAAAGCTTGCTTATCATACCGTAGCCCCATATGTTTTTGTACTGCATTCCATATTTTCAGTTATATGATGAAAGCACTTACATTTCTAGTTTAATTTTCCTTGACACCTCTTCGTGTTACCTCTTGTTGTATCAAAATACTTTTTTCGTTCTAAAGCTATGAGAGATAGGGTTAATAGTGCTGACATTTATTCTCGCATAAGTTGCAACTAAAAAAAAAAAGTTCTTTATTATCACAGAATTTGGTGCAGCTGTCATTCCGAATGCTGACCCTCAGCAATCACTGAAGTTAGCACTGGTGACGGTGTGTATATTTCATCGCCATTTCCAGTTAAATAGCTCGTTTCTCAATCTCTCGATCCACTATTTCCATTGCACTGCCCTTCCTCCCACCGAACTCCTTAATTTTCTCTGTCAAACACGGTACCGAAGAATAGCACATTTTCTCGTTGATCTTCCGTTAATTAAAAGAGGTAAACTTTGCATTTCCTTCTCGTCAGCAAAAAGAGAACTGATTTAGATCCTGGAGATCGCAGTCGACAGAATCAACAAAGAAGATTTTGTTAGAGGAATCGTTCTTTCCACGACACAATTTTTGTGCATATCGCTAAAGTCAACAGATATGGAGTGATTAGAAGGAAGCTCGTTTGAGGGTCTACATGCTTAACTGAAATCTTTCTTAACTTTTGAACCTACTGTTGCAAAATTTTACTTGGCATATAGTTGACTCTGGAGCACTAGGAGAATTTTCGGTGAATCCGTTATTTCTGTGTTTGCGTACAAACGTAAACCAGTAAAACTTTCCATTTCTTTTTAGCATCCTGCCACGTATGAAACATTACAAGGTAAAATAAGCTTAGAACGGACCCTTCTGACATGCTGACTTATTCAAGTCAAGTACAGGGCAGAAGCCCTTAATAAGCTTCTCGCCATTATTAGTAGCTATGTAATGAACTTATATACGGTAGTGTAGCCTTCACTTTCTGACCAACAGTAGAAGCTTCGGCATTAAGCGCAACTAGTCTACTATAGCACGTCGCATTCTCTCTGTAGAGCCGGCTTGTCCTGTTAGGCAAAGTAGCAAACAATACCCACTTTGGCAGCAACGCTGTTCACATTTGGGATGTTGACGGTAGTCCAGTAAAGCTTTTCGCAATTCATTAGAATTCAACTCACGCGTTTTACTGAAAGCAACCGTCGTGCTGACATGAATTTGCCTGCATGATTGGCGAATGAATCTTTCATTGACAAACAATCACGTAAAAAAATTACACTGATGAAGAAGAAATGGTTAATATTTTCAGGCTGTGGATTTAAACATTACTCCAAAGTTAGATGCTGATTTTAGACTTGCAATTATTGAAACTTGGCAAACACTTTTTTTTTTCGATGTTGGTAGTTGACACTACCGTAGGAAAATTGTTACCTATATATGACATGAAATGTCTACAAAATTGATCTCCATATGCGTCCTGCAGGAATAGCACTGAAAAATGTAAGAAACAGTGCGTAATTATTCTAAAATGAGACATGGTAGACCAAAGCGAACTTCAGAATTGAAATCACGGAGTAAAACTTATAAATATACAGTTGGTAGAATTCCAGTCAGAAACCACATGTTAACAAGTGTTTCTTCCAAGAATAGACGGCACCATACGATTGCATAACTTCTTGGCGTGCTTATTTTACCCATGTGTGTCTTAACTTCCATAACAATAACATTATTAATGATTCTAAGGTAGCCCAAGTTGTTATACATCTCGCTGAGGAGGTTGTTACCATTTTTATAAATAATTTACGAGGACAAAAACACAGTTTGCGTTCTCGACACTTAGTGCGCAGGTTCAAGCTATTAAGTAACAGGGTTAATTGCATGCAGAATTGCGTGTCTCCTTGGCATACAGTCCCTCGGCTACTTTGTACACGACAAGGACTGTCCCACAAACTGTACTCTTTCAAAAAATGTTAATTGCATGCAGAAGTGCGTGTCTCCTTGGCATACAGTCCCTCGGCTACTTTGTACACGACAAGGACTGTCCCACAAACTGTACTCTTTCAAAAAAGGTTAATTGCATGCAGAATTGCGTGTCGCACAGGCCTGCAGTCCCTTGGCTACCAGGAACACATCAGAGCCTCGTCCAACAAACGGCTTGGCTAGCATAGATTGCCAGTCACATCAGAGGGGAGGCTCTCGGTCAACATTTACTGAAGGCGACCCCAAAGCTCTGTCCTGATCGAATGGTTACGGCTCAACAGAGCGGCTCTTGCTCCATTCTGGTTCGTATCAAAAGCTTTAACGCACAGGGAAACCTGCGGCCGAGATGCGGGAGTCTGCTAATTTATGCACACAAGCCCACACTGAAGCCTTGCTTCAGCGAAATTGAGTTCGGACTAATGGATTCTTTGCAAGGTCAGGATAAGGCAATTTGCTCTGACCTTCCAGGCGTACAGAAGCTTGCCCCTTTTTCGTTTTCATTGAATTATTGTTATTATATTTTGGAGAGTAAGCCTCCGTTGTCTCTACATTTATGATTAAACAGGGAAGAAACACGAAATACATTGTATGGAGAGATATGTGAAACCCATTCACGGGGGGGGGGGTGGAGTCCCATAGAGGATCAGCGCGCATGGGACAGCACATTGAGACAGAAATGGAAGAACAGAGTAAGAGTGACAGTGATCAGCATGAACATGGAAATGGAAGGAGGCACAGCGAGAATGAAGTCAACATATCTCAAAGACCAAACTAAGCCTTAGGTAACCAGGGCTTAATCAGATATGTGAATGAATGCCAATATGCATAGTTAAAGAAATACTCTGGGAGCATAAACCTCCACCAAGCAAGGCAGTGTTAGCGAAAAATTTAAAGTGGTCCCGAAACCAGGATTCCTTTTTATCACCAACTAAATTCTGGTTATTTGTGCCTCTTGACGTTAATAACAGGTCCTGTAATTTTATTGAAGATCTGCCGTAACGTCTTGAGCTAAGTTCTGACAAACACTGTAACTATTATTATAAACATAATACATGAAGTTCTCGTTATATACTGGAGTTGATCTGTAGAGGTTCCGATAGAGTCCCAAATATTGGCTGAATTCTAGCATTTAAAGCATTTTTCTCAACTTTTTATCCTAAAATACTGCCGAAATGAGGCTCCGCCAAAATTATTTCAATACGAGCTTTCTGCAAATTACGGACGCAACACTTCTATAGTGGGCCCTGAGATGGATCGTAGCATTCACTGCCACCCGGTGTGACACTGGGTAACTCTGTGAGGGTAACACCAGCGTCTGATTGCAACACGCCTCAGGTTAGCAGATTTATAGAAATCGCTTCTGGAAATATAATGTAAAATTATGTGAATTAAAGTGATATAGTTAGATACTATGGAACTAAATAACCCCGCTATAATTGGGTGAACGTATAAAGAGGTGCAGTAGGTACCTTTAAAGTGAGGATTGCCTGTATAACCTAGTTGCTCTCTGAAGACAGCATGGCATTAGCGCTCCGCGTCATCATTAACAGTAGTAAAGTTTCAGCATTTCATTAACACTCTAATAATAGCTTCACATGGGAAGAAATTTAAAAAATTTTATTACTGTCACATACGTAACAGCCTCATATTTTTCTAGCATGTTATTCAATCCTTACTGTATGCTTTGGTTCATCTGGACGGCTGGCACTTTCACACAAGCGTTCAAACGCAAACCAGGAAAGAAAATAACAATAAATAAACAGTATTATCAGCTCACAGTCAAACCTATTTTCGCTATGGAAGCTTCAGACTCCTAGAACTCAATGAAAAATACACAATGTGTACGTAGAAGACATGTTCGCATCAAAATACCCACTAAAACCAGAAAATTGGGAGAGGAAGCAACCACTCGCAAAGTGAGTAGAACTCTCGGTTGAACCAGATAAGAGGTGGCTGTGCCCTTAGAAGCGGCCTTATATAGCAGTAGCTTTGCCTGTGATGTTAACAGGCGGCGGAACAGCCTGCAATGAACATTATCAAGGGTTTAAAAATTGGTTACCTACGAATGCCCGGTACTGTGGTACTAACCAAGTATGTTGCAGTAGGTCACCTACTAACAGCCGACAGAACAACATCCCTTTCCTAACATCTGTCAACAGAAGTCCAAGAAGGGCTTCGCTTTACTTGCTATGGCGTCCTCTTTAATAGCAGACAAACGAACCGTCTCCAGCTTCAAAGATATTCGAACGATGTGGAAAGCAGCGCAACCGAGAGCTTCTCGTGTTCTTTGAGCGGCGGATCACCTTGGGGGGGGGGGCTGTGTTCAAAGCTATTAAAACGTTTAGTCGGGAGTACAGAGAATAATATTACAGCGTTGTGATGTTCGTATCGAAGAGTTGCTTTCAGAGTTATTAGTAACGTCTAGTCGAGAGTACACAAAGTAAATTTACAACGTTGTGATGTCCATGTCGACGAATTATTTTTAGAGCTATTAGGATATTCAGTAGAGAGTTCACAGGACAATATTATGAAGTTGTTATATTCATATATGAGAGTGATATGCTGAACAATTAATATGCGTAATGAAAAATAAAGAAATTACTATCTCGTTGCTTTCCACTTAATGCTTAAAAGGTTTGATTTCAAGTATGTGAAATTATTCAGAATAAGTAAGGACAAATATATTACAATTTCCGATAGTCGTGATTAGGATTATTTTTCTAGAGCAAATTGCAGCGTTGAGTTCAGAAACGGTCTGGTAAATACAGTGTTGTAATTAGAACAGCACTTCGCGCTCGACCTAGGGGATTTTGTGTAGAACTATAAACGAAATGAGTCAAGAACAGGCAGGGTATTGCGGCGTTCTCATTTCCACCTAAGGAATTGTATTCCAAGCTAGTATAAAGATTCGAGCCGAGAGTAGACGAAGTAACCATAACAACGTTCTTGTAGATACTAATATTTAGAGCGATTAAAAAGTGTAGTTAAGAGTAAGTACCTAACCAGACTATTAAAGCATCGTTTTCGTGTTCACGTTTCCGTAATTTATCCAAAGATATTAACAATAATTGTAGTAAAGAGTGATGGAACTTTGATTTAAGCGTTTGTATGTTTGCTTTCGTGTCCTGTATTCATAACTATAAAGGACTCAAGAACAGGCAGGACAACATTGGAGCGGTTCGAAGGTATTCTTTAATATAGGGAATGTATTCCTTCGCACCGAGGGATTTTCATTGTACTGAGGCGGCAAGATTGATCTACGTATTGAAAGATAAATATACGGTCATGTAGTGTGCACCCTTACCTTTAAAATATCTTATTTCGTTTACTATTAATCATAGGCTAAGAACAACAGTTCAGGCAGTAAAGCCCGCTGCAACCGATAGTATTATGTCCTTTATTTTCGCTTCACCGCATTCGAATATTTCGCACAGTCTCGCAAATATGACTGCAAGTCTACCAAAACTTTCCATAGCATGTTTATCGTCGTATTCTCCGGCTTTGTCCGTGTCACTCTATAGTGCAGCGTATTGTGTCTTTCAAAAAATTATCGAATATCGTATCCGACAGCAGTGTTCTTTTTTTTTCTTGTTTACACAGACAGAGCAACGCTTTCGAACGCGGTAAAGTGAAAACACAGGACAAATGACTATCGTCTGCAGCGGTCCTAAGAAATGTTAAATTACTATGATTGTTTGAGCGTCTTACTTTCCTCTAAAATGGTGATCAAGAGACTAAGATAGTAAGACCCATAGTATGTATGTCGATGGATCCCATGCAAGAGGATGTTTCCGTGCTGGATCAACGAACATGGGAACAGTTAGTTGGACTACAGGATCATAAGCAACAATGTCCTAATTAATATACCTATACTTGCTCAACTAGTAGTCCACGGTGATAGCCTATGCATTTGGATGAGCCTTATTATAACTGACGTATTATACTTATGTCCCTTACTCTGTTGGACAACGTTTTCGTGCAAAGAGACATCAAGGAATCGACTTTTAGCTTGGAACTAAGAAAAAGTTCCATACGAGAGCAATTCGAAAATTAAGTTTACGACTACAACACTCCGTAGACGAGAAAATATGAAATGGCTTGCACGTGGAATAAGCAAGCACTTGCTTTCTTCAAATAATCTCTGACTGAACTAATACGTTGACTGATAAATAACGATTCAATCTTACTTTAAAATTTACAAAGTAGATATAAACTAGAACTAATGAATAAATTCTTTCTTTCTATTGAACATTCCGATCTAAAATAGATCATATTCAATAAATAAAACAGCTGGAAGACACTGCAGAAGTCTGTTGTAATCAAATCAGTATGCTAATCAAAACACGTCTGACGGTTTTCCAGATATTTTACTGTTGAAAATGACCAGTTTTAAATCGAAGCTTTCGATATGAGATTTTATTCATTGATCTTAGTTTTTATCAATTTTTTGACTGATAATTCGAGAAATCTTCACCAACTGCCTAAATCGAATAAATTTCTGTCGTATAGTTTTTCATTATAGGACCTACAGTGATCCCCACTATCAACTTGACTCGTACTTTTCTCTGCAGTTGTATCTTCCAAATCTCTCCATTTGGCGCTTAATATTAACTTCTTTTCTCTTCGAAACTTGTCCAAAAGTTTTCGAGAATTCTCGAGTCTTCTAAAGCATTCTAGCGTCTTCGGCTGTTCAATTGTGATTGGCAATGCGAATTTTTTTTCTAGATTTCAGAGCTTTTTCCAGACTTTTCGGACGACTCTGCAATAGCTCCCAAGACTTGAAACACATACCCAGTGAAATCCAAGGGCCATTGCGAATCTTTGGTGATTCCAGTTCTAACGTCAGGAATTTCGTTGTGATCTTGAAATTGGATTCCCACAACCTGTGGCTAGCTCCGACTTCCTGCACACTGCCAGCACACGGTCTACAGTCTACACACTGCCAGCACACGGCCTGCACATGACCAGCACACGGTGTGCACACTGCCAGCACAAGGGCTGCACACAGTCAGCACACGATCTTCACACAAGCAGCATACAGTTAGTACACTACCACCACAATAACAAGACACTGACAGCACTTTGACATCCTATCCATTGACCTCCTGCTTGCATACATACACAGCTCCATACATAATATTGGTGTAGAGTATTTCCCAAATAGTCCAAGTTAGCCAACTAATATGGCAGTGACTCGACGTTTTTCCTAAATACGCCGTTTTACAAGCCTTTTGCCCTTTCGTCTTCCACTGCCGTGCGAGCGGCGTCCGGCCGTGGCCGCCAGCAACTCTTCATCAAGTGATAATATTTTCAGCGCGTCACAAAATGCCGTAATTGGACGCCTATTTTCTTGGGAGCGCCGGAAGAACGCATAATTTTGGCAGGCTTCTTTTCTTGTACGAGAGAAGATGACGCTATGAGGAAACAGCGAGACGGAGGGAACTACCCTCGTGGTCTTGGTTGTGATAGAGGTGATAGAAATGGAATAGATCAGAATTGGATAATGGGCCGATAAAGAATTCCCTTACTAGAGACGACACAATACCAACTTGTTGGTCTCAATCCCCTAAGAGCTTTTGCCTTGTTATCGGTACATTTTATAAAGCGTAGGTATAAATATAGGCGTCGGTAGGTTCATTTTCAGGGTTTACAGATAATGCCGCGAATATATTCCCAAGCCCTCCTAAAAATGTACGTGTTTTGTTTAAATATATTTGTATACTGAAACCAGTTCGGACTTGCAGACTCACTTCTGAGTCTAAGCCCCGCTTACTTTTCAATCATTATGATACCAGTGGGTGTCAGTAGTAGTAGTAGTAGTAGTTGCTGTAGCATAAGAGTACAATATCTGTATTGTCAAGGGTGATGTTGGAGGGGGTATTTTGTGGTAATAGACAGTAGTGTTACCAATGATGATGCGGTGTCTCATGATGACGAAATTACTATCCATGCCATCATCTCGTTACAGAATCGAACTGCATCATTGCGGCCGAGTTTCATTATCTGGTGCTCTTCAGTTTTTCATGCCACCATCTCGCTACACGCAATAATATCATACCCAACCATTGCTGTTGAGATCTACGACTAGGCATAATTCAACTTTCCATTCCACCATTTCGCTACACGCAAGAGGATCAGACCCAGCCATTGCTGTGGCATTTCACGGCCTGATGCTCCTCAACTTTCCCTAGTTAGGCATGGAGGTGACGTGGCAGCAAAACAGATAGGCTGAAGCGACAGTTCGCCGCACCATTACGGAGATTGCACACTAAACCGCTGAAGCCTTTTTACGGAATTATCCAGCGCCAGATGGCATACTACGGCGATATTGATGGTCTTCAGTATCGTCAGGCCTTAAGAAATAAAAGTTGATTGCAGTGGTGCTCTTCCAGGAGAAATTTTACGTGTTCTATGGACCACTATATAGCTGGATGGACTGGAAACTTTGGAAAGCATTAGTAGAAAAATTTAATTATTAATATGACTGTTGAGACGAGGGAAGTATAAATTATATAGTACAAAATGTGAATATAATATTAGTTGAGATGGCTATTGAAGAAACTATTGACAGGAAATTGTAATGAAATTATGGGGGTGAATGACATAGAAAGTATTAGTAAAAACTTGCCAGGTAAATGTTAGCAGGGAGCTTGAAGACAGTATTGGTAGAAGATTTCAAAATGAAAATTTTGAGGTGGATGGTGAAGACAGCTGAAGAAGAAAAGAGCATGGTGCACTGGGAGAAATGGCAACTACTTATACCATGATAAGTTTTCTGTGCAGACGACGGTGAGTCAAAAAGGTCCAGAGAAACTGCCAATCTGAGGGTCAACTGGGTACAGTGCCGGCAAAAAAAACTTCACACATCAATGGCATGACACGAGAAATGTTAGTATTTCGTCTGCCCTACCCGACATATTAAAGCGAAAAGATGTTAGTGATGATGCATTCCCTCCGCCCACTCATAGCAAACGTCCATCACCCAGCCAACCCTCAGCGAAGGTTGTGTGCTGCTGCAGTGAGGTTGATTGTGGGTCGTTCTTGCCGACGTATTATTTTTTCTTTCTTAGAAGTTTGAAGTCATATAACTCATCATCTACTGCACACAATGGGTTAAAAAATGCTTTATACAACGGTAGTTCTCGCATTGTTCTCCTGTATTTATGTTTGCCTTTTCTACGCTCTGTTTTCCATTGTAGACAGATCATTTAGCCGATCATCATCTTACGCGTTTCAATTTTTTGTCAGCGTGTCCGATTTTTTTTTACGACTACGGGACCTATGGTTTTTGATCAGTAGCCCTCGATTTTCCTGCTCTCTTTGACGCGATAGATATACAACAGACTTGGTCAGTTTCTTAAGCAGTCTAACCTTCTGTTCTCGAAATGTCATTGTATTTCCTTGATTAGACGATTAGACATCGCACATTCGCTTGAAAGAATACCTTAGAGCCGATATGTTCAACACTACCTGCTTCATTCTCCAGCAGGGCATCCTAAATACGTATCTGGTTGGCCTTTTGAAAGATCGTCGAGCGCCACAACCAAAGCAAACATAATATGTCGTGAAAGAAAAGAAAAGCGGTAGATAAGATACGAGGGAAATGGTTTTATATCTTCGCTTTAAAAGTTACTGAATATTTTTTCAAGAAGCGCTAAAGAAGGCAGCTATGGTTGAACTTCGTTCCAGCGAAAATCAGAGCTTCTTTCAAATTGAAGTTCCCAACTACCTAATACTGAAAAGCGTATCGTACAGACTCATGGATGGATGGACGTACGGACGGATGGAGCCTCAAGCAGAATTATAATATTGATGGGACCTACACTAAATCTCTCTAGTTTTTTAATTCTGAATTTAGTGAAGGTTTCTTTACATATAACCTAACAACCTCTAAAAATATACGTTGTTTTTTTTTACAAATCTGGTGCAATTTGAACCACTGACTGGCAGCAGTAATGAATAAATGCTTATTAAATAACCTTCATATGTAGAATATTCTTGAAAGAGAGAATACCCCAATATAGGGAATTGGGGAGTATAATATGTGTCTGTCTTAAAATGTAAATGAGTTATTGAAATTTATATGAAAGAACATAACTTTATGGAGACACTAATTACTAATAAACCATTAAATTTTATAAATTAATGTTGATTAAGTAATGGAAAAGACACTATAATGAATTTCTTTCAGTTGATATATTACCTATTAGTTTTTCCAATATTTGTCGTTATTCTGTATAATTTACAATTCCGATTGTATTTCTGTTGTCTACATAATTAATGTGATTATAAACAGTGATTTTTTTTATCCTTTAGCCTAAATGTAGCATAAAGCATATATTCAACACTAGGGGTCTACGACAGTGCACTGCTCTCTGAAAGGGTCTGCACCAAACAGTTATGTTAAAAAACCGGCAAGAACCTAGTTTTCAACCTTATAGGTACTTATTTCTAGTGCTAGTTCGGAGCTACAAAAGTGGGGATGCTGCGCCCTGCACCATGCCGGGTTGCTACTTGTAATTCTTTAAAGAAACATAGAGGAAAGTTTCTGAGTATCACAGCACAGGAAACGGCAGCCATCCTCTAGTGCGGTACTTCACTATAAGGAACACGCTCTTGCCGCATTATTTTCAAACACTTTAAGAAAATCGTTCAATAACTTTTTTTGTCGGGTTAGATTAAAGGTAAAAACGTAACAGAGTTATCTTACCGCCCAAGCTTACATAAATTCCGAATTAATTAGTCTCGCTGATGACAGTTTTGCTCTTTCTCATGGGAAAAACACAATATATTAAGAAATAGTGATGTTGATCATCGGACCGAGAGTATCTTGCATGCTCCACCTCACTCTGTTATTCGCAGCCATCACGAAAAATGCAGACAAGTAGAAAAGACTAACAGTTTGATACTTTTAAGAAATGCACATTTAAAATAAGTATTAAAGAATTTTATGCATTCACAAGTGATCAATTTCCAAAGACTCTCATTTTGCCTCTCCTTCGTAGCTGGTAGTACCATATTTTCTGTTTATTTTTTTTTATATTGCAGTCTTGCTTGCATTGCTTTCCCTATCATCATATTCCTCGCAGCTGTTGAAAATGTCTCTCATGGTCGAAACTTTAATTTTTCATCATGGAGAGCAAGATAATATTTTCAAAAAACAACAATCATTTCTCACGCCTCAGCTCTCGCTTTACCATTTTCACAAAAAAAAACAGAAAAGATCTTATGACACATCGCTTTCCCCACCAGCGTATAGTTTCTGGGCTCATTAGCCCCTAGCTATGACGTCAGATCTGTTCTGGCTCACGGCAAAATATAATAGTGAAGGGATCGTATGTTACTCTGCTCGCAGCGTGTGGCTCGTAAGCAAGAAATTTCTTCATTTTCTGCCTAATGAAGGTCATGTTCCGCAGGGGGATTTTTAATTCTGGAAGCATTCTATTGAAGAAAAGGCCAGAAATCTTCCGCAGCTACGTTTGCTTGGAGAGGAAAAGAATTATGTTAGCTATTGCACTTCTGTAGCGGAGTCATTGCACAGCCCATGGCAGTGCTGTGTTGAGAAAAGCTTGAGGGTGACAGAAATGTAGTGTTGATGTACCGATTAAATGACAGAAGGCAGTGTGGTAATAAAGGAAAAGAAACAATTTATCTTATAAATAGTAGGAGGCCAGCGGGTGTAGGGTACATGCCAGTAATATATTGAAAGAATGCTCAAGGCTCATATTACGTATAGTGAATCGTACAATTGTAATAGACGTTATGTGAAGTATACGTAGACTGTAGTTGGTAGTATTGTACTTATGGGGCTACCGGCATATATGCAGCATCAAAATGCCAATGACAGCAATGTAATGGACGCACGTAGAGCCCAAAGTACCAATGGCGTTAATACAATGGAGGTTGTGTACAGATCGCATCATAGACATAGACGGATGTAATCGTTACTAAATGACAACAGTATGGCTCATTTAATGAACATACTGGGAAAATCGGGAGCCACACACAAGTAGGATGCCATTCATGGATGCGGAAAGTCAATAATAGAAATTATAATTTCCTCCGCTAAGGAAGTAATGTTTGTGGCGAGTTTGTCCATTTGTCTGTCTTTCCGTCTGTCACTAAGATAACTGAAAAAGTAATGAACCGATCTTTACAAAATTTTCAGGAATTGTTCGGTGTGTTAACAGTAACAGATGATTTACTTTTAGTGGAAATCCGCCCACCTGTTTGTGTGGGTACTTCTTTCTCAGTGCCTTAACTCAAAAGTTTATGAACGGATTTTCATGAAATTTACATGAGTTGCTAGGTACATTGCGAAAAGTAAATGGTCAAATTTTGGTGATGATGTGCTTGTTCGTTCGTCTGCTGTTGCGAGGTTTACTTTTGAGCTTGTTAGCACAATAATTCAAAAAGTTCTAAATGAATCTCTATGAAATTTACGGGAGTTGCCAGTAACGTTTAAAGACATAGATGATTAAATTTTGGAGCAGATCACTTGGTTCGTTCGTGTGTTTGACTCATGTTAGTCATAATGTTTGTTAGCAGCATAACTCAATTATGAACGGATCTTCAAAAAAATTGCAAACACTGTTAATACTATCAAAAGCCACAAAATGATTAGATTTTGGTGTTGATACAAAGAAAATCATAGTTTGAGAGCCAATTTCAATTTTTCGTTGGCGTTACCTTGCTTGGCGGACGTATGCGCTCTCAGAGTGCTCTCTAGTTATATAGGTATAGTAAAGACTGTCAGGGAGGGGAAGAAAGACTAAATCAGGGAAAGTCTATCCCGTCGGGAAAACTAAGTGGAATAAAAAATTCAGTATTTAGGAGCAAGAAAAGGCAAGCTGTTAAGTTTATGGAAGCAATATGTTGAAGTCCGGAAAAGTAAGGCAAAAAAGAACAATAACTGCAAATAGGAGCCGAAAAAAAATGAAGGATGCGAACGTGGCACAAGAATTATAAAGAATTAGCTAAACTGCAAAATAGGATCCCGAAAGAATTGTAGTGCTCCTAGTAACATACGACAGTCGACCATAAGCGAGCCAACAATATGAACTAAAAGCTATTATCAGATCCCAAAAGGGGAAGGTAGCTAAGTAATGCTGTCACTCACTGTTATTTTTTTTTATTATTTTTGCTGCAAAGGTGTTAGGATTTCTACGATTACAGCAACGCGATTTGGATGATCTAGCCCTACTCGCTGGATTTTTAACGTGTCCTTATCTTCAATCGTGACCTTTTGCACGTCCACTCTAGATCGAGTTTCATGCGATAAACGCAAGCAGATTCTGATTGAGAGAACCTCATTCCCGTTTATGTTCCGCAGGGTTCAGTTCTCGCCTGTATTAGTTTAGTAGGATTTTTTGTGCTGACCACCTGAAAAGCTTGATCCAAAGTAGCAGATCTCGCACTTACGATTTGTGTTTATTCACAAAGTAAAGCTAATTGGATTAGGTTATCCATATCGCAGCTTGCGAATCGAACATACGCTTAACATACGTATTACTTAACTCGTAATTTTAAATACCCGAAAGTGCTACATTTTCAATTCGTCATGGTTCACGTCACCTTCTTATTAAAATTAATAGACGAATTTAAAAATATCAAATGCCTATTTCCGTCATTATTTTAACCTAAACTTTGCAGGTTACACCGATTGTGCAATAGAACGCGGGAAGATACTAAGCACGTCCCGTTAATGTGATATAGGACAGCAGGGTATCCCAATGATCTTGAAGTAGGGGCACGTACTGCCTCTCGTACAACATGTAATATAATTATTACTAAAAAAAAATAGCATTTAAAACAACGTGCAGCGCCATGGACTTCCCATACAGTTTTTTCATGCAGTATCCACATACGCTGTATTATCTTCAACAGAGATAATATTTACTTGTGAGTAGGAAGATTTCAACAGTGATACTTCCAGCAGTGATAATTTTAAAAGTGATTATAATTATTCGTAAGTAGGGAGATTTCAACAGTGATAATTTCAGTAGTGATAGTTTCAACAGTGATCATGTTAACTGTGATAATTTCAACAGTAACTAGAGCACTTTAACAGCGGATACCTGCGCCAAACTAGGCAACTTTAATAAAAAATTCAAATTGCCACCGAAACAATTTCTTTTTAGCATCACCAAAATCGGGCCATTTGTGCCTTTTGACAGTAATAACAGCTTCTGTAACTTTCTTGAAGATTCATTAATCACTTTTCGAGTTATTTTGTTGACAAACATTCTGACAAACATCATTCACACATACAAGCCCGTTCTGCAATTTGACCTCTCAGCTGACTTAGGATCATTTGAATTACTATATACATATATATGTCGTGCACGTTTGAGGGATTTGCGCGATCGATCGATCGCGCTGCGCAATCGGTGGATGTTGTAGGTATTACGCCGTAATTTCGGGTAAGTTGGACAATATTCGGGTTTAATGTCGGGTAGGTTAGGGGAGGCAAGGACTGGCTTTTTTTTCATTTTAAAATTTGAACGATCCACCGATTGCACAGCGCGATCGATCGCGCAATTCCATCAAACGCGCACAACATATACATACCCTTGGAGATTAAGTCCGTAACATTATTGTGGAAGTCACTTAAGTATAGGTTTGCGTAGTCTAGCTTTTCTTGCACTAACACCGATTTCCCAAACGCATTCCGCGGCATCTCGCCAATAAGTTTCCCACTCTTTGAGATCTTCTGTCGGTGATCTCCGATTACCACACGTAATTTTTTCCAAGCGTTCTTTTCCAGGCGATATTTTTTCCCCCACACTTCACACGAGTCAGTTGAAAATACTTATGACTGACATGCACAAATAAAAATAAAGGTCAAATTAAAAAGTATACTGCAAAACACAAAACGAAATCAAAAAGTGAGCTTCAAAGTTCTTTAGATAAAAACGAAATCCCAAAATCGCGAGGAAAATCCCAAGGAATAGCAGCGGTAATGTGCAGCCGAGTTGCATCTTTTTGCAAGGAGCGACCTACTGAAAATAATAATTTGCAGCGTTTGATATGTCCCATTTAGATATTTGCTGATATTTTTTCGAGCGATCATTAATATTATTTTACAGGACATGAAGTTTTCTCAACTGGTGGAGACAATTAGGCGCCAAAATTGTTGGTTCACCTGCTGTTTTGTACTGAGTTTCGTTTTTGACTGAAATTCGTGGCCGGGATTTGCATTCGGTCGTGCAGATCAGGAGGCGTTTACGTCAGCTGTTAAAGGCATATTGACGGATCTTTCTTTTGAGCGTTTCGGGCTACCTGGTACCGCTTATGGTTTCATTTGGGTTTCGTTAGCTGTTCGGAGAAGCCTGGGCGTGTAACTTAATGTGTTTTGTGACGCTCGATCATTAATTATCATACCGATACTGCCAAGATCCGTTGAAGCTCACACACAGAAAAAATTGTTGTTTGCCATAATGCAAAATTAGTTAACTGTAAACTACCTTGTCGTTTGAATTTGCGTCAGTGCANGTCGTTTGTGATGAACAACAGACAAACAAGAGCGTTGTGATACACAACAGTGTCGTTTATGATTAATTATTATTGCTTAGTAGCTAAAATATTACTTCGTTAGTGATAAGAAATTAGGTGTTTTTTTTATCGTAAAGAACATAATTTTCTGCGTGCGGGGTGTCTTATAATGACCGGATATGCCACGCAATACTGACATGAGTCGTGTTCCTTCTGAGCGATAATTTGCAGCTTCTGGAATAGTTCTACACTACAACGAGAATGGGCTTTAGTCTCACGCTCTATACAAGGTGATATTCGATCAAGAGGCAGAATGCGATGAGAGCAATTCCCAGTCGGAAATTATGGTTCTGATTATAGTAGACTATAGTGGTGTATGAGAAATTAAAGTCGATTATGGATGATGAAGCAATATGGTAGATGAGTCGACCATAACATAACGTTGATTTTAGTGTATTTAGGTCGATATTGGTGGACACAATATTGGTTGTTTAAGCTTGGTCAGGAAACGAAGGTCAATGGTAGTACATGGATGTTTGACGACTATATATGGTAGATGGTTGCACAATGATGTTCAAAGACTATATATGGTAGAGCATATGTTAGAGCTTAACTATGGTAGCTTATCAACGGAATTCTGTACGTACGATATCATGAGGGGAATTCCTCTCATTATATGGGGCAGAATATGCATGAGTTGCCATGGATTTTAATAATGTGGCTAGAATTCCCAACATTATCGACCAAAATAATATTGTATGACTATAAGTTTGAATGCGAAGGATCTAAAAATTCATATCATAGTGCAAAAATTGTGCATATTTTCAGTCTTTTCTTTCACGTCAATGAAATGTAAAAATTGCAGGGTATAGATGGACACTAACGGCCTTGACGTTATTTTTATCTACTGTTTCGGCTTTTTTTTTACGCTTAGCCATTTTAGCGTAGTTACCAATTATCTTCATTTTTCTTTGTTGTATTTCATGCTAAAGAGTATTGCAATCCTTGATGAAACATTGCCATCTATTTTATGTTCATTCAGTTCACATCTGTGAAGATTCATCACGAAATTATTCCCATTAGCTTTATGTAGAAGATGTCAAGTTTTATGAGATATTTAACCTTTCGTACCCTGACAATGGGTATGCCACAACACTTATCAATCGAGTTGTGACTTCTTCTATAAGCTGGATAGAGTAGCTCTATGCCGACTTAGAGTTAAAGAAGTGACATATAAACGTGCGTTAACTGTACCGACTGGTTCAAGCTCCTGCTCTAGCATCGTTCTGAAGTTTAGAGCCTTAAACCATTCTGAGCTGCAGGACTAACATACACGATATACTTAATAATTAATAATTAGCTTTTATTAAGAACACAATGGGTTCACAGAATATACTTACAAGCTTACAAGTATAAACAAAGTAGCCAAAATTCATCCTAGTAATTAGGCCCAGTCACCAATATTGGTGGCCACGTACAATGAGAATAAATAGATATACTCAGCCTACACCTGCAGACACGAATAGCATTGAGCAGCTCAATTTCAGACAGGAGAG
>LQNS02278102.1:4327271-4345220 GCA_001587735.2 Parhyale hawaiensis | reverse complement strand
CAGCTCCGGCAACCTTGCCCGTTTTTAGTGCTTTGCATGCGCGTGTAACCTCATCATAGGTAAAAGCATCCTCAATTGGCCCAACTGCATCAAGAGATAGCGCATCATTCACTTCTGTCTCGTGCTCATCTGCTATTATTATAAGCAACTAATCATCAGCAAACAAAGCAGCCATCGACTGCATAATATGTCAACAGTTAAAAAAGTTTATCTTCGTAGAATATATTTGTATCATTTGCTGAACACAGTCGATTTTGTTTGTGAATGGTGTTTCTTACAGTTCACTATGGTAGATCATGGTTGTGCAGCTAAAACCTTAATGGTTGTAATTGGGTATTTATGGTTGGGAATTATAGTTGACAATATGGTTGAAGGTTGTGACATGTCTCTACCATACTGCACCCCATAAGTGGTTGAATATGGAGGATATTTCGATAATAAACAACGAAAGTCTCGACCATAATCATAGTTGTTCTACTATAATCACAACCATTATTTCCAACTGGGTTGTTCTCAGCGTATACAGTATATCGTGGTAGGATATGCATAAATTGTGACACTCAATAAAAGCAGCTATTTTCGAAAACAGCAATTTGCTCGTGTCTGGGATTTCGTCGCCAGATTTTTATGGCGAAGCTCACTAAAAATACTGCATTTTTCGACAAGAGTTTCTTCCAAAATTCGAGCCAATCGATGGTGCTGTGCATGCCTCTCGGATAGGCGGTTTTTGAGCATCTCTATCGCCTGAGGTAGCCGTTCAAAAGCTAATGTCGCGAGATCGCTGGCACGTAACCTTACGTGTGCATCCATTTCTTTTCCGTGCCTTACCCAAATGACTCTTCCTTGCCCTAAGTACAACTACATTTAATTGCACGACTAGCGGGATTTCCGGCATAAGGCCGCTGCGTAAAACGTGATCGTTCGTAGGATGCCTACCCCGCAACCGCAAGTATGACTAACGCCTCCCGACTCACCCTCATCAATATGAGTGTATCAGGCACCACAAAGTTTTTCGTCCATACAAACAGCAGAGCGAAGCCCCGGCCACAACATTGCATAGCGTTTTTAAATTCCGGAAGGACTTACGTCCATCATTTGCATTCATTTTAGGAATTCTCTGGCGGAGCACTTTGCTCGCTTTAGCGGCGCCTCTAAAAATGAGATACACGCTAACTTTGCCGAATTTCCGACGATGAATTTAAATGAATGGAGCGAATGTCGCGAATTCTTCTCTCGAGACCGGCATAAAAGATAATATTCGCTGATGGAAGAGATGGAAAGCATCCATATTGGCTCGTGATGGCTTCAAACTTTGGTAGCGGATACCGCAGCGGCGCTAAAAATTAAGTTTTATGTTGCCGCATTCAGGTGGTATTGTAGGGGTAGCAGAAAACGGCGCCTGAGCTCAGCAGACACAATGCCAGACTTGTGATGGCAGAAACACGAGTTTCTTGAGCCTTTATTTGAAGGTGGCATTGCGAAGATCTGGGCACAAGGGAAAGATAGCAACAGAACCTTGCCTCTCTTGAACCTTGATTTTAGAGCGGTGTTGCGAGAATCTGGACTTATGGCAAAGACTTGTGATGGCAGAAGCACGAGTTTTCTTTTATTCCTCATTTATAAACATTCGGTATACTAACGAGAGGTATCCCGTTTTTTATGTTAGATAAGTGTTTAGCATAATAGATCTGCAGATGCTGAAGTCAGCCATAAATGGTGTTTTAAGTGGTTCTTCTTAGTAGCGGCTCGGGTGTTCTGGGGTTGCGAAAAGTTTGTGTCTATATTCAATTAGGTCTTTCAGTCTCTTCACGGCCGGTCGCGTAGTTTCAATGCTAGGATCCTGCTACGAACCCCTCCTCCAGGAGTCACAAACTCTTAACAGCCACAGCTTTAGAGGCCACCCTAATCCATCTTTTATGCTCACACTAACTTTACGTCTCTCAGTCCCTGATAGTTTTCAGCAATTAACCGTTCTTGCACGACCACCACTAAGGCGTCGCTGAGTTTTTCTGTGTTGTTTTTTGACTTTCTCTCTTATCTTCCTCAGATATCTAAAAGATTTGACATAACGGCAATAGCTCATAGGGTCCGGAGCGTAAGTCCGGCTATTCTCTGGGAAAGGGCCTGTGGGTCCAGTAGTAGTAGCATGCTCCTAATTTAATCATCCTTACCCACAGAGTACACTGTGGTCCAAAGAGAGTAAGAAAGAAGAGACATGAAGAATGCTAATAGAAATGTGGAACCCATGCAAGATTCAACTCGAATGGAAACAGCAAGTTGGGAAAGAAGAGAATATTAGAAGAAAGCTTCATCAGTAGGAGTATGAAGATGGAAGAAAGCAAAATGGGCACGAAAGATAGACATCCCGAAGGCCTACTGTAGCTATGGCAAAGGTTACCTATACAATCCCCCTGAGGCCGGTTGGTCCATTTACTGCAAGCTATTTAATCTAATAAAATCTAATCAAAATGAATAAAGCAAAAAAAATCCTAGAAAATGCCCATGCTGTCGCACGTCTAGTAATTTAAAGGACATCATTTTCGGTTAGTTAAAACCCATTAAAATATAATATGGCGTACAAATTTCAAATGGTAAATAATAAATTATTTCAATAAGAAGAATTTAAAAACGATCCTTTTAATTAAAGGCAGTGACGTGTGCGTCTCACCACCACATTGGTGCAGGTGGTAAAGTTATCTTTTTTCATATGCATGTAGCCACGTGTAGAGCGTGCATGGTTACTACTGTATTATCCTTTCAATATTCTCAACCTTAGCCTCCCTTCCAAAGCGCTTGCTATTCCACCTAAGCAGCGGAGGACAGCTTTATTATGCCAAAGCAACAAAGAGAAACCCAGGCATAAGCACAACGGGCTGCAGGCGTAGGAATTAGGAGAGAACCTACGGGAGGACGTCCCGAACACAAAGCTGAAGCTAAGATAACCTACTTGAGTTCCCTCACAGAGCGCGACTCCCCATAAGATAGGATGTGCGAGCCCACGAAGGAACTAGTTCGTCGTTGGCGTCAGTGTAGTTTATAGTGTCCGCCGCTCAGCGGCCCGCGGGCAGTGCATCTTCAGGGACTCAGTGCCAGGCAGACTATTGTAGCGTGATATTATGCCATACTGTGGCTGTGAGTTTTTGAGAGGACGCTAGTGTACCTTACTCTTACAAAGGCGTGAAAGTAAAGGATAGGTGCTGACTAGAAACTGTCTTCTCTTCTATGTTGGGAGAGGAAAGTGGAGTATCATGGCACCGCGAGGCAAAAGGAAAAAGCTGAAAAAGCGAGCCTTGGAGTTCCTGCCATCTATCAGGCTTTTGCCTAGTTGAAGTGCTCAGTAGCCATGATAAGCAAGTGCAACTAGAACGCCTCGGTGGCGAAAGACCATCACCCGCGGTAGGGGCAAATTCAACGAGGTCATTTTCGATGAACGAGGCTAGGTCACAGCCGCATTCCTTCCATGGATTAGCGCTTCAATAATACCATAGGACAAAATAGAACGCTCCATTCTCTAGATGATCTGCCGTGCTGGAGGCAAATTCACCCCGGTTGGGTAAAATTCAACGCCGTTATTTTTTATGGTCAACTAGGTCTGGTTTCTTGGCATGGGTCACATCTAGGTCAACCCCCCAACTCCCTACAAAAAAATATGAATATTGCTCAACTCCTTCGACCACTTATTGTGTGGGGACAACTCAAACAAGCCCTCATAGTAATGGTTACAGTAATTCATTTTTTGATGACGCACTCAAGCACTACCTGGAAAAAAGCAATCGTCCGAAACGACGGAGAATTGTAGCATCATCCAAATATAATACAGGAATAAAATGTCGCCAGCTTATAAAACGGACAAACGTGTCATGAGAAATATCGTACACAATAACGTCACCTGCAGGAATCCCGACGATAAACTTAGACTAACAATATACTACAAGAACAAGAAACCGCCCAGCTCCTTATGAAGAACAGCCCGCCACCACCTTCTGATATCCAGCAGACTAACGTCGTGTACGAATTCAAATGTAATGTTAGAGACTGTGAGCTCTACCCAAATTTGTACATCGGCATGACGACGACCTTATCCAGAAGGCTTAGGATGCACCTCCGATCAGGCGGGATTGCGTCTCACACTAGAAATGCTTATAATCAGCAGATCACAAAGCAACAGCTAGTCAGTAACACTAAAATCCTACGGAAAAACTGCGACAAATATCGACTTCCCATAGAAAAGGCACTACTCATTAAAATTTACAAACCGGCTATCAACTCTCAATTTACAGGAATCAGCAGGACGCTACAACTACTTGGTGACCAGCAGCAGCTACAGCGTCCGCTGGATCGGGAAGCTGCGGACCGCTAGCCTGTACTCGCAGCACTAGCATCGGCCTCAGCCAATCAGAGGCCGAGTCCACTGTCCCTGCATGCGCGTTACCTATAAGAAGCCCTTCCATTCCATAACCAAACAGTACCATCCTGAACTTCCACCGTTATAATATGGAAGGCACCTCACCACCTCCAACGCCGCTACCACCGCCGGCACCACCATCACTACCGCTTGATGATGACTACGGACGTGGGCGAAACGTTGAGGCAAGCTTCGGCGAGCTACTGCGCAGCATTAGCAACGACAGGCATGCAAGACTTATCAGACAATTGGAGAAACTGAATAAATAAATTATCAACACTGAGCTTTCTGTTGCCTTTAATCAGACCTGCAAATATATATACTTCAATCTGCAACGAAAACATTATCACCTCTCTCACTTTGTTCGCGGGTGATAATTACACAGATGCAAGTTCAGTAGGTAGGCACCGAGACTCATTTTGGCCTTCTTTAAGAAAAGTAGGTCTGTCGTTCTGCTGATGGGAGTCTAGGAAATTTAATAGATTAGTGATTTATTTACCATGCATTTAAAGACAGGGATTTGTTCTGCTTGACGAGTAACTTTGTGGGTCACTGGGTCATTGCATTGTTTTTGTAAATAGAGTGCAAACGAAAATTGATTATGGGGCAAAATAGTCGCTCGGGATAAAATGGACCGATGTTCTTCCACATTACATTACCCCTTGGTCTGTTTCAGTTTGCTCCATGTAATAAAAGACAGCCTAAACATAAACTAGGCATTACCAGTTATTTTTAAATTGAGACCTTGACTCTGCCTCCTCTGTTTGGCTCTCATTCTAGGTAGGTTACCCTGCTGCGGTGTAAAACAAGTGGAAACTGTACGTCAACTTGAACGACCATGCCAGAACTCCAACCCTCCACCCTTACGTTTCTCCGTATGTGATATCAACCCCACCAAAGGCAACATCAATAGAATTAATAAAAGAGCCAAAGCGAATCTTAAAACAATATTTAATAAAATGCATATAAATGAACGTTTCGGGCCTAAGTATTGCCCATCATCAGCACGAAAATCTGTAAGAATACCCAAAGAATTAAATGAAAGGAGAATACACAAATCGTCTGAAGTCTAAACAAACACAGTTACAGCCGCTAAATATCTCAAAAAAAAAAAATAGAAAAGTACTAAAATCAGGTAATGGTTTGCAATGGGTATGAACTCTGGGAATCGTTTAACTCTGGCTTGGATTTCGTAATATGCAAGGACTCTAAAATTCTAAGGTTGATAAAACTGTTTGCACTGCCTATTATCTTAAAACTGTCTTCCTTGACTACACTATTGCACTGTGCTGCATGATCCCTAACGCTAGACTGAACAGGATGCGTTAAAATATTGCCAGTTCTCGGACTCCTTCCCATGTGATCATTCGCTCGCACACTCAGGCACGGCTAGTGCAGCCTATGTACCTAGACGTACAGTGTACGCAACTGAACTCAGACTTCAGACGATTTGTGTATTCGCCTTTCATTTAATTCTTTGTGTATTCTTACAGATTTTCGTGCTGATGATGGGCAATACTTAGGCCCGAAACGTTCATTTTTATGTATTTTATTCAAATGTGATTTAAGATTCGCTTTGGCTCCTTTATTTATTCTGAAGTTGAGACTTGGACAATGTAAAAATCTGAAGGAAGGCAACATCTACTGGTAGAGCTATCAAGTGACCAGCCAAACGCACGTGGAGGTTGCCAGCAGTTTTGACTAGCAGGTCATACATGCCCATCCTCAAGCAATATAAAGGGGCTAAAATGCTCAGAGGCAGATGAGCAACGACGGGTAAATACGTGTTTGGTTGGTTCGTAGGTTGGTTAACTGGGCTGCCAGAAATGAGGCCAAACACTTGGTCTGGATAATATAAATGAGACCAAAAGCATGGTTTGCCTACTTTAGGATTGAGGCCAAACACTTAAACTGGCTACAAGAAACGAATTGTAGTTCTTGGCCTGGCTACTAGAAATGATTCCAAGCTATTGGTCAGGCTACGAAACATAAGGCCAAGCACTGAGTTTGGCTACTGGAAAATAAGGTAAAAGATTTCATTATATATATATAGAACGTTACCTTTGATTATGCAACTAGAATTTTTTTAGTTTTTTTACAAGATGAGTGTCTAACATTGAAATATCAATATTAACTAAATGCATGGCTATGTTGCAAATATAAATAGCACCTGTAAAATAAATATTTAGCCATTGGCTAAGTTTATCATACAATTTGCTTCTTTACGAGTTATTTACTGTTGCCTCAGATTATGCAACAAGTTAATAAAATCTTCATAAAGAGGAAATAAATACAAGTGAACAGGAATATTTTTATTAAACGTCCAAAATCGAAAAATTATAACTAAAACAATTCAATAAACACTGAAATAAGTGTTCAGTAGTGGTAAACATAAGTTAATTTTGAACATGGCAACTTCCCTTTTTAAAGATTTTTATATAGCGATTATCAACAGACTTTGTCAGGTTTGATGTTTCAGATGGTGGAATAAAATCTGCAGCTGTTTTTACTGAAATTCCACAGGTTTACTTTGCTCAAAAACTGCCGACCACCTTCATAGACCTTTCTTTTGATCATTGTCCACAGGTTCTCAATGGGATTTAAATCGGGACTATTCGCTGGCCAGGTCATAATCCTTTTTGATTTAAATCCTCCATCCGTAAGCCATTTAGCAGTGTATCTTGCTCGGTGTGAGGCAGCGTTATCGTGCTGAAATACCAATTTGGATCTGCGTGAAATAGTCTGCTCATCAAGCCATGGAATGAAGTTGGCTTCAAGAAACTGGCAGCACCTTTCTGCATTCAGTTTAACTCCTTCTGCCGATTCAAATGGACCAATATAGGTATCACCTACTATCCCGGCCCAAAACATTACACCTCCACCCCCTTGTTGACGCTTAAGCCGTGTCTGTTGAGGTCGGTCATGGAAGATCCATCCAGACGCCCATCCATCTGGACCATCAAGAATGGCTCTGCATTCGTCAGTCAATATGTCATTGGAGAAATCAGTTTTTATGTTCTCTTCAGCCCATTTGACTCTATTTTCTTTATGAGTTTTTGTTAGAAGTGGTCGTTTAATTGCCTTTTTCACTTTCCTTAGCTTCTGCAGAACCTCACATCTTGTCTTTCTGCTTAGTATTGGGGCTCCAGCGTCTTCAAATATCGCATTATTCGTAGAAAGTTGTCTTCTAGCCATAGAAACCTTGGAATGTCGCATATCCCCAGCAGTCAATTTCCTCGTAGAGGCTCTATCCGGAATTTTCCGGTTGACCTTACCTTCAATTGCATAAGCCTTAATTATTTGGTGATCACGCTGAAATTCCTTGGAAACTTCGAGGGTTGTCTTACCAGAAGCCAATAACGAGGTCACTTTGATTTTTTCTTTACTTTTTAGACCGCTTTTCTCTCCCATGTTGATTAGAGAGTGATGTTGCATAATCTGGCTTAACAGCAGAACCCCGTACGATAAGCAAATGTTGCCAAATCGTTGGAAATAGTTCCGTTTTAATTTTCAATAATTATTTTTATAGTTACAACATACCTGTGCACTAACTTACTATTAACATTTTAAATGTTTGACACTTATGTTGAAAAATAGGTAAAAAAAATGTATTTGCATAATCAAAGGTTGCGTACTGTATATAAATACGTAAAAGTAGAAGGAGATCGCCTTGCTTTGCAAAATGAAAAACTGTCAATAGTCTCCTGCTGTAACACCTGTTTGGAAAGGTTTAAACGTAATAACCATTCAAACCCTGGTGTTGATTTTTAACTCTTAACCGTCAACATAACCCACTGACGCATAAGTTCACTTCTCGTAGAATAGCGCCATTATTACGATACCGAAAAATAGCCTGTTTTCGTTAGTGGATTAACTGTGAGCTTCCGTGAATGGCGCTATTTAAAGTTGAAAGTTAGGCATCAGTTCAGCATTGGATAAATTAAGCGTAAATTAAGCATGAGTTAAGCATCAGTTCAACATCGGTTAGCGTTCAGCATCACGACAGCGGCAGATTCCGCAAGAATGGCGCTGTTGTGTGTCGAAACGGATCGGTCCTTTCGGGCGGTGAAAGACGTTTCCCAGTCTCCCACTTTAAACAAAATAATCTCACCCGATCAGCTTTTTCTAGTTAATCAAGAACTTTAGTCTTGAGCTTTCGATACTCCTCCACTTTGGATGCTATATATAGGTATTGGTAAATATGTTGCATTTTTTATCATCACCGTTATAATGACTGCAGAGGAAATGCCGTCGTTTCCAATGTTTAGAAACTCCACAGCTCTTTGCTGACTGCCTTTAATGGGTCGTCAGCCGCAGTAATTGCGGGCCAAATTTTGGACTGTGATAGAGCCCTGAGGACCCGTTGAGGAAGACTTGAGGCAAGCAATGCATTTTAGATAAGTCTTGTCTCAGGAGTTCAGATGCTACTGAGTTGCTGCAGGACTATCCGCAGATAGTGCACTTGGTACTTATGATACAGTACCCCAACAGCAGTTGGTGCTTATTGTTATGACTAGTATAGAAGCCCGCACCCTTTTGGAATGATGGGAGGAGAATTGGCCATGATATCGTTCACAGTTCTTGTTTGTGGTACTGATTCTTCTTGTGAAAGCACTGTGCTTGCAAGCTTGATCGTTGATTTATTAAAAAGGATGCCCACGCCGCCAGTATCCCTTAGTCAACTGTGCATGATCGTCCGACAAGTAGTATATGCAGGAAAAACGAGATCTCAACTCTAGGTAAACAGGTACTGCCAGGTACAAGCCTATCAAAAATTAAATTTGTCTATAAGATGCATACTGAAGACACGTGCCTCCAGATAAATTTTTAGAAGAGAATTTAAAATTTAAACTTGGTTCAGTGGCGTCAGTATCATCGGAATTGAAGACCCATTCTTTATCACTTAGAATAAAATAATTTCACTTATCTAATTTATATCACTTGATCAACAATACCAATCAAGGAAGTAACCAACCGACAAATATTGTATTATTATATAAATGGGGTTTCGGGGTCTGTACAAAATATATCACACTTCCGTACGTTTTACTACTGTGTAAAGTGCAAGTGTTATATATCAGCCCTATGTATAATTTATAATGATTCATACGGTACTTTTTTGATATCAGGTCATAGATTTACTGTACATTTTTTCTGTAATAGTCTGATGAAATTTGCCAAGGAAAACAGCAAGGTTTGAATGCGTGGGAATCTTGTCAGCCTTTGTTGACAAACATGCCAGACGAAATAAAATCAGAACGAAGTTGGTAGAAAATGAGACCTCGAAATTGAAAACGCTGATCGGTTTGCTAAATTTGAAGTCTGGCATCCTTGTTAGTTCTTTCCTTCCCCTTCAAAGCTTCATTTACACCGCTGAATAAATGCCAACGAAGCGAATTAAGATATTCTTCAAAGTAGAAGAGTACAATCACGAAGAGGAGGGAAGAAAACGAAGGCTTCGTTGAAGTATCATTTTGCGCTAGCTAATTTTCATACTTTCATGATGCAACTATTCGATAGTACAAAAAATAAATAATTTGAAGCAATACGAGTGCGTATCAATGATACGTACATATGATTCACGTTTTGATTGATGCCTGGCCGCCTGTGTTTAGAAGAGATTATTTTCCAGTACGTTACCGAATGCGATGAAAGAAGTATGGTGCTCTACAGAAGTGAAATTGGCTGTGCAACTATTGAAATTTGCAGTAATGACGAAAACCGTATAGACAACGTACGGTTCAAATTTCAAGTCTAATTGTAAAGGGAAGTAAAAATATTGCAAATATTTAATTCCCTCTCTACTTTCAGTAACTACTTGTATCGCTCACCGTACATATTGAAAGCGCCTTTCAGGATAGTAGTAGACCAGTTTATAACGAATTTTTATAATACTTTAAAATTTTGCCGCTATGCAAACAACAAGACGCAGACCGTCCATCTGTTTTTAGTTCCATGGGTATTTTTCTTTCATTACATCGTCTAACTCTGGTGAATCCAACTTACGGTTAATTTGACAATTATTGATAGTGATATCATATCTATCACACGCAATTAGCAGGGTCTGTTCATTGTTATGGTGCCGCAGCTTTTACACACCTACTGCGCATCATCAACTGCTAACTTAAAGAATAAATCAGCACTTTCAACGTCGTTCGCATCAAACTATGAACATACCTTTTCACACAAACAATTCTACAGGGTGTGCGTCTCTCAGAAGAAGGCTAATGCTTACACTACGTACCTAATGAGTTGTCACACAAATTTTTAGCAATTACACCACTTATTCAACAACGTCGCCAGTTCAGTACATTTCATCGTTGTCCCTCAGGTCATACTCCCTTAGATATATTATAGCCACTTAAAAAGCAACGTCGCGAATTCAGTACATTTCACCGTTGTCCCTCAGTTCATTTTCCCTTAGATAAATCCTGCAGCTCATGTTGCCCCGAGAGGCGCCAGACCCTAAGACACAAGAGGGTTCGCTATCACTGTCGTGAGTCCCGCTAATGCGATTAGCGCGCACGCCCAGCATCTTCTCATTATTCTGCCTCACGATGTCCTTAATGCGGCCCTCCATGTCTGAGCTCCAGTGGAAACTTACGCTAAGTGCGCTGCAACATATGCTTACCTCCTGAGCCGTCCAGCTAATATATGGTTTCACCTATAGGAACAGCATTACTATGTTGAAGCTTTGCATAGCATTGTGCTCTTTGCTTGGGTTTGCGTCACACGCCGAATCAAATATTCGTTTCGCCTAAAGGCCTGCCTACACGTTAGTCTATTGAATTTCTTCACTATAATGGGTTGTCGTTGTCAACTCACGTTTGAGTGCGTCACCCAAAGTTGTCGAAGTCTTAACCGTCAAATCAGTTTCCTCGACAAGTGTCATGAGGCAAGTTCAAGATATCTCTTCAAATTTGAAGCGAAACAAAAACTCAGAATAGAGTGAACTTTTCTACTGCTTTTACGGCATAGTAATACATTCGGACGAGTGCATGAGTGAACACATCGAAAACACTAACGGGTAGATCGGCCATTGGTGTAGCATTTACATGTGTAAGGCATAGGACCGATGTGCTTACTTATGTGAATTAGGGGCGTTAAACCAAAATTTGGTTTTTCCGGAAGGAGGGGGAGGTAACCTTGTTATGCTTGAGGTATAACAGTGTTAACCATACCTGGGTTGGACATAAACCGTTCAACCAGAACTTAATTCCTTGAAGGAGAAAGGTTGTCATGGTTAAGAAAATCGTTATTAGCTTGACCTCCATTGATCAATCCATAACTGCCAAACCGAAGTTTGGTTTCCTGCCATGATAGCATTTTTATGCTTGGGATAACATCCGCTATAAAGAATGCCGGGCTCTTTTCGTCTATAAAATTAACCAATTAAACTCCAATGACCATATATTTGAAAGATAGCGCTACCGTTACAGAAATAAAGACTTTCCGTGTTTTTAGCAGATTAACATTAATCGTTTTATGGAACCAGACAAGCAAGAGCAGGGCACACTACCATACAGAACAATGTCCGCAATAAACCAAGACCTCCTCGACACTCTGTCTAGGGAGCCTTGGATAAACAGGGTGTAGTTGGGTATGGAGATTTGGTGTCCCGTGCAAAAACAGAGAAACTGCTAACGTTGGGGTAGGCAACTGAGAAAGCTCGTTTAAATTTCACATCGCATTGTTTAACAGAAAGAAGCCGAATTTTCTTGCTTGCCAAATAGTTTCGAACGAATGTGTTCTGCACTGGTAAAAAAAAGTATTCGCATAGAAACCTGATATTTGTACAATTTAAATTAGGAATTAAGTACGGTTTCTAACTTGTAAAACAAAGATGAAAGTTTAAAATCGGTACCAGTTTAGCATATTGAATTCATTACAATATACATATATTTTAATAGTTGGATATGCGATCTATAGGACATTTAAAGCTAGCAGTGTGGTCCAGTTACACGTTTTCAATAGTTAATACGGTAAAGCTGGTGCATAAATTGAAATGTCTGTGGAGTGCCCTTTCCCAATTGAGATGAGGAGGTGAAGTCAGAATTGCCTGTAAATGCATTAGGTTTTCACTACATGTAAACTTCCAGAACTGATCACAAGCCGCTCGTTCGAAACTGAAAAAAAACGCATGTAGCTACACTGAAAACGAATTATGTATATTAATAAATGAGTGCAAATTGCTTCCTAATGAGATTAGCAGCGACTTCATCTGCGCTCTCTCATCTCGAGTTATCTCGGGAACCCCCAGCCCGCAGAATGGCAAAACACGCGGTAAGAGCCTGGGAGCCACTAAATCCCATGGGGCGCGGATCCACAACTCAAGCCCCACTATTTGAATACAGTCCGGGAAATATGTGTTCGTGCACGTGAAAATACTGAATAATTCTATTAGTAGTTTTTTACTGAGTAAAATGAGAATAAATTTACTGTATAATATTGTGTACTGCCAATATCTGCACATAGAACTAACTGATATTCAATGTTTGAGAATAATGTTACAATATCTTAAATTCCGGGGAAAAAAAACTAATCGTAAAGCAGAAAAATTATGCTCTCTCCATTTATAATTTTGTAAAAAATACCTTTACTAGCTTGAACATCAAACAATATCTTTCTCTCTTCATTAATAGTTCGAATACTTTAGTATGTATTTTGCTACAGTGGTCCTGGAAAATTATTTTCGGAATTATGATGCTTTTTGGGCCTTTTCTGTTAATTTTAATGTTCAAATGTCGCCGCAAGTTCTGAATTAAATTCAAATCCGGGGACCGACTCGGTCATTGTAGGAGGTCGAAGATGTTTTCAGGAAGCCACTTCTTCGTAGTCGGAGCAGTATGCTCGGGGTCATTGTCTTGCTGGAAAATACATTCAGGAGGAAGCCCCAGGCTCCCTTAAGAAGGCCCTTCATTTCCCTTAGGATTTGTTGATAAATTTCTGAATTGTTTTTACTGTCTATAATTGACAGTTTAACAATACCTCTCGGAGAGAAGTTACCTTAAGCCATAATACTTGAAGCATCAATTTCAAATCTGACAACTGGTACCATGTTCTATGGTACATACGCTTCGCCCGTCCTCTTTTTTTCATATATAATTCCTCGAATCACTGAAATTTAGCTTTACGTGACCATAAAACACTTTCTAATAAAATTTCACTTGTCTTTAAGCTCCTTTGCGAAATTTTAATCTAGCATCTCTGTGCCGTTTCAGAAGGAGTAATGTATTCCTTGGTCTGCGCGACTCGAGACTGCTTTTGTGTAGTTTATTACTGACTGTTCGCATCGTTACGTGAGCTCCTGATGAGCACAAATTGTTCTGAAGATCTTCTCTGGTGGCATGTGATTTTTTTTTCTGCATATATCGTTCCAACTTTCTCCGTAATCTTGGACAGATCTTTCAAGGAGCACCTGCTGTGCATTGGTTCTCAACAGTACTTCGTCTTGTAAATCTTGTAAGAAGGGACTAATTACAGTAAATGGGACGTTCAGGTCGCTGGAGACGTCACTGTTGCAACTTTTTCTATGTTTCAACAATTTAACTACCAGTTCTTTTTGTGCATTCGTAGAGTCCTCACGACCAGTGATTGCAGAATATGCACCGGTTTCCATCTGAAAGTTGACTACAGCTACAGAGAACATTTCAGAGCAATCTAGAATCTTCCACTCTGAAGCTTTATAAAGCAAAACTTATTTTTTATGAGGATATTTTTCTCCAACCCAAAGCATGAAAACGCATATATCTCCTACACATCAGTGAATTTCTTGTTTTCATCCGCAGATTCTGATTCTACGCCCCAACAAAGATGTATAGCATCGTTATTTGAGTTTATTTGCTGCAAATGTGATTTACAAGCAATTTCTTGGTATGCGAACACTTCTATCCGACCACGATATATTATCAATTCCGACAAAATATGTAATTGTATAATTCCGAAGCATTCAGAAGCTGTTCTTAGCGTCCAGCATTGTAACTTAATTGCCAGAGAGAAATCGTTCTGCTACAATGTTACACGTTATTATACTGAAGAAATACACCCTCCAGCAGGGATAATAAAACTCTTATCTGTGTATAGATATATGTTCAGGCGAATAATTATGCGTTATGCGCTCTTGTGCGCTTAACAAGCAAGCCTTATTAAATTAAGATCCCTTTACTCTTGCCGGGAGCAGGCAATCAGTGATGAAAATATATTACCGCCGAGTTCTCCATGCCCATTGCCTGAAGGGTCTACCGGGAATAACTTACAGTGGAGACGAACTGTCAGCTAATATTATTCACTAATATTATAGTTCTGCCATTGCGGTCATCCATGCATTCGTTGGTTGGAACGCTTGTTAATCTTTCAGTGCTAATTATTTTAATATAATACATTCATAAATACGTTAGGGGTTCACTATTTTTTAACTTGTATGGGATTTGAGTGTATAGATGAGTTTCACTGAAGAGACGACCATATTTATTTTTATTCACGTCTTTACAGGTTTTTTTCGACTTTTCTAATGTTCTCTACGTTATCTTGAACTAAATATTTAAATATTTATCCTACACCAAAAGATTCGCAACGGGCTTCACCTAGATCATTATAGGCATCCTCCGGGTGATTAGCTAAAACAAAAAATTAAAACTGAAGAAAACGCGACAAAATGCAATTAGGAGTTACGCTTCAGGGATGTGTCTCTGACGACTACTAAAAATCGACTGAAGGATTCTGAAAGCCAAGGTTATTTATATATAGCTACTGGTACAGTTGTTACGGGGCTAGGGCACGTGCCCTAGCCAAAGTGCCAAGCGTTTCTCATAAGGATATAGCTTGCAAAACTAACTTCTTTGTTGTCTCACTTGATTTTAGAGTTCAGTTTTACTGCAAGCAAGTTTGAAGAAGTAGACCACGTTTTGCTTCTTTGTTACGTAATTTGTCATAGCCTTGAATAAACTCTCCATCTTATCGTTCGTTTCTGAGCCACTTGATTCTTAGAATCACTTGTAATACATTTCATTTTGTCTGGAGTTACATCATTTGGCATAAGAGTATGAAAGTACGTTAAGCTTTCCATACATAACAACTTACCATTTTAAACAGCATGGTTTTTTGCGATATGAGATTAATTCCAAATCACCTCTCCACAAGATACAACCCAATCGAAAATTTTAGTCAAACAGCCGACGTGTATACGAGAGCGCCGGATAATACAAACTGTTTGCTTCAAATGTCTAATTGACTACACCACGCATATGTACGGATCCCAGTCCAAACACCAGAACTAAGGTATATCCACCAAGAAAGAGAGAACCAAGCATTAACCAAATGAAAGACTTGCTTTATTCCAATTTTCGGTAGAAAATGTCTCACTGTTCTCAAGAAAATCCATTTAGTCGAACCGCAGGAAATTTGAGCCCCTCTGGGAAATTCCTTTCCTCTGCGCAGCGACATTCTCCGCTTACCAGCGAAAGAAAATCTCACTTAATTGTCAGTGGAAATATAGCAGTAGGGTACGCGGAATATGTTTAGTTTTTAAATTAATAAGTATATTTACAGAAGCTGTATTTACAAGGTAAGTTAGTAATATCAACCCAGTAAGTGGATATTACTTTGAACGTCACCGTCTCTACACGGATTTTTTATTATTTTAATCAAGTAACAGAATATTACTTTCAAGGTTACAGAAGCTTTACAGGAACATTTTGTAATATTTACCACTGAGCAGAATATTACTCTTCGAGAAAAATAACTGCAAATATTTTTCTTTTACTAAGAGGGAACAATAAGAAATTGGCCGTCTTTTCATAGAAAAACATCAACCAAAATATTTATAACTGTCAAAAGGCAATGCTGGAAATTCTCTACTTCAAAATGGTCGCAATTTCTGCAACCAAACAGCTGATATCTTGTGGGACGACTGAATTAAAAAAAAAACTATAAAAAAAATATCTTACGTTATTACGTCAAAAAGGCAAAAATTAAAGTTGTAGAAGCTCCAAGTATAAGCATGTAAGTACGACGTATTATTACAGTCTGCCCATAGTTGAATCGAAGCTAATGCTGAGCCGTATTGGTGACGGTGTGGAACGTACTCGCTCGCCATGGGAGGGCGAGGAATGGCTTTTTGGGATCCAGTACGTGTCTCATGGACCCACATTATGAAATTTGTTCGTTGCTGCCTGATCTTTCCGCTAGAACTCTAGATTTCTTACAGTATATTTCCAAGACTCTTACGATGGAGTGTTAGTAGCTTATTTATAGTCAGGATTCTTTATTCGGACGGTCTCTAATAGCTCTCGCGGGCTGTCTCGCTTGTATTGACCGGCCTACAGCGACTAGCAGTGGCACTTAGCTGCCTCTGCGGACGGTTAATTTTAATCAAACAGTAGAGGCGTCAGCTTGAGCCACTGGTAAATTCTTTGTAGGATTACAGCAAATTGTTGTTACTCACTTTTCTATTCTTTTTCTTTTTGTGTGACAGAGCGTTGTTTCATGCTCATCTGGTCTGCAGGTGTACGCTGAGTGTAGCCATCTATTTTCCGTGTTCGTAGCCACCTATCTAGATGACTGGGCCAAATCGTAAGTGTAAAATTATGTTCCTTTGTACTTCTATGCATTATTGTGAAGCTATTACGTCCTGAATAAAAGTTATATGATTTCGATTGTTCGTTATCACTGCATAGTACCGCTCGCAGACAGACAGGTTTGTGCTTTGTGGCCTGGATTGGCTGGCCGAAGCCGCTAGGTACCGAAGCTGTGGTAGGGATCTCTCCCCGCGTGCCAGACTAACGCAGACTCTAGAAAGGTGGAACGTGCTGCAAGCGCCGTAGAGAGTCTGATAATGCTTGAACGGAGGGAACCTGGAAGTGCTAGTCCGATAAGGCTAAGCAAGTCTTGTTCCTTGTGGTGAGCTAGACTGCAACAGCGGCATTCCCAGACCTCTGAGACAGTTACGTCTGAGAGGAAATTATATAGCTTAAGGAGTGAAGGAAAAGTTTTCTACCGGATGCTGCTCATTCCAATGATCGGAAAGAAGAAGAGAAGAAAACCCCAGACGATAGCAGGAGATGAGTTAGTAGCTTTAAAAGAAATTATAGAAACGTGAAAAGATATTGTAGGAGGCGAGAGAATGACAAGACAGTGCCGGTTAGTTTATTGGGTTTTATCAGTTTACGTGCAATGCTGTTCATCGAAAAGTAAAGTGTATCCCCTCTCAAGAACACTATTACCAGTGAACAAGCAAGATGGTTCATAAATTAGTACACAGTTACCAGTTACCCTCCGTGGCGGTCGGTTGTGATGCGTACGGTGCTCCGCTAGAGTAGATAAAATCAGAAAGATATAGATTTTTCTCTAAAGCAATAAACCAATTAAGTGTTAAGCAGTGTGCCAGCCTGGCTATATACTCGTAAGGGCCGTGTGACCAGCCGGACCAGTGACCACAACGTAGCTCGCTCAATAAGGGAGGCCTAGACGTCAGTTATGGCAGGCAATAAAGAAGGGCGCAATAAAACACAGTTCAAGCCAGTGATTCTAAACTCAACTGATGATTT